>CM069913.1:25869295-26367247 GCA_036172215.1 Camellia granthamiana | reverse complement strand
TTGGACGACGACGCCCGAAGATGGTGGATGTTGACCCGAGAAGAAAATCCTGATTTAACTTGGGCCAAATTTTTGGAACTGTTTTACAACAAGCATTTTCCCCTTAGTGTTCGGGATCGCAAGGCCACGGAGTTCCAGACCTTGACACAAGGAAACAAGACAGTGGCAGAATACGACCGTGCTTTCACCGAATTAGCGAGGTATGCGCCTCATATGATCAGTGATGAATATAGGAAAGCTAGGAAATTTGAAAGCGGATTGCGTGGACCGATACAGGACAGAGTCAACATGCTCAACATGCCGACTTATGCTGGAGTTTTGGACAAGGCTATTCTTGCAGAGGCCAACTTGAACCGATATCAGAATACAGGAGAGAATCAGAGGAAGAGACAGAACTATGATAATCGCCGAGTTCCGTTTAACGCCAAGAAGAGAACAAATGTGGGCAGCTCCAGCAACTCGAACCAGGAAGGAAATACTAGGCCGATGTGTACAAGTTGTGGGAAGCCGCATTCCGGAGTTTGCCGTTGGGCGTCAGGTGCCTGTTTTGAATGCGGAGAAATGGGTCATCGTGTGAAGGACTGTCCGAAGTCAAGGACTGATGATGGTAAGAAAAATGGGAGCACCTCGGGCTCTGCACAGGGAAGCAACGTCGGAAGGACACAGATGAGGCAGGGCAGAGTTTTTGCGCTAGTGCCAGGAGACACCCAAAATGCTGAGACAGTAGTGTCAGGTATACTCCCAATCTGCTCTCAAGATGCATACATATTGATTGATTCGGGTTCTACGCATTCATTTGTATCTGCTAAGTTTGCCGAGAAGTTACATAGAGAACAAGAACCCCTTGATTATGTGTTATATGTGTCTGCTCCATCTGGGAGAACTATGATTGTTGCATCTATTTATAAGGCGTGTGTTGTTGTGATTGAGGGTGTAGAACTGTTAGTTGATTTGATGCCGTTAAACATGACCCACTTTGACGTCATATTAGGAATGGACTGGTTAGCAATGAATCATGCATCTATAAATTGTGTTTCGAAGAATGTCACATTGAAACCCCCAAACCAAGCCGAGGTTATTTTCCAAGGAAAAGGAGTAGTACCCCCACCATACTTGATTTCGTCCATTAAGGCCTATAAGCTAATTCAGAAAGGGTGCCATGGCTACTTGTGTAGTATACTGAGTGATCAAAATGGAATTGTTAATTTAGCCGACATCCCAGTTGTTAATGAATTCCCCGACGTCTTTCCAAATGAACTGCCTGGCCACTTAATCGATAGAGAAATAGAGTTTACCGTGGACATTGTGTCAGGAACACAGCCGATCTCCAAAACACCCTATAGAATGGCCCCAGCCGAACTTAAGGAATTAAAAGTGCAGCTACAGGAATTGTTAAACAAGGGTTTTGTTAGGCCGAGCACTTCACCGTGGGGAGCACCAGTCCTGTTTGTTAAGAAAAAGGATGGCACACTTCGTCTTTGCATTGATTACAGAGAACTCAACAAGGTAACCATTAAGAATAAATACCCGTTGCCTAGGATTGATGATTTGTTAGACCAACTACAAGGAGCACGAGTCTTTTCCAAGATTGACCTTAGGTCAGGCTACCATCAGCTGAAGGTTAAAGCCGAGGATGTTGAGAAGACTGCTTTTCGGACGAGGTATGGCCAATACGAATTTCTGGTGATGCCTTTTGGAGTGACTAATGCACCGGCAGCATTCATGGATCTGATGAACAGAGTCTTTAAGCCGTATCTAGATGAGTTCGTAGTTGCTTTCATTGACGACATATTGATCTACTCAAGGAGTACAGTTGAGCATGAGAATCATCTGAGGCTTGCCTTACAGACCTTGAGGGACAAGAAATTGTATGCTAAGTTGAGTAAGTGTGAGTTTTGGCTTTCCAGCATTTCATTTTTGGGGCATGTGATTAATGAAGAGGGTATCTCTGTTGATCCCAGCAAGATTGAAGCCGTGGTAAATTGGCCGACGCCGACCAACGTGTCCGAGGTTCGTAGTTTTCTGGGTTTGGCAGGTTACTACAGAAAGTTTGTAAAGGACTTCTCAAGGATTGCAGTACCATTGACACAGTTGACTCAGAAAGGAGTGACCTACGAATGGACCAAGGTTAGAGAATCAGCCTTTCAAGAGTTGAAGACGAGGTTAGTTACAGCGCCAGTTCTTGTGCTTCCATCAGGCAGCGAGGAGTTTCAGATTTTCAGTGATGCTTCACATAAAGGTTTGGGTTGCGTATTAATGCAAGGGGGCAAGGTCATAGCATATGCCTCTCGTCAGTTGAAACCTCATGAAAAGAATTATCCTACCCATCACTTGGAGCTAGCAGCCGTGGTATTTGCTTTGAAGATTTGGCGTCATTACTTGTATGGAGCTTCTTGCCAAGTTTTCACGGATCACAAGAGTTTGAAGTACTTATTTACTCAGAAGGAACTTAATTTGAGGCAGAGAAGATGGCTGGAACTATTGAAGGACTACGACATGCAGATCCAGTATCACCCAGGTAAAGCAAACTCAGTAGCCGACGCATTGAGTAGGAAGTCAGTGGGGAGTTTGGCATGCTTGACCATGATTTCAGTAGAACCGACTATCATTGAGGAAGTAAAAGCAAGGCAAATGGAGGATGAATTCCTGAAGAAGGTAGCCGACGAGATCATCGCCAAGCCGAGGTCAGGTTACACCTTTGAGAATAGAGTGCTTAAGTTTGAAGGAAGATTGTGCGTAGCCGACGTCCCAGAGTTAAAAAGGAAATTTTGCAAGACTCTCATGGTTCCAGAATTGCTGTTCATCCAGGGAACACTAAGATGTATCACGATGTTAAGCAGACCTTTTGGTGGCCGAACATGAAGAGAGAAATAGCCGAGTTCGTATCCCAATGCCTGCAATGCCAACAAGTGAAAGCAGAACATCAAAGACCAGCCGGACTTCTTCAACCCTTGCCAATCCCTGAATGGAAATGGGAACACATCTCTATGGACTTTGTGATTGGTTTGCCGAAGACGCAGAAGGGAATGGATTCAATTTGGGTCATAATTGACAGATTAACTAAGTCAGCACACTTCTTGCCTGTTCAGACTACATTTAATGCTGACCGACTAGCTGTACTGTATATGAATGAGATTGTGAGACTTCATGGAGTGCCGATGTCTATTGTTTCAGACCGAGATCCGAAGTTTGTTTGTAGATTTTGGCAAAGTTTGCAAAGAGCCTTGGGAACTGAGTTGAAGTTTAGCACAGCTTTTCACCCCCAAACTGATGGGCAAACAGAAAGAACGATTCAGACACTTGAAGATATGCTCCGACTATGTGTGTTAGATTTCAAGGGAAGTTGGGGAGTACATTTACCATTAGTGGAATTCGCTTACAACAACAGTTATCAAGCTAGCATTGGCATGGCACCGTACGAAGCTTTGTATGGGAGGAAGTGCAGATCGCCGATATGTTGGACTGACGTAGGAGATAAAGTTTTGATCGGCCCCGAGCTGATTCAAGCGACAACCGAGAAGATTAAACTTATTCGACAGAGAATCAGAACTTCCCAGAGTCGACAGAAGAGCTATGCCGACCAAAGAAGAAGAGAATTGGAGTTTGAAGTTGGGGACCATGTATTCCTGAAGATTTCGCCGACGAAAGGAGTCTCCAGATTTGGGAAGAAAGGTAAGTTAGCACCTCGTTACATCGGGCCGTTTGAAATTCTTGAGAAGATTAATACGACTGCCTACAGACTTGCTTTACCACCTGAACTGAGTCAAGTTCACAATGTGTTCCATATTTCGATGTTGAGGAAGTATATTCGGGATCCCTTGCACGTGATTGATCATTTTGGGATTGTGGTTGATGAAGAATTGAGCTATGAAGAGAGGCCAGTACGTGTTATTGATAGGCAAGTGAGACAGTTGAGAAATAAGGCAATACCAATGGTGAAAATTGAATGGAAGGAGCATTACGGCAAGGATGCTACTTGGGAAATGGAAGAAGAAATGAAAGTTCGATATCCGGAGTTGTTCCCGAATCAAGGTAACTCAAGTTTGGGGACCAAACTTCTTTAAGGGGGGAAGGATGTAAGGACCCACATTTATGGCTTAGTCATGTTCATGTGCATTCATATACTTTTGCCTTGTTAAGTTAACATGTATGAATCTTGTCTTGTTTTGCATGTATTTGATTTGCCTAAGTGTATATGTATGCTTTGTTCCTCCCTTGTATTGTTAAGCCTAAGTCATGTGAAGCCTAGGTTGATCGAAGCCGAGGTCATCTTAAGCCTTTAACTGTTTTGGAATCCCTTTGTTGACCTCCACCTTTGTCCTGGCATAATGGCCGAGATGATTATCATCTGGGCCGAGGTGTGTATCGCCGAGGCCGAGGTGTGTATTATCTGGGCCGAGATGTTATCTTGAACCCAAGTGATCTTGTCCTGGAAGTAGTATGACCTAGACCGAGGTGTGGCACATCTGGGCCGAGGTGTGGCACAGTTCAGTCAAGTGTTGTCCTTCCTAGCCGAGATCATTGTCACCATTAGTTGCCGAAGCTTTGTTCTTTCAAGCCGATGTCATTGTTACCTCACTGCCGAAGTTTTACCCTTAGCCGAAGTCATTGTCCTTTGCCGATGTCATTCTTGCCGGAGTGTTTTGCTGAGTAGCTTGTTGAACACACCTTGTCAGAGTGTTGTCTTTTCAATCAGTCACCTTTTTGAGCTGAACCAACCAACCATTGCCACGTGTCCGAGCTGAGTGCTATATCAGCCGGCAGAGAGAGAGATGTATCATTTTTGTCTCAAATCCTTGTTCTTGAGGAGAGAGGAGCTCTAGGAGGAGTTTAGAGTGAGAAAGTAGATTTTGCAAGCTTGATCCTTAGAGTTCAACCGTTAGATCCTTGATTTGAGGTTAGAATCTTGATCTACTCTTGTTGTTTTCATTGATCATTTAGTTGCATTGCTTGATTGGATCTGTTCTACATGCCATGCATTGATTTAAAGTTGGTTTTAGAAAGAGAAAGTTAGAGTTCTTGAGTTCTTGGAGGAAAGCCTCGTTTGATCCGAAAGTTTGCAACAAGTTACATGTTTTGTGTTTGTTTTCGTAAGATCTTCTATCACGGGTACCCAGGTCCATGTTTTTAAACTCATAGCATGAAATCTCAGGTTTTATAATCATAAGTTGTGATTCTTGCATTCATCTCCTTCATGATCTTCATGTTCATATTCTTGATGTTCTTGAGCTGAGGGAAACCCAGATTTTCCCCGACCTCATTTACCCTCGAATGTGGGCCTCGGGACCACACCTCGGCGAGGAGGTGTGGGACCTCGGCCAAGACCTGGTTAGTGCCCAGCATGTTCCCCGAGATGAGGAACAGTGTTTGTTTTGGTTTGACTTAGTTTTTGGGGAACGCCGAGGTCCTTTTGTGTGCATGTGAAGCTTGTTTGAAAGTGCATTCAACAGACTTTTGCCATGTGTTTGTAGGACTTGGACTTGCCTTGACCCCGACGTTTGAAGAGCCATGTGAGTGGTATTTTAATAAAGATATGTTGAAAAGCTTTGATAAAACCTTGTTTTGCTTTGATTTGAATATTGCTTACAAGCATGAATGATTATTCCTATTTTGTGTATCAAACATTGTACCTTGCCTTGATGACATTCTTGGAAGTCCGTACGTGCTAGGGGACTATAAGCATTTGTAGCACAAAGTTTGGAAGTCCGTACGTGCTAGGGGACTATAAGCATTTGTAGCACAAAGTTTGGAAGTCCGTACGTGCTAGGGGACTATAAGCATTTGTAGCACAAGTCCTTAGTGTTCGGGGACTATAATGCAACGACACCCTTGCTTGAGATCTCTCTTGTCTTGCCTTGCCACTGACGGTTTTACCGCGTGGGTTTGTTTGTCCGGAATGTCACCTCTTGTATTATATTGATGTTAGTAAACATCCCTTGAAGCTTGAAAGATTTGTACTGTTTTGTTAAAGACCTCGGATGTCATTCATGTAAACCCCTTTATTATTTATGCCATTCACTGAGTATCCAAGCTCACCCTCTCTATATATATATGTAGGTGATGAGCAGGGCGGCGACGGCGCCTAGATGTATTAGCCGATGTATTCTTTTGCCGATGTGTTTTGCTGATGTGTTTGCCGACGTGTTTTGGATTGTATTTTTGCAACATCTTGAAGATCATGCTTCTTGGTTATTTTCTTTGTATTTTGTATTTGATGGCTGAGAAGCCTTTTGGTCAAGATGTATTTTTGTACTTCATTTGTTGTATTAAAAGCCATGTACTGATGTATGACATTTCATTCAATCTATGCACTGCTCTTATGGATTACTTAGTCTGGATTTATTGCTTCCGCATTTGTAAGCCCCATATGTATACTCTGATTTGTGTGTGGATTCTTATAAGTGGCCTTTGGTAATCCCAAATTACTGGCCATCATGGCACCATTCTACTAGGGGCGGAATGGGGTCGTGACACACAAGGTTACCACATATCTATAAAGATTCATCATTAGTAACAACATTACCACACTTCATGAGTTCTCAACAAATTAGTCATTTCATGACTATATCTACAATTTCAACAATAAATCCCGAAATTTCATCCTTTCACATATTCAACAAAATTTACCATTTAACATAAAATCAAATAAGAAATTTCCCAGTCTTTCATTCATTATGGAATATTAATAAGCAAGCAAAAATTTCCTAGATTATCAACTTTTTTTAAAATCTCAAGTTTCTGGGTTTTTGACAAAAAGAGACATCTCTTTATCTTTTGAAAAGAAACTCACCCAAAGCACCATTTCTCACACAATGTGATTGAAACCCTCAACAATTAGTTTGGAAAGAGTTAAAAATTAAACCCACTCTTAAAACTTCTATCACTCTTGAGCCAAAAACCAAAATTTTCTTAATATCATCAAGAAGCTCCAAAACAATACAAATCTTGCAAAAACATATATATAACTCTAAGAAAATCCCTACCTCAATCTTGTTGAAATAAAATAGATGAAAGCCTTAAATTTGATGGTGTTGAAATCCGATCTCCACCGCACACAACGAAGCCCTCAAAGATTTTTCCAACTTTGATCAAGAAACAAGGGTCAAAATGTTTATGAATTTGGAGAAATCAAAGATCTAGTGAGTTTTGATGTAGGAAATATTGAGAGATGGAAGCGAAAAGGGTTTTTAGAGAGAGAGGGAGATGTAAAAGATGATATACACTCAGCCCAAGAGCAGAAGAAAAAAAAACATATTTTCGAACTCAGCGTCTCTCGCACGTGCGTCGCCCATTCCTACACGTGCGGAGCATGCCTCCCGCACGTGCAACACTCACCCTTGCACGTGCGGTGCCTTCCCCACGCCTTCTTCTTCACGTGCCTTTTATGCAGTAGGCAACCCAAGACTTTCCCTATTTTCCGCACGTGCGGCCCCTCTTCCGCACATGCATCAGCCTTTCAGCCCAAAATCACCCCAGCTCGACTCGGAACACCCCGGATTTATCCCCGTACATTCCGAAACAAGTGGAACTTGTCACAAAAATAAACAAGGACAAGAATTTTGAGAAAACCTTTCAAATGCAACAAACCTCAAACCGTTAACTAGACTCCTAGTTAAACCTGATACTCTAACAAGGTGAACCCAAGGTTAAACAAAGGAAAATGAGGCGGACAATCATACCCAGTCATCACAGAATTAGTGACCTTTTTTAATAGTATTTGATGAAAAACGTCATTAATTATCATAGGACTTATTAAAAAATAAGTCCACCTATTAGGACTTATACGTAAGTCCCTCTTAAAGAATTCATGCCTCATAACTAAAATAATATTATAACTAAAGAAGAAAATTGATCATAATTAAAGAAGAAAATGACATAATTAATGGTGCATATAATGCGCCCCTTTCAAGGGTGTATATGTTATAATTTCCCATTTAGGTAACATAAACCCTAAATTACTACATATTTATAAATAAAAAAAAAAAAAAAAGCCCCCTAAATTATTACACATTATCTTATTTACCTCGTTTTCTTTGAAATTTGGCATCGGCTTCCCGGACTCCGACCCATGAAAAAGTGGATTTCAATAAGGGAAAATTACTTATATGTGGGATTTAAGAAAAATAAGTACTGGATATTAGTAAGTTTTTTGAAATAACAGTCGCAATGGAGAATACAAAATTAATTATAAATTTTTTTTAAAAAAAATTTAAATCAATTAATACACTGTCTTCTTGTCTTTTTCTTAATTTTCCGTCATCATATCTTTCATGTCACTCATTCACTCACTCACACTCTTTGTAGAAAATATTTACTTCCGATATTTATCTTTCAATCATTAGTAATGTTATACAAATAAAAAAGTCATACATGATGATGCAGCTCATTGTGAATATTTCACTTTAAAACAAAACACCATTGAAAATGGATTTATTTTCGATAATGACATTATCATATCATTCTTGTAAATTTTTTTGTATAAATTTTATGTATGAATTGATTTTTCTAACTTATAAACCAATCATGAGAAATGAGTTACCTTTCTCACCATTTTTTATCATTTCTCACAAAATCATCCCATTCAAACAGAGTGTAAGGGTTGTTGTTATTGTTGATAAAATGTATAAAAACTATATTGAAATATGTAAAAATATTTTGAGATATGTGAACAGTGTATTAAGATTAGAGTAAATTACATTGATAGTCCTTGCAATTTGCTCATTGTATCATTTTGGCACTTATAATTTCAAGTAGCCTGATTTCGACCTTTAATTTTAAATTGTGTCAATTTAGTCAAATTGATAACGTCAATTAGGTTTTTAAGAAAAATGGTCACTAAGTTAGTTGAAATTAACTTACTGAATTGAACAAATTTATATTTTTGTCTAAAAAATCATAATACATGTTGCTTATGTGTACAATTTCTTTCAAAAAAAATGCTAACAATTGCAATAAATTGGATTAAAACAAAATTATAAATTTAATATTGAAATTGAGCCAATTGAGATTACAAAAATTAAATGACACAAGGACAGAAATATAAGACTAACGGTGTAATTTGTCCTTAAGATTATACATATTTTAATATTTTGTGCATCTTATTGACAACTCTTAGAACTACCATTAGTAGGACGAACCAACCATGAGCTATTTATGAATGATTCGGTTCGTTTGTAGAAAGATTTTGGAATTAGGTAGAAAGAGGGGAAAAAATTATGGAAAAATTATAAATCAATGGTGCCTTCATAAAATATTTACAATTCATGAAAATGCTTATCATTTTAATTATTAAACTTGATAAAAATTTATCATTGATTTAATTTTATTTTTGAAAACATTGCAATTTCCACATGAATATACAAGTACACAACATGATTATGTGTATACCCATCTTCCACATGAATCCATGATCATGTTGTTTCATTTCTCCAACAAAGTGGTCACATACCTTTCATATGGGAGTTCAGATCCTCCAGAGTTCCTTCTCTAGAGTGATCTCTATATAGTTCAATCTAATGGCTGAAATTAAGAGAAATCAAAATCACGTCATTTTGATTAAGTTTGAAAAAACAAAAGCAACGTAGAACAAAGAGAGAGATAGAGAAGAGACCCCTCATTTCCCTCTCAATCGACATAGGGGGTCCTTTGGTGGTGCAACAGATTGAAGATCGCTTGGTGGACCCAGAATTTTCTATTTCCTAATGTAGTTGCATTGTGTGCTTTCGTTGTGCTGCTATTGTTATACTAACTTGCAGTTTGGGATTTTTTTTATTATACTAGTTGGACCCCCACTCACTATGCGCGTGGGGGTCGCATTATTGTTGGCAGAAATAATAAGAAAATAAAATTGAAATGATTTTTTTCAAAAAAATCCCCAATACAAAATACACTGTTTTTTCTTTTCTATTGAATAAATATAATCACATTTTACATTTAACGAAATTGGGAACCAAAAATCAAATCAGTCCCTTGTTGTCCTAGAAAAAACGAAAATACTTTGTGGATTAGTTAAATAGTTTTTTTCCCTTCTTGCATCCAACCAATACTTTGTCAAAGGTTACACGGATGGTTATGCTCCACTGGTCATGAATTCCCTGTATCAAGAAAATTTGCAAATTAGAAAGGTATAGTCATTCAGTAAGCTAGTAAATCAGTATGGGTTCGAATCTCCTATAAGCAACTCTTGTGGGTAACGGCATATGTATGGCCATGATTTCTCAAGTCAAATGGATGTTGCAATCAGCTCTTTTTACACTACAAAAAATTCAGGTTTTTGCCGTTGCTAATACTCCTAATGCCGTCTCAAAAAACTTTTAGCGACGACAAATGACTTTTAGTGACGGCAAAAAGGGGGGTCACAACAAAGGGCGTTACAAAAACTTTTTAGTGACGGCATCATGCCGTCGCCTTTTTTTTGCGACGGCAATTGTTGCTTTTTGCGATGGCATTTTACTATCGCCAATAATATGTAAAAAAGTGAGAACTTTTGCAACGACACTGTTTTACCGTCGCTAAAAGTCTTATTTGAGATGGCAACTAATGCTATCACGAATTGTGTGTGTGTGTGTTTTTTTTTTTTGCGATGGTGTGCTGCCATCACAAAAAAAAAAAAAAAAAACTTGCAATATAATTATTAAAAATATTAAAATTACCCTCTTTTTTTTTTTTGCGACGGTGTGGTGCTGTCACAAAAAAAAAATGCAATATAATTATTAAAAATATTAAAATTACCTGTATTAAATGGAAAAAAAATGAAAAAGAAACTAATAATTGCATAATAATATAAAAAATCCTGTATAGAAATAACAATTTCTCCATAATAAAAACATTCTTGCATCCATAACTACACATCAACAAAATTACACCCCTACATAATGTTTCATAATACATATATAATGTTTAAATACGTAAAGTTGTTCATAATTCAAAATAACGTAACCCAAAATTAAAAGTTTTCCTCATCATTCTCTGTGGGTAACAAAAACAAAAATTAGTCGCATTTTTCACAAGCATGCATTCCACAAGAAGTAAACTCCGACTCGGGAAATATTTGAAAATAAAAAATAAAAATAATCAGTGACAATATAATTATATGTTAGGGTTAATTACACTAATAGTCCCTATAGTTTGGAACTTGTGTCACTTTGGTCCCTGACTTTTCAATTGTGACACATTTGACCCTGAAGTTTGAATCTTGTTCCAAATAAGGACAATTGAAAATATTATTAGATTTTTCAAGGGTAAAATCGTCAATTTGATAAAATATAAACTAATTTGATAAAAATAAATGTCAAAAAAATATTTTTAATATTTTTAAAATTATTTTTATCCACCAATAATAAAATTATTTAAAATTAATAAAAATTACATGATTAATTTTTTAAAATTAATTTTACATGATCATCATCCAAACACATAATAAAAATTAATTTGGTAAAAAAAAAAAATAAATGTCTAAAAGATTTATCAATTTTACATAATTTTATTTTTAGTAGGTAGAAATAATTTTTAAAAATTCAAAAATATTTGCTTGACATTTATTTTTGTCAAATTAGTTTATATTTTATCAAATTGACAATTTTACCCTTGAAAAATCTAATTATATATTCAATTGTCCTTATTTGAAACAAGATTCAAAATTCAGGGTCAAATGTGTCACAATTGAAAAGTCAGGGACCAAAGTGACACAAGTCCCAAACTATAGGGACTATTTGTGTAATTTGCCCTATGTGTTAATATGTTAATTACAAAAAAATATAAAAATTTAACTACTATACAATTATAAAGATAATTAAGTAAATAATTTTGCCTAGACCGAAATGCGACTCTAACTCCCAAACCGAGAACGCGATTCGAGTCTTGTCCTCTCCCACAAGTCTCTCATGCCTAGGCGGTCATGTGTGCCAAGTTCCGTGCTAATCCGACGCCGTTTGGTGATTTTGGGGCGTCAACACCTCGAATTCTAAGTTTCTTAAGGAATTAGTTTGCCTAACGTGAAATCCGGCTCTAACTCCCAAACCGGGAACCTGGTTCAAGTCCCGTCTCCTCTCACAAGTCTCTCGTTCCTAGGCGGTTGTGTGTGCCAAGTTTCGTGCTACTCCGACGCCATTTGGTGATTTTGGAGTGTCAACACCTTGAATTCTAAGTTTCTTAAGAAATTAATTTGTATAGAGTGAAATCTGGCTCTTACTCCCAAACCGGAAATCCGATTTGAGTCCCGTCTTCTCCTATAAGTCTCTCGTGCCTAGGTGGTCGTGTGTGCCAAGGTTCGTGATACTCTAACGCCGTTTGGTGATTTTAGGGTATTAACACCTCGAATTCTAAGTTTCTTATGAAACTAGTTTGTCTAGAGTGAAATCCGGCTCTAACTCCCAAATCGGGAACGCGATTCGAGTCTCGTCTTCTCCCACAACTCTCTTATGCCTAGGCGGTCGTGTGTGCCAAGTTTCGTGCTAATCTGACACCGTTTGGTGATTTTGGGGCGTCAACACCTCGAATTCTAAGTTTCTTAAGAAACTAGTTTGTCTAGAGTGAAATCCGGTTCTAACTCCCAAACCGATAATCCAATTCGAATCCCGTCTTCTCCCACAAGTCTCTCGTGCCTAGGCAGTCGTGTGTGCCAAGTTTCGTGCTACTCCGACGCCATTTGGTGATTTTGGAGCGTCAACACCTCGAATTCTAAGTTTCAACTAGTTTGTTTAGAGTGAAATCCGGCTCTAACTCCCAAACCGAGAACGCAATTCAAGTCTCGTCTTCTCCCACAAGTCTCTCATGCCTAGGCGGTTGTGTGTGCCAAGTTTCGTGCTAATCCGATGCCGTTTGGTGACTTTGGGGCGTCAACACCTCAAATTCTAAATTTCTTAAGAAACTAGTTTGCCTAGACCGAAATCTGGCTAACTCCCAAACAAGGAACCCGATTTGAGTCCTGTTTTCTCCCACAAATCTCTCGTACCAAGGTGGTCGTGCGTAGTTAAATCGCACAAATTTGTATATGTCGATCAGAAAATGTAGTTTATGTCATTTTCCAAAAGTTATGTTTACTATAATCTGTAAATCATTATCATTCTATCCTAGCAAGGAAAAAAAATGTGTGTGTGTGTGTGTGAGAGAGAGAGAGAGAAAGAGAGAGAGAGAGGGAAAAAAGTATACCTGAAGATCAACCTTCATAATGATATTCAACTGGTGCAAGTCTAATCCAGACTGTACTCTTGATGAAACTGCAGAAGCTAATAAAGAAAGTGTAACCTTCCCATCACCAGCCTTGGCTGATAAACGTTCATCTCACAATGACACTGTGCGCATCTCTGGCTTTTCACGTGCAACATCAAGGGAGCTAACAACCTCGAATTCATCACCAGCAATTGGAACATTATTCAATCCAATGACATATAAATTACACAACAGATAAGTATAAGTAATGCTTCAAAGCTCAAACCAAGAATAATATAACATGAAAAACCAAAAAAGAAAATAGAAGATTTCTTCTTTTGACAACTTTGTGGTAATTGAGAAAGAAACTTCAACAAAGAATGAGTTCAAATGGCCACTACACTGGTTTTTGAAGATACTCTTGGAACATATGTCTCTGCTGCTACAACTTCTTGTTTATTTAACCAATTACCAATCACAGCATGCCATCTTGTTACAGAACTATTAACATCATTTTGATAAAATATTAGAGTTATTTTGTCAAAGTACATGAGTTTGTAGTATGGCTTACAATTCCAATAATACAACTTAATCAAACTAAGTATAGTGCATTTAGACAAGTAATAGAACAATTTAATCAAACTAAGCAAATAACACAAAAAAAAAAGGGAGTATTATGTTGTATTAACATGCACCTATCTAAATCTTGCAACTTCAATTACAAACAGCACAAAAAGTTAGATACATGGAAAGCAGATGCTAAGAAGCAAGAAAAACAAACTGATTATCATTAAAATTTCAAGAATTAATACACAATTTTTTCATGAATCAACCTAAGAAATTGTTGATAAAACATCTATGATACTGAAACAAATCAAGAAAGAATTGACAAGACAGAAAATCAAAATATTACTCACACTATTTTGCAACAGAAAGTCACTTTTTATAACATTTGTCATGAATAACAGGTAATTACAAGAATATTATTTATTACTTTATTAGTAATACGAATTCCCAGAAATTTTGTGACTTATCCTCCTTAGCACAAGCATATGTATCATACAGATAACCACATTCCAAAAGCCACCTCCCCATTCATGTCAGTATAGTAGAACTCTCAATGAACAATCATTTTAGAAGTTCTCATTAACTGAACAATGTTTCACAAAGATAATTAAGATGCATTTGGTAATGGAGAACTAATAATGCCTGATGAGTTTGACAATGCCTGAAAATAGATGCATTAGACAAAGGAAAAACCTGTGATGATACAACCTAGAAAGTTGAAGGGGAACCATATTGCACATCAACGTAAACAGTCACTTTTAAAGCAAAGCCTACTTCAAATCAATGAAAAATGCACAACCTAGTGACCTTTTTAATAATTATAATATTTAACAGAGAAGGCAACAAGAGAAACAGAGAAAACATCTCAAGCCTGAATATGCATTGTATCTGAATATGCATCAGAGCACCTACAATAAAGATTGAGAAGAGAACTAAATTAGCTCTAGGCTACACAATTGGCAGTTTTGCACATAATACTGGTTTATCATACTAAAGTTTGAAGCAAGAAATCAAACGCTTTTGGCATTTGAGAAAACTATATACTACTCTCTCCCAACTTGTAAAAAATCCAAGCTCATGCAAATGCATCAAGAAGCATGTAACAAGATAGCGAATGAGTGACACGTGGACTGAATCTATTGAAGTGGTCTCTGTATTTTCTTGTGGACAGACCAAAATAAATAAATTTGAAAGAAGAAATTGTCAAGAGATTCATGAAAAAAAAAATGCAAACAAGAAGAAAGAAAGAAATAATTGCTCACCACTGAAGAGCCACATCAATTCTGATTCCATCTACTTCTTTTCTAAAACCCACAATATCATGAAGTGGTTCCTGGATCAAAGAACTATCAGTCAGTTTAGATATGTAAACTTTTGTTATATTCACATACTAAAAATAAAAATATGGTTTTCTAAGTGGGAATGGCACACCCACGCATGAATAATCTAGGAACTAACAATTAGTGGACAATGAAGCTTTGATTAACCAGCTTAGGGTATGATTGAATATCATCCCTTATTTATAAATGAGGATTTAGGGTTTACACAAGAGAGATAATTATAGAATAATACAAACCCTACTATAGTGCAACTTTCGACTAATATAAAAATGCTAACACTTTCGGTGAGTATAATATGCTAACACTCCCCCTCAAGCTGGTGCGAAGATATCTCTCATGCCCAGCTTGCCTAATATGTCATGAAATGGTTTATTCCCAACCCCCTTGGTGAGAATGTCAGCAAGTTGTTCACCAGACTGGACAAAAGGAGTACAAATGGTACCACTAGTGAGTTTCTCCTTAATGAAGTGGCGATCAATCTCAACATGTTTTGTCTTGTCATGTTGAACTGGATTGTGAGCAATGTTGATGGCGGCCTTATTATCACAGTATAACCGCATGGAATCCGTCTGATCAATACCTAGATCACTCAACAATAACTTGAGCCATAAAAGTTCACACACACCTTGTGCCATAGCTCTAAACTCAGCTTCTGCGCTTGACCTGGCAACCACATTCTGTTTCTTACTCCTCCAAGTAACTAGGTTGCCTCCAACAAATGTGCAATACCCTGAAGTCGATCTCCTATCAGTTACTGATCCAGCCCAGTCAGCATCTGTATAGGCTTCCACACGAAGATGATCATACTTTGAAAAATAAAGACCCTTACCAAGAGTAGACTTCAAGTACCTCAAGATTCTCATGACAGCCTCATGGTGAATCTGATGAGGAGCATGCATAAACTGACTAACCACACTGACAGCAACAGCAATATCAGGACGGGAGTGAGATAGGTAAATGAGCTTACCCACTAATCGCTGATAGCTCCCCCTATTAACAACTTCTCCTCCTTCATCATCCCCCAATTTCTGATTGGGTTACAGTGGAGTAGCACATGCCTTGCAGCCAAGCATCCCAGTTTCCTTCAACAAGTCAAGCACATATTTTCTCTATGAGATAAATATCCCATCCTTAGAGCGAGGAACTTCAATTCCCAGAAAATACTTCAAACTTCCCAAGTCTTTGATTTCAAACTCATTAGCTAAATATTTCTTCAACAGAGGTATTTCCTCACTATCATTGCCTGTAAGAACTATGTCATCTACATAAACAATAAGTGCTGTAGTCTTACCACGTGAGGAATGTTTCACAAACAATGTGTGATCTGCCTGACTTTGTTTGAAGCCATATTTAAACATAGCCTGAGTGAATCTCTCAAACCAAGCCCCTGGAGACTGTTTGAGACCATATAATGACTTCCGAAGCTTGCATACTTTGCCTTCTGTCTGATGATCCTCAAAACCAGGAGGAATGTCCATATATACCTCTTCTTCGAGGTCACCATGGAGAAAGGCATTCTTGACATCAAACTGACAAAGCGGCCAATCAAGATTAGCTACTAGAGAGAGAAGTACTCTGACTGAATTCATCTTAGCTACGGGTGCGAAGGTCTCCTGATAATCAATGCCATATGTCTGAGTAAACCCTTTTGCCACAAGTCTTGCCTTGTAACGCTCAATAGACCCATCTGCTTTGTGTTTCACAGTATATACCCATTACATCCCACAGGTCGTTTGCCCGTAGGTAACTCAGTCAATTCCCAAGTGTCATTCTTCCTGAGTGCTTTCATTTCCTCAATCATGGCTAGTTTCCACTCAGAGGTAGCAAGAGCATCCTGAAAATGGTTAGGAATGCTAACAGAGGAAAGATTGGACACAAACGCTCTATATGAGGATGACAAATGAGAGTAAGACACAAACTGTGAGATAGGATGCTGAGTACAAGATCTCACACCCTTCCTCTTGGCAATAGGAACATCAAGATCAATGGATTCAAGAGATTCGAAGTTACCTAGACTCTCATCAGAAGCAAGAGATGGTAGTGGAGTAGCAGAAGTGGTCCCTTGTATCCAGTGTTGTCTGTCTATGTCCCGGACATAAACATGCCCGACCTTATCCTTGGTGACAGTGGGTTCTATAGTCCCAGTAGAAGAGGGTGGTGCAAGAACAACTGGTTCCACCATAGGAAGCACAAGACTCACTTCACACCAAGGCTCCCTCGGAAATGAGGACAGTGACACCAGAGAGGACAAGAAATAGGACTGGGACTCAAAGAAAGTAACATCCATGGACACAAACCACTTACGAGAAGAAGGGTGGTAACATTTATACCCCTTTTGAGTAGGAGAGTAACCAAGGAAAACACACCTGAGGGAGCGAGGGTCCAACTTACCACGAGAGGGAGAGTGATTATGAACAAAACAGACACAACCAAAAATTTTTGGAGGAATAGAAAATAAGGACTGAGAACCTAGGAGGACGTGAAGAGGAGCCTGTTTTTGCAAGACCTAGGTAGGGAGACGATTAATAAGATGGGCAGCGGTGAGAACAGCGTCGCCCCAATAGGGCCGAGGCACATTCATAGAAAAACACATGCACCGAGCCATGTCAAGAAGATGCCGATTCTTGCGTTCCGCCACCCCATTTTGTTGAGGGGTATTGGTGCAAGAGGTCTGATGGATAATGCCATGAGTAGAGAAATATTGTCCTAACCCAGAATCTATGTATTCCCCACCATTATCAGAACGAAAGAGTTTGACAGTGGCCCCAAATTGAGTACAAATCATCTTATGAAAAATGCGAAACATAGAGAAAACCTCACTCTTATCTTTCATGAGATACACCCAAGTAGCTCGAGAAAAATCATCAATAAATGTAACAAACCTTCGATGACCTTTCACAGACATAACACGAGAGGGACCCCAAACATCAGAATGTATTAAAGAAAAAGGAACTAAACTTTTATTCAAACTGGGAGCAAAAGAAGTTCTGTGTTGTTTTCCAAGTTGACAAGACTCACAAAGAAAGTCAGACACCTGATGATTTGCGAAACTAGAAGGAAATAAATGCTTAAGTAAATGAAATGAAAGATGCCCAAGACGCCGATGCCACAGCCATAAATCAGCGGGGGTAGTAGAAGACGTGGTGGAAGAATAAGCAAGTTTGTTCGGTTGATCTAGGAAGTAGAGACCATTTTCTGCACTACCATTGCCAATCGTCCTCCTCGTGACAAGGTCCTGAAAAAGACAATGATCAGGAAAAAACGTCACACTACAATTCAAATCCTGGGTGAGACGACTCAAGGATAATAGATTAACAAAAAAATTGGGAACATGGAGAACAGAAGATAGATGGATGGTAGGAGTGACGTGGACTAAACCTTTTCCAGAAATGGAAGAAACAGTACCATCGGCAATCCTAACTTTGTCCTGACCTGAAGAGGGCTTATAGACAGAGAAAAGATTAGAGGAGCCAGACATATGATCTAAGGCACCAGAATCAATGATCCAAGGCAAAGACTTATGACACAGGAAAGCACAAGGAGAAGAGGCTAAGTTACCTGAGCAGGCAAAGGACAAGGAAGCTGTACTGAGAGCAGGAGAAGACCGGCGGTCCAACAATTGGCGCAAAGCATCCTCCAGCTCAGTATCAGAAGCTTGGCCAACAGAAGCAGAATTAGAATCAAGTGGATCAACGGCACTAGTCTGATGAGCCCGGGAATAGGAACCACGTCCTCTAGATTGGCCTGACCGACCGCCTCGAGAACCAGACCGATCACCTCGACCCCCAGATGGAGTTCCATGAAGCTTCCAACATGTCTCACGAGTATGCCGCGGCTTCTTGCAATAATCACAGAAGACAGACTCCTTAGCAGTAGACGGAGGAATGGGAGTCAGGCTGAGGCCATCTCGAGGAGTAGACAGTAATGCTGAACGGTCAGTAGAGACAGGGGACATCATAGCAGACCGGCGACTCTCCTCATTCTGTACATAGGCAAATGCCTCCTGAAGTGAGGGAAGAGTATCCATACCCAGAACTCGACCCCTAACTGGATCATACTCCACATTTAGGCCGGCCAGAAATTTAAAGACCCGTTCCCGTGCGATGAACTTCTTGTACCCGACAGAATCAGCAGGGCAAACGGGCTTATAGTCTTCCAGGTGGTCAAGGCGTTTCCAGCCGTTGGTGAGGAAAGTGAAGTACTGAAGAACAGTCTGCTCCCCCTGAATTGAGCTCTCAATAGAGCGGCGCAACTCAAATGCCTGTGAGAAATTCCCTTTGCGGGAATAGGTGACAGCCACAGCATCCCAAACTTCCTGGGTAGTCTCCATAGACAAGTAGCCCTCACCAAGTTCTGGAACCATCGAATGGATAAGCCAACTCATAATCAAAGAGTTATTAATCTCCCATTGGTCATAACCTGAGTCAATGGTACTAGGTGCCTGTATCCTGCCATCAACATACCCCATCTTCCCTCTGCTCCTCAAAAACATAGTCAAACTTTGAGACCATGTTAAGTAGTTCTGACCATTAAAGAGAGAGGTGGTGATTTTCATACTAGGGTTGGGGTTCTCAGTCATGGTAGTAGGTATAATGGGACTCTCACTCCTCGGTGTTTGAGAAGAAGGGGACACACTGGAGGCATCTGTCATGGATACAATACTACCAAACCCGCAACAAAATTAGTGGCAATCACAAACCCGGAAGGTGGTGGTGAAAGAACAGGCACACTGACCACTATAAGAGCATAACAAAATTAAGAAATCATTTTTTTTTTTTCTCTCTTTTTTTTTTTTTTTTTTTTTCTTTTGTTTTGTTTTTTTTTTTTTTTTTTTGTTTTTGTTTTTATATATATATATATTTACTGATTTATTTATTTATATATATATACTGATTTATTTATTTATACATGTTTGGTGTGTTATACAAAACAGAGGTTATATCATACCCTACACAACAGAGACGACGGCGACAGAGACGAGACGAGCGAGCAATGAACTGCTGGAGGAGATCGACGAGCTGAGGAGCTAAGGAGATCGACGAGCTGAGGAGCTGAGGACGACGACGACTGAGGCGGAAGACGAAGACGAAGCCGAAGCCGATGATCCACCGGCTGATGAAGACGAAGCAGAGTGACAATGGCGACTGAAGATCGACCCAGCAGGGGATCCACCTAGGTAAGTTTCGAACCCTAGAGTGAGGGTGTGCCGAAACCCTAGAGCTCAAGCTCTGATACCATGAAGCTTTGATTAACCAGCTTAGGGTATGATTGAATATCATCCCTTATTTATAAATGAGGATTTAGGGTTTACACAAGAGAGATAATTATAGAATAATACAAACCCTACTATAGTGCAACTTTCGGCTAATATAAAAATGCTAACACTTTCGGTGAGTATAATATGCTAACAGACAATGCACCTCCCATAAAAATATTAACTTTGTACAACAGCTAGTTAGGCTGTGTTTAGGTCATAGATGTATGGGGGCAGGGATTTGAAAAGGGAAAGGAAAAAGATTGTGTGAATGTAACTATATAGTTCATTCATATTTCACCCACATTTTCCTTTAACCTTTTCAAATTCTTACTCAAATCAACGATCCAAACACAACCTCATAGACTACTTTGATCAAGGACAGAAAAGTGACATACCCAAATGAATATTCATCTAGGGCAAATGTTCTATTATCCCAAACACTCCATTAAAAAATTTAATCATCATCATCTTGAAGAGAAAACAAAGAAAAAAAAAATCAATTGCTCATATATAACCATTTGAAGCAAAAGTAATGCACGAATGAATGATTGATTGCTAAAACCAAAAAATAAAAAATAAAAAAACAAAAATTGACAATTATAAGAGTAAAATCAAAACCCCCCAAAAGAGTCTCAAATCATAACATTTTCTAAATTCAAAAACCAAATTCAATGAAAAAAAAAACTAAAACATTCAGATCTAACACAAAACCTAATATCATCATCAATCAAACTGACCTGATGGTCCATATCGAGGAATCGAGCTCGGAGCTGATCGAGGAGAGACGGAGAATTGGAGAAAGAAGAGAAGCGAACCGGAGAGGTGGAAGAAGAGCAGCAAAGCCTCTTGGAAACAGGAGGCGATGATGAAGATTGTGGCGATGAAGGAATGTCTTCGAAGAAAGATCTCTTGCCACACACAATTGCAGACATCGTTCAAATCTCCCTCTGCTCTTTAATTTTGTTTGTTCTCTTCTCCCACTGCTCACCGTCGCTCGACGCCATTGTCTGCCCTGCTCACAATCGCGAGAGAGATAGGGATTTTTGGTTCAAAAATTAGGGATTTGAGATATGGGGATTTTAGGTTGAGGGGGGAAAAACGAGAGGGAATCAGATTTTGGGTTTTTTTTTTTTTTTTTTTTTTTTTTGCGACGTTAAGTATAACCGTCTCAAATGAAAATTTAAGGTAGCGTTTGGTAACGTTTACGGTTTTGGTTTATGTTTACAAAAAATTTGTAAATTGGTTTTGTTTATTTTTAGAAAAATATAAATTACAAACACGTTTGGTTTGAACAAAATGTTTTAAAAAATTTAAAAATATAAACTAAAAAACATGTTTGTCTAGGCCTAAAATATTTATATTTATTTTTTTATTATTTATGACAATGAGATCATACAAATTATAATTGAAAAAAAATTAATTGAAAAAATTTTATTTGAAAAAAAATTAATTGAAAAAAATATATTTAAAAAAATTAATTAAAAAAATTAATTGAAAAAAATATTTGAAAAAAAAATTAATTAGTCAATTTTTTAAATTTCGGTTTAAAAACTAACGTAAACTCATTTTTTGAGTTTACAATTTTTCCTCAAATTTATAAATTGAGACAATCATTTATAAACCAAAAAAATTATCAAGCAAGTGCTTATGACAGTTTTGTAAATATAAATTGAAAACTGAAAACGAAATGATTACCAAACAACAATGAATCCATGGCTTGTTTAGTAATTTTTTTATTTGCGACAGGGGTATTACTGTCGCCGATAACCTGTATTTGCAACGGGAGAAGGTTGCCGTAGCAAAAAAAAACTCATTTTTATGTCAAAAACCTCCGTGTCCCTTTTGCTGCACAATGAAAGCTAGGAAGAGAGAGAAATAAGAGATAATCAGCGAGAGAGAGAGAGAGAGAGAGAAAAAAAAGAAGAGAGAAACAAGATGAGTGAGAGATAGACAAAGAGAGAGAGAGAGAGAGAGAGAGAGAGAGAGAAGAGAGAGCCAGAGAGAAGAGTGATGAGTGAGAGAGAGAGAGAGAGAGAAAGAAAGAAAGAAAGAAAGAAAGAAAGAAGAGAGATGAGCGAGAGACAGCGAGAAAGAGAGAGGCCCATTTCATTTTTTGACTTTTTTCTCTTTCGACAAGTGATTAAGAAAAATGAGAGACGAGTGATTGAAAGGAGAGAGAGAGAGAGAGAGAGAGAGAGAAAGAGATCGATAAATCAAGAGGGAGATTGGTAAATCGAGAAGAGGGGATGGAGAGAGTGAGTAAAGCGAGCACAGTGTGGGAGAGAGAGAGGAAGAGAGAGAGAGAGAGAGAAAGACAGAAAGACAAAGAGTGATGAGTGAGAGAGAGAGAAAGAGAAAGAGAAAGAGAAAGAGAAGAGAGATGAGCGAAAGAGAGAGAGAGAGAGATAGAGAGAGACAAAGAGACAGGAAGATGAAAAAATGAGTGGAACACTACAAAATTTTCAATTTTTTGCGACGGCAATACTTCTAATGCCGTCTCATCAAAACAGTCTCTTTTTTTTTCTTTTTCTTTTTTTGAGATAGCACCTATTACCATCGCAAAAACTTGTTTATTTGCGACTGCAGTTCATGCCGTCGCAAAAAATAGCTTTATTTGTGACAGCATAGGTTACTATCGCAAAAAATGTGCATTATTTGCGACGGCAGTTGTTACCGTCGCAAAAAAGTTGCTTTTTTGTGACAAAAAGGGGTGCTGTCGCTAAAAACCCTTTATTGGCGATGGTAAGTGATGCCGTCGCAAATGCTTCCGTCTTATAAAGCCTCTTTTCTTGTAATGTTATTAGCATGTGCTCGTGGACATGCAGCTAAAACCTAAACCACTAAAATCATCATAAAATAGGAAGAAATATAAGCATAGAGGCGACTGTTTCTTCAAAAGAATCAAGTAGCATTTCAATGGTATATGCCCAATATAATTGGCACAAACCATTGCAATATGTTAGGTTTTTATTCTTGGCAATCCCGTTTGACAAAACTCCTTTCAGTTGTACTTATTTTCACACTTTTTATTTCAGTGAGGCTATGAGTTTTTAGATGGGAATCCAACCCGAATTGTGCCTTGCAGAGAAGTTTGTGATGTTAATACTTTCAAGATTGCCACTTCGCTGATTATGATGGGGATCGAGCTGCCCGGTCAGCTCGTGGGGGTCTAGGGGGCAGTGCAACAGCGGGGTTAAGGGGCAGTGCCCCCCGAAGCAAAATGCAAAATTGCATTCAAAGTTGCCTGTCCGCCCTTGCTCGCTCGAGCGAAGGAGTTCTCGCTCGAGCGAAGACTGCGTCTGTGTAAAAACCTGAAAGAGATGAATGTACGCTCGAGCGAAGGGTGCGTGGCTCGAGCGAAGCCACTTATGAAAAACACGCGTTTTTGGTTCCTCGCTCGAGCGAGAGAAGCTTCGCTCGAGCGAGCTTCGCAATCCCAGATTTCTATAAGTACGTGATTCAATTAGATTTTAGGATTACTGCTCCAGATCTTCGTCTTGGATATTAAGGTTTATATCTGGGGATATTTTGCTAGTTTTCTTTGATGTTTAATTGAGTATTCAACTCATGGGTTAAGAAGAATACATCAAAGGTTTGGTTGTTCATTCTATACAAAAGAGAGAGTTGTTCTTCGGTGGATTCTGAAGAATTCGAGCCTGAAGCTTTGGTGGATTCTGGAGTGGCTCATTGTCAAGACAATTCCGAGGTGAAGACGGGGTTGGAAGAGGCACATAGGGGTTGGTTCAATTCAGGCGTGGATTCGCTAGGTAATTGAGAGTATACCTGTGTAATTCCTTTATTTCTTCTTAGTGGATTGTTTTGTGGCTGTTGCCCGTGGTTTTTTTATCACAATTGGAGGTGTCCAATTGTGATTTTTTTATGTTAAAATCGTTGTGCCGATTTGTCTTGATTGTTTGATTGGGATTGTTATATACTGCTTAAAATTGATACATAATCACAAATCAATATCTAGGGGATTTCTAGATTTTTCAATTGGTATCAGAGCAGGTCGCTCTATTTTTTTTTATTTTACAAATCTATTAGAGCGAGATCTTGTTTGATTTGTGATAATGGATACAATTCGTGAGGGAAATTCTATGGTTCGACCACCCCTACTTGACGGATCCAATTATTCTTTTTGGAAAGCTCGGATGAGATCGTTTTTAAAATCTATTGATGAAAAAGTTTGGCAATCTGTCATGTATGGGTGGACTGAACCAACGATTACCGTTGATGGAGTAATTTTCCCCAAACCAATTGATAAGTGGGACACAATTGATTACCAAAATAGTAGCTGGAATAGTAAAGCTATCAATTCTCTTTTTTGCGCTGTCACACATGAAGAGTTTAGTTGTATTTGTAATTATGAAGTCGCAAAAGAGGCTTGGGATATCTTACAAACTATTCATGAGGGCACTCCTTCTATTAAACGCTCAAAACTTCAAAGGCTCACGTCTAGTTTCGAAAACTTTTCAATGAAAGATGGTGAGACCCTTGATGAATTTTATGCAAAGTTGAGTGACATTGTTAATTCTAGCTTCAATTTAGGTGAAAAAATACCAGAATCCAAAGTTGTGGGAAAAATTTTGAGATCCTTGCCCGATCGGTTCCAACCAAAAGTTACGGCTATTGAGGAGGCTCAAGATGTTGACAACCTCAAGCTGGATCACTTGGTTGGAAATCTCCAAACTTATGAGGCACATAGGAATTTCAAAAAGAAACAAAAATGTGCTATTGCTTTTAGTAATGCTCATAGAGTTGGAGAGGATTCTGATGAGGATTGTGAGATAGATTCCAAGATTACGACTGCTTTTGTTAAACAATTTAAAAAATCTTTTTTGAAAAAGAATCCTGATCTTTTGGAATCTACTCATACTCATAAGTCTAAAGGCAAAGATAAACTCAAAATTAATTCTATAGCCAAGAAGGAGAAAGGAAAGATACCAGGGAACTCTGAAAGAGTCCAATACTATGAATGCCAAGGATTTGGCCACTTTGCTTCAGAATGCCCCACTCGTTTGAGGAAGAAGAAAGCCCTCACCATCACTTGGGATGATGAATCAGAATCTGATAAAGATGTAAGTGACAATGAAGATCAAGGCGAAGAGGGACATAAACAATTCCTTACTTTCATGGCGGCTTCCGAAACTGAAGGACGAACAGAGTATCCAAAGAGGTCGGTTGAGAATGCCACTGATGATGAATCCTCGGAGAGTGATGATGAAGAGCTTGAGCAAGCTTATGAAAAGTTGTATAAGGAATCTCTTAACTTATCCAAATTGAATGACAAACTCACTATGAAACTCAAAGCATATGAAAGTGAGAATGTCAAACTAAAGGAGGAGATTTCCGAGGCTAGGATTGATGCCATCAAGATAGCTAATGATCGACAAGCTCTTTGTGCAAAACTCTTGACTTGTGAGACAGAGAGGAATGAGCTACAACAAATCTATGCAATGTATGAAGAAAAGATTGAATCTCTCGAGATGTCTAAAGTTGCCTTGGAAGAACTAATGATCAAGAAAGAGGAAAAGCTCAAGTGTGCTATGGCTACCATTGGTCTTTGGAACAAAGGATCAAAGACTTTAGAGGATATCATTGGGTCTCAACAAATGTGTTGTGACAAGAGTGGCATTGGCTTTGGTGATCACAAAGAGCAAAAACAGAGTGCATCTACATCTCATAATACAAGAACTCAAGGAAAGGGAGAACGAAAAATTCAACATAAGGATGGACTTCTAAAACTTCCTAGAATTGGTAAGGTAAAAGAAAAGAAGGTACACCCTGTACACCCTGTTTTTATTTGTCATCATTGTGGTATGCATGGTCATATTCGCCCTTATTGTTATAAGTTGCATGGGAGAGTGTCTCATAGAGATGGAAGAAATTCCAACATCTCGTGGGGTAGGAGACACTTCATTGGTGGTAATGAGGTTAAGGGTCATATTAGACCTCACTATTTTGATCAGCTTGAGACCAAACATGAACAGAGGATGTGTTTGACTAGACCTTGGAATATGAAGTTGGAAACCAAGTCGAGACGGGTTCCCATTGAAGAGAAATGGAACCGCAACGTCAAGACACCACCCAAGAACCGCAATTCTCACAACTTTTTTCATACTAAAGCGGTTTGGGTGAGAAAACTTGACTTGTGTTAATTTGTTTTTTCGGTTTTGTTTTTAGGTTTCTGTGTGTTTTTTTTTCTTTTTGAGTCTTTTAATGTGTACATGTTCGTTTTCTGTTTTGCTTTGTTTAGAAAAATAAAAAAATAAAAAAATAAAATAAAAAATCCAAAAAGATTTTCTTGTATAGTTTTGCAAGCTTGAAATTTTTAAGTAGTCCTTGGTGCATATTGGAATTGATAAGAATATCCATTACATGTTAATATGTGTGTGCTTTCTACGGTCATTACTCATTTTGGAGTGTGTGTTTTTTGATTAGTATGTCTCATTCTGTACACACTCTTGGATTAGCAAATATCGGAGTCTTCCGCCTTAGTGATCATTTTTTTTTTCTATGGACTTCTGGCATTGTATCTTTAGTTTTTCTAGAGGAATTGACCTATACTAGCATATCATGGGTGATGTTGAGTCTCTTAACCACCTTCCATCTTTTTGCATCTCCACGGCTTTCCCCTCTATTCTTTGTAGTCCAGCCATGAGGAAAAAGCTACCTCAGAGTCACCAACCAGGCCATTCTTATTATATCCATGCTTCTCTGGTTCAGTTTCCATACTCTTGAGCGTGCCAGCCGCCAATGAGTGTGCAAAAAAAAGAAAAAATGTGCAAAAGAAAAAAAAAATGTGCAAAAGAAAGAAAAGAAAAGGATGTGAAAAAAAAAAAAAATGATTCATTGATTGAGGGGGAGCCTCTGCCTTTACTCACCAAATACCCCTTGATTCCTAGTGGTTTGACTTTCCTTAATTGTGCTTAGATTCTCTTGCCGGAGGTTCAGCTATCTGATCACTACTTGGATTTAAATCTTGTGTTTGTCGAACTCCAAGAGTCACACACACACTTTTATCATGGGATCTATGCTTTTCACATAATGCATCACTTTCTTTTGTGAGGAATCTTCTATAGACTGTGCACATTGTGTTTTCAAGTAATTGTGCTTCTTGGATCATCTTGTGTGTTTTTAAGGTACAAATCTGAAATTCCTTGCTTGCTCCACCATACTATTTTTGTCGGTTTCTTCTTGTTAATTGTTTTCTGTACAGTGTTTGTGGTTGCTTTGAGTGAAAAGGGAGATTGGCTTTAGTTGGTTTGCATGATGCTATGCACTACGTCTTTATTATTTCCTTCTTGCATGCTCCTGATTTTTACATAATCTTATCATTGCTTGTGTGGTTTCTGATCTTGCTTTAGTTGATTGAGCTTCCTTTGTCAATTTGTGACAAAAAGGGGGAGTAATGTTGTTCGGTGCATGTGTCTTAGGATTTCATGTATTCATGCCATGTGTCGGGTGCATGTGTCTTAGTTTTCAGGTTTTCATGCTCCATGTTCTTAAAATCTCCAAGTCGCATCTATTCATGTTTTCTATCTCATGCTTCAAATGCTTCAAGATAATCTAATCATATGTTTATTGCTTTTTCATATACTCTTGTGGCACTAATAGCTGTTTTGCAGATCATGACCTTGAGAAAAAAGTTTGTTTTTATTGGCTGTAATGGGTTGGGGTGATTAGGATTTTATTTGTTAGGTGTGTTTTGTCACGGCATTGCCAAATGGGAGATTGTTAGGTTTTTATTCTTGGCAATCCCGTTTGACAAAACTCCTTTCAGTTGTACTTATTTTCGCACTTTTTATTTCAGTGAGGTTATGAGTTTTTAGATGCGAATCCAACCCGAATTGTGCCTTGCAGAAAAGTTTGTGATGTTAATACTTTCAAGATTGCCACTTCGCTGATTATGATGGGGATTGAGCTGCCCGGTTAGCTCGCGGGGGTCCAGGGGGCAGCGCAACGGCGGGGTCGAGGGGCAACGCCCCCTGAAGCAAAATGTAAAATTGTATTCAAAGTTGCCTGTCCGCCCTTGCTCGCTCGAGCGAAAGCTGAGTCTGTGTAAAAACCTGAAAGAGATGAATGTACGCTCGAGCGAAGGGTGCGTGGCTCGAGCGAAGCCACTTATGAAAAACACGCGTTTTTGGTTCCTCACTCGAGCGAGAGAAGCTTCGCTCGAGCGAGCTTCGCAGTCCCAGATTTCTATAAGTACGTGATTCAATCAGATTTTAGGATTATTGCTCTAGATCTTCTTCTTGGATATTAAGGTTTATATTTAGGGATATTTTGCTAGTTTTCTTTGATGTTTAATTGAGTATTCAACTCCTGGGTTAAAAAGAATACATCAAAGGTTTGGTTGTTCATTCTATACAAAAGAGAGAGTTGTTCTTCGGTGGATTCTGAAGAATTCGAGCCTGAAGCTTTGGTGGATTCTGGAGTAGCTCATTGTCAAGACAATTTCGAGGTGAAGACGGGGTTGGAAGAGACACATAGGGGTTGGTTCAATTCGGGCGTGGATTCTCTAGGTAATTGAGAGTATACTTGTGTAATTCCTTTATATCTTCTTAGTGGATTGTTTTGTGGCTGTTGCCCGTGGTTTTTTATCACAATTGGAGGTATCCAATTGTGGTTTTTCCACGTTAAAATCGTTGTGTCGATTTATCTTGATTGTTTGATTGGGATTGTTATATACTGCTTAAAATTGATACCTAATCACAAATCAACATCATACATCAAAGGTTTGGTTGTTCATTCTATACAAAAGAGAGAGTTGTTCTTCGGTGGATTCTGAAGAATTTGAGCCTGAAGCTTTGGTGGATTCTAGAGTGGCTCATTGTCAAGACAATTCCGAGGTGAAGACGGGGTTGGAAGAGGCACATAGGGGTTGGTTCAATTCGGGAGTAGATTCGCTAGGTAATTGAGAGTATACCTGTGTAATTCCTTTATATCTTCTGAGTGAATTGTTTTGTGGCTGTTGCCCGTGATTTTTTATCACAATTGGAGGTGTCCAATTGTAGTTTTTTCACGTTAAAATCGTTGTGTCGATTTGTCTTGATTGTTTGATTGGGATTGTCATATACTGCTTAAAATTGATACATAATCACAAATCAACGTCTAAGGGATTTCTAGATTTTTCACAATCTAACATCTATTCATGTAGTCCAAATTTCTATATGACATTATATTACTAATAGTTTAAAAAAAATATTACTAATAGAGGCAAACAGAAATGCCACTAATTTAGCATACAATTCCAGGTAGACATAATTAAATTGGGAAATAGATCTATAGATCTATTGAAAATCAAGCAATGAAAAACATTACCTTGACAACATTTGGGGATGATTGAAAGCACAAAGACTAATGAGTTGGGTTATCAATGGACACCATGGTTCTTCATAGGACTGGAAAACAATAATTGCAAAACATAAAAGTGAATAAAAATACCCAACAAACAAAAATATAGTCTTAATTGGTAAATTTTGTATGTTAATTGACATACAAAAACACTGCCCCTTATTGAGAACTCAAGTTTCGCGCAAGTTGCTTAATCCATTGATTGTTGCTTTTGAGACGAAGCCAGGCTCCACTCCAAATTCACCATTGCTTGAAATTCACATTTTCCATCTTATCGTATTGATTCTATTTTTCATAGTTCTTTATTTTCCTCAATCTTTACCATAACAGACCTCAACAGATGGATTTAACCAAAAGATCCAATAGCTGGTTCATTCATTCATTTTATCTAAAGTAGGTATGGCCTTTTGATGAATGACTGTCAAACCAAAAAAAAAAAAAAAAAAGATAACTAAAAAAATTCATTCTAAAATTATCGATTTTATTTCTCAACTTATCACTTAAAGAGAAAACTTAGGTGTGGATCATAAACATGGTTTTGATTAGAGCCTACTAGTCGCAATCATATTGATCTATTATTATGGGATTTGAGACATTTTCCTTCCGCACATTCTGAAAAGCAATCTTTATGGAAAAACCACTGCCTGTCATGTTTTGATCGTTACCCCAATTTCACTGTTGGACAGAAATGGTTCATGAAGACTTATATCATGCACTTGCACGAATGGACTTGATTTTCACAAGCTTTCAATACTAATAGATGAAGGTCATCGTCATTCAAGTTATTCACTAAGCACATGGGACAGAACGAACAAGTTTTAGAACCTAAGAAAAAGACAATTTATCAAACAATTAACAACAGAAAAAAAAGAAAAAAGAAAAAAAAGAGAGGAAATTATTCAAAACACAAATAATAATATTTTATTATGTTAAACAAAGTCTGACAAGTGATTTTCTTAGTTTATATTTTTTCTTGGTGGTTATTAAATGGCTAATGAAATTTGGATTATGCCTAATGACAGCCTAATGAGCTGTCAATTAAAAAAAGAAAATGAAAAATGGAGGGATCTTTCCAATCAATTCTGTCACGATACAGTATCCAGGTGCAGCTCGTTAACAGTGACTTGGCTATAGTCATTATGACAAGAAAGAAAATAAAAAATTGTTTTGGTAGATGTACAAACCTCTCCAGCTGCAAGGCGAAGGTGTTCCGACCATAGCATAAGGCGAAAACTCGAAGAAAATTTTCCTGCCTTCCAAGGCTTTCCTCCCATACATGAATCAACATATTCTTTGTCTTCAATAAGTACACCAATCTGAATCAACAGCATTTTTGTTAACAGCCAAGAGAAACTACTTCAAAAAATGGAGGAGATTTGTTCATTGAAATGGAAGGGCATGTCATGATAGATGTGTAGTTTGCCAAGAAGAAGTTGGAGTTGCCAGTAATATGATTGGCTGTGACTAAATAGAGAAACAATTCAAGAAGTCAACAATAACAACAAAATTCCATGTGTTAAGAACAACAATCTTAAAGTAAAGAGTTGTATCTATTACTTTAGTTATTAATTTGTACATTTTAAATGGGTAAAAACAAAATTGAATTGTTCAACAACTTGTATTATTGAGAAATTGTGACTTATCAATCCATCTGTGAAAGTTGTTCTCACTTGAACCAAAAAAAGGTAATATTCATATAATACAGAGGCACCAAAAGAACTCAAAAATAAGAAAGTTATCACAAAAATCTATCTAATCTTATAATCTGTAGATCAGATGATTCCACCACTCTTCTGATTGCCTCTTCAATCATTATGCAAAGAGCATCAATGGCTCACTTCATAATTATTATTATTTTTTTTTATAAAAAAAAAAGGAACAAAGAGAATCCACAAATGCAAAATTTTTAAACTTGTAGACTATATATTAAGAACCAAGCATTATTTTTTCCCTCTAAAAACCTACAAATTCGCACAGAAATTCTTTGCCCCACCTTCAATACAGAGCTCATGTTTATAGTTTCTGAAAGAAAGGGTAATGAAAAATAAATGAGTTCCATTATGCAATCAACTACGAGATAAATCATATTGTATCCAGTTCTGCAATTTAAAATAGCTGGCCAAAGAATAGAAAACATTAATGCAAAAGGATCCAAAAGTTTAAGTTAATACCTCAGAATCTCTTGATCCAAGTAAACTCCTGTCATTTATATTAGCTGATCCTATCAAGGATATAGAGTCATCAATTATCATGATTTTGCTATGTACATATATTTGAAAAAACATAAGAATGCAAAATAAGATGTGAATATCTTCTCTCCATACCATACTTCACATGATTCATTTCCCAAATTTGGTTTTATAGTTTTTGTATCTAATACCAAACAATTGAGCAGTGAAGGCATGTTTGGAATAAGGTAGCAAACAACTTCTACCAAAAACAAAGTAAACAAATCGAGGAGAAAAAAAAAAACAAAAAAAGAAACATAAGAAATGCTCTTACAGGAATTTTAGCGAATAGCTAGCATGCTTCCATCAATGGAGTCAACGAACTTGAGAATCACTCTCTCCAAAACCTAACTAAAGAATGTAATTGTTGCATCTCAGCTGGAGAGGAAACAAAAAATTTTAAACACTAATAGATATTCCATTTATTGATGCAAAAATGGATTAAGAAATTAAGAAAATGATACTAAATTAAGAGAAACAAATGAGGTACATACCAGAGGGGGCTAAGAGAAAGCAAAAGGCTTTTCCCTGAATTGAAGATCTGTAACAATTGATGGAAGAGGGTTTCATGACGATTGAAAACGAAATTCAGGAGCCACCGCGAAGAGTATGTAGAAAATGAATTCCAAATTGTAAGCATATAGTGTATACGTGTTCACTGCCAAACCGGAAGCTTTCCAGAGCACAGATAGGAGCCCTGGGTTGGCATTATAGGCAGTTCACTGAAACAAGAAAACAGGGGGAGGGTTGAAATTCATTAATGAAAAGTAGTGTTAAGGAATCTGTCATCCCAAGCTCACAATAGGGTTTCAATCAGGGCTAACCTCCTTTCTCTACAATGAATAATGTTCTCAAGACCTGAGAAAGAAAAGAGGGGGTAAGAAATTAATCAATTAAAGGTAAATGTATTGAGTGGAGTAGATGATGTGAAAATGACATTTTCTTTTATGTTGCTAAAAAATATCAGGCTTGGGCTTTGATTGAGTGGAAACCAATCCCAAGCTTAAGTAGCTTGGTTCATGCAGAATGATGGTTTCTTGGTGCTTAATGAGTCAAGTTTGGGATCAACTTGAAAAATCAAAGAACTCTAGAAGTTGGCATTGAGAAAAAGCTCCAAATTGAGCTTAAACCCAAGTAACTCAATATGCTCCATATATAGTATTCTAGCTATGATTACAGTCAACAAATATGGCCTAATTGACACTTATGATTCCTTTCTTGATTTAGTGCCTTGGAGAATTCACTATAATTATGCAAACCTGTAATATAAGAATTTGTGTTTCTAATGATGAAAATGGAAGAGTTCGAAATGAAAAAAAATAAAATAAAAAATTGAATGAGTTTGAAAATATTCTTGAAAAACAAAAAATGTAATTTGCAATATTCATATCCATTGGTATCAACTATGCGGCTATAAAACAAATGAAGTTTTATTTTACTAAGAGTTCTCTATATCTAGGCAGATTTAGATCCCAAACTGACTTCGGGGTTAGCTTTGTTGTTCTACTAAAACACTTTTGGAAGGACTGCTTACTGTTGGCACTGAAAGAGTTTTGAATTGCTAACATTTACTATTTCACTACAGATCATATAAAAGCAGTCCAAGTAACATTGCAAAACATCCAAACTACCTCACAAATGTCACCTAAGATCATGACAATTAGATATTGCATGCATGAGGAAAGCAACTAAGATTAAAAGATTTGAAATTCACCTCTCTCACCAGAATTAAAATCTTTGAAAAGATTACTTAAGGAACAATGGCTTCTCTAATCTTTTCATTCACAGTGAAAATCCAACTAAAATTATGCTTAAAAGGTAATTGAACTATGTTTAATATCATTAGCAATAAAAAAATTGAAAAACAAGCGAAAAAAATTGTAAGCCATTTGAATTGGCACAAAACAAACTCTAAAAGATCACTTTGGAATTGAACTCATCTAAAGTTAAGTTGTGTTGCAGCCACACAAGACTAAACACAACTCGATGCATTTACAAAGTTACAAACATTCAATTTTAAAAAAAAAAATTTGGTAATTCAAATTTTATTAAAACACAAAGAAAACTAATTCAAATTATATTCAAACAAACTCCAAGCAACCAACAAAACCAAAACAAGGAATTTCAATATCTTGTGCAAATTACTATTTTGTTTTACTGAATGCTCACTTGAACAAAGGCAGATAATTGTATTAAGATCAGTTGAACTATTGTCTTCTCTTCTTTTGTTAAAAAACTATTGTCTTCCCATTCTTCTTAATGGTGCTTCAACATCAACTACTGACTTTGTTGTTCTTAAGTACTTATTTAAAAACAACAATTTCAACTGAAGCTTAAAATGTTGAGGCTCAAGTAGGAATAAGGGATTCATTAACAGATATTAATAAGAACTTCAAACCAAACCACAAATGCATGAACATTAATTTGAACAAAAAAACAAATTCAATTCAATGTCAGCACTAACCAAGCTCATAAGCAAACATCTAAAAACAGTTTTCAATGAAGCAAACATAGGACAATGGAAGTAAGAAATGGAATTCACAGCTACTGGAATATGGATGTTGCGGAATGTCATGCCTCTTTTGTTTCTCGGGCCAAACTCACAGTAATTTGCAGCAAGGCAACAGTTTACACCTCTTAAAATAGCAGAACTTGTGGAAGAAGCCTGAGTAGGAAGCTACAGCAACACACACGGGAAGAGGTGATGAACAGCTTGCTGGAGAAGACCCCACTGATGGAGATCTTGCTCAGAAATCTTCAACAAGGGTGAATTTTCCATTTCACCTGGGTTAGACACACTGATGTTAGAGGCAGATTTTCCTGCCTTTATAGGTAGGTTATAGACTAGAAGATTATTGCTAGCATTGTGTTTTTTATTTTTTTAACACTTTCTACTAGTAAATTTTTGTTTTCCTCATAATAAAGATTATTCAGATTTCCCATTAGCTATATACATTGATTAAGTTTGCATCTAACTAATATGTCACTGATAGTATTACACCATCAAATTAAGTTTTAGATTAATATATGATGAGAGTGAAATCAACATAAATGAAACATTTTTCCTGTTGCTCAATAATTTATATGACTGATATTGGTTAGTATTTGATGTATGATGACTTCATAATCCATCATACTATGAGCTAAATCTTTTTTGTTTTTGTTTTTCTCTTTTAGCTTCTATGGCATCAGTTTTTTGTTTTGAGCCAAGCTCTCTTATGTACAATAGAACTACTTGAGAGCATAAACCAAAAAACGATACTATGACAAAACTAGATAGAGAAGGCATACATATAAACATATAGAAACCTTAACTAGCTATAAATATTTGATGACAATGCCACAAGTACAACCACTTTCATGCCTTTTCTAGCTTAAAAATTACAGATTCAGAAAAGAAATGAGGAGGGAGAAGAAAAGTGAGGGAAAGAAAATCCTAGAACATCAAAATAACCTACAGATGCAGCTTTAGTTAAGAATCATTTCTTCTTCCATCCTAATGCCTTTGTCCCCTAACCCCAAGAAATACATTTCTAATCTTGTGTAGTTCTTTGAGAACATCTTTCACACTCATTCTTTCACTCGGCATTTCAGCAGAACATGAAAGTCCAATTTGAAAGACTGGTACTAGGCAAGCCTCTAGTTTAGAAATGTTGGTTGTACTACTTTGCATGCTCTTACTTGGCTCCTCTTCCATTTCCAATATGATTTGGGGATCAACGATCTGCATTACTTGCTCCGGAAGACACATTTGTACGTAGCTATGGAGGTTTACATTGCCCGTAAACATGTTATTAGTTGGTTCTTTTCCTGTGAACATTTCTAGTAGTAACACTCCATAACTGTACATATCACCTTGCATTGATACCTCCAAACCCATACTATACTCTGCAATATGAAATAGTTAAAAAAAATGCCCGAAATAGTTAAAATTTTTTACTTTTGGTAAGATTGTTAAACTAATAAGTTGTATTTCTTTTGTTGAAAAAAAAGTTCAACATTTCAAAAGATAAAATTATCTCAAGGGTCAAAATCTATGTTCAAATACCATAGAGGTAGGACAATGGTGGATTTAATTTGTTGTGGTAGCTATACAAACAATAAGGCAAAGTCAAAAAAAGCCATCTCTAAAACATGGCTTAATTTCTATATAATCTCGTAATTGGTTTTTTAGTTCACCACAAGATAATAATATAATGTAACTGAATAATATTTTTTAATCAATTTCAACATAAGAAGCAATAAACAAGTACCTGGGGCAACATAGCCAATTGTTCCTCTAATCCCAATTGAACTTGATTGTTGATGAATAGAAATTCCATTGGTTGCTGAAAAAATCTTTGCCAAACCAAAATCACTCACATGGGCACACAAATCACTGTCAAGAAGAATATTACTTGGCTTTAAATCACAATGAATAAAAGCCATTTCACAATGATGGTGAAGATAATCCAATGCACATGCCACATCAATGGCAATGTTTAGCCTTTGAACAAAGCTCAAGTTCTTAGGTTCATGTTGCTCTAAAAGACTTGGGTGTAACCAATTTTCTAAGCTCCCATTTTCCATGAACTCGAAGACCAAAGCCTTGAAGTCATTGCCTTTAAAATCAATGCTTGAGCAAGCTGTAATTATCTTGACTAGATTTCGATGGCGAATGTTCTTCAATGCTTCACATTCTGTGACAAAACTCTTGTTCGCTCCACGTTCATGTAGTTTGAGCACCTTCACAGCAACAATTTGTTCATCGAAGTTGAGAATCCCTTTATAAACAGAGCCATATCCGCCCTCACCAATTAAGTTGGATGGAGAGAACCCATTTGTTGCTTGAAAAAGTTCTCCAAAAGATAGTTGTAAATATTGGTTTTGCAAAGGCGAGGCTAATTTGACTTGTTGTCTTGACCTTTTATTCCGGTAAATAATAGTTAAAATGCACAATGATAATAGAACAATAGTGAGAGTAACTATTAGAACTATTACTCTATGGTTGAAAGGTTGTTTCCTTTCATTTAAGACTTTCATTGGGCATGCAGGCAATTGCAATAGTTTAATTCCTCCGCATAGCTTACTATTTCCAACAATTGAGAAGGCACTAATGTTTGTGAAAACTCCTCTAATCGGAACTTCACATCAAACATATTGTAGGAAAGATTGAGATATTGAAAGAACCGAAACTCCCCGAGAAACCTTGGAATTTGTCCAGACAAGTTGTTCCTAGAAACATCTAGTTCTTGAATACCTTTCAATTGACTGAAGGCCATCGGAATTGTACCTTCGAAAAGGTTACCATCGATGTAGAGGAATTCTAAGACTTCACAATTGCCGAGAGTGGCGGGGATTTCTCCAAATAGCTTATTTTTTGATACATATAGTCCACCCAGATTTTTCAAGTTACCTACTTCTTGTGGTAGTAGTCCTGTTAAGTAATTTTGACTTAAGGATAGAATAACAAGAGAAGACAGACCATAGATTTGATGAGGTATTGCCCCTGTGAGATGATTGTTATGAAGGTAAATTTGTTGTAGATTGGTACAATTGCCTAAACAAATAGGAATGCTTTCCTCAATCATATTTGTTGATAGGTCAAGTGCGTCAAGCCTACTCAAGTTTCTAATAGACGGTGGAATCTCTCCAGAGATGTTATTTTTGTCAAGCGAGAGGATTTCCAACATGGAGAGTTTTCCAATGGAAGTTGGAATACTACCTGTGAGCTTGTTATGATCTAGAATGAGGTATTCCAAATTTACAAGGTTTCCAATACCAAGAGGTATGCTTCTAGATATATGGTTGTATTGTAGAATGAACCGAGTGATCTTGGTTGAGAGATTTGCAATAGAATGCGGCAAAAAAACCTTTAAAATGATTGGTACTCAAATCTAGAACTCGTAGATTGGAACAATTGCATAAAGAAGTGAGGAAGCTCATTAATTCGTTGCCTTGGTTTGTTCCAAGTGAATTTTCATAAGCACCAAAAAATTCTAAAGCATGAAGGGTTCCTAGATTTATAGGTATGGACCCAGTAAAGGAATTGCTGCTTAAACTAATTTGCACAAGTCTCGTAGCATTGACTATTGACGATGGAATTTGGCCATAGAATTGATTGAGTGCAACATAAAATCCTAGTAAATTTGGAAGGGTCAAGCCTAAATCTGGTGGTAGAATTCCATGCAATTGGTTGGCATTGATAGAGAAGTAATAGATTGATGAGATGTTGTAGGAACCATACCAGACAAATTATTTACCGACAGCTGAAGAATCTCCAACTTGTAAAGCTGCCCAAGTTGGGTGGGAATGCTTCCCTCTAGATTATTGAACGGTAGAGAAAGCTTCTGTAGATTGGAAAGGTTCCCAATTGAAAGTGGGATAGCTCCAGAGAGATGATTGGCTGCAAGAATCAAGTGGGAGAGATTGGACAAGGAACCCAGCTCTGTAGGAATTTTACCTCCTAGATTGTTACCACCCATATGGATAACTCTCAAGTTCGAACAATGAGCCAAATTGGTAGGAAATTCACCTTGGAAAGAGTTATTCAAAAGCAGAAGGTACCGCAGACAAAACAACTTGCCAAGTTCTTGTGGGATTTCGCCGTGAAAGCTATTGTTACCTAGATCAATCCTCCTAACGAAGGTGAGGTTCCCAATTTGAGGAGATACAGAGCCCACCAATGCGAGAGATGACAGGTTTAGGACTGTCACACGTTGATGTCGACGACCGCATGAGACTCCTTGCCAATTGCAAAAGTGAATTGAATGATTCCATGAGCTTAAGGCACCCAAAGGATCTCCTTGTATCAAATCCTTGATTGCGAGAAGTGCCTGATGGTCTGTCTCGTTGGTGAGAACTAAACTGGGATTGCCCTTGGCAGTGGTAATCAGTTCAAGAGAGTTCATGAAAAAGAAAATGAAACAAACTACAGATGTACTAAGTAGACAACTGAGAAAAGTTGAATTTGTTTGCTCCATTTGGTGTCAAAAATAGAATATTGTTATGATGAGAAATGGAGCTGATGATCAACTTATATACGCCAAAGGAGAGCCAGACGTATGTATTTATAGAGCCAAGGACTCGGGACTGTTTATCTTATTTTATTTTTTGTGCTCTTAGGCTTGGTTTGGGAACATGCTATTTTAGTAATTTTTTGACTTTTTACGAAAAGATGTGCAGAAAAGTAGAGAGGTGATGCGATGTGTTTTAGTTGGCTTTTTGACTTTTTGGCTATTTTAGCCACTTCCCAAACATAGCCTTAGTTTATGTGTTATTAAGGTCTTGTTTGGAACAAATTATTTTAATAATTTTTTAATTTTTTATAAAATAATATATAGAAAAATAGAGAGAGATTTGATAATTTATAGTGACTTTTTTATTTTTTTAGTTAAAGTGTTTAATCCCCAAAAGAGACCTAAAGGATCATTGCCACAAAGTTAAAAAATTCAACCTCAATAGCAAAAGATTATATTATACACATTAATCAACCACGTTTTTTTTTCACAATTATCCATTTAAATTTTTTTTTCCTAAACACATTAACTTTTTTTCACCTCATAATTGTTTGGATTTACTTTGTTATAAAGGCTAAACTCTAGAATTTTTTTTTTATTTATTATTCCTAAAATTGATTATCTATATAATTTGTTTATTTTATGTAGTAGTATGAAGGGAAATGTCTATGACATTATTTGATTTGTTTTGTTTTTTAATATTGCAACATTGACTAAAATTAATTGATACTCAATAACCAATACACTGGTTTTCAATCAAAATAAAGATGATATCAGGGTTTTGATTCTTTTAAATTGGCCATTCTACTTAAGAGAGTAATTAAGTTTAATGGGCTCATACCAGGATTGAATTCTATGATTCGAGCTATTCACTTTTTAAAATTTGTTGAGTATTATATTTATACAAAAATAAAGATGAACGTATATCGATAGCTCTATGTTTAAATTACATTTGTATTAAAAATATGTATGACAAATATAATTTCAAGAATATCTATAATTTTTTAATAATATAAACACAATTTAAATATATAATTACTGATATCTGATCATCTTCATTTTTTGTATGAATATTTTACTCAATAAATTTCAAAAAGCGAACGATTCAGATTACTAAAATCAGTCCAAAATATGCGCACCAAACCCAAACTCTTCTTTCAAGTTAGACGGCCAATTTGAAATAATCCAAACCTTATACAATTAGAAAAAAATTGTTAAAAATTCCAATCTAACAATTGTTTAATGCATTTGGTCCACCAGTGAATATTTTTTTTTATTGGTGACAGATCTACCCATTGTAAAATAATTTGGTAAGAAGTAATTTTCTTGTTTTGGAGGACATTTTTTTTCCCATTTTACCCTTAATCTATCTGTTAAATTTTTTTGAATATTTATTCAAATATTTTTTATCTGTTTAATTTTTTAACTATCTATTCAATTTCCCCCCCTCCTTTTTTGTTCAAATATCTGTCCAAATTTTATTATCTGTTCAAAAAAATTATCTGTTGAAATTCCTATTTGTTCAAATTCTATCTATTTAAATTATGTTTTTTCAAATCTTTCTTATCTAATAATCTTCAAAATCAAAGATGAGTACATGGCTAATATTGAATATGTTTGTAACATGGATTGTTTAGCATGTGCATCTCTCTCTCTCTCTCTCTCTCTCTCTCTCTCCCCTAATCTGTTGAACAAAAGAAAAAAAAATGAGAAATTCAAATTCAATAGATAAAGAGACAACAGATCCAACAACAACAACAACAACAGATCAACAGATCCATTGAAAAAAGTTAACAGCAATGAAAAAAAATTTAGAACAAATTAATAGATTCAAGAGATCCGACAACATATTCAACAACAATATGTCCAACAACAAATCAGATATTTTCCTATTTGCTGATCTGTTGAAACCTCCATTTTCGTTTGATTTCTTGAAGCTGTAACAGATCTAAGCCATTTTTTTTTAATAAATCAAGATATATGTCCACATTCAAACAAAGAGCATAACATTGAGATGTATTTGTTTCACTGTCATCAATGTCAAATAATAAACCTATATTTTTTTTTTTTTAGAGAGAGAGAGAGAGTTGGTATGTATGTAATGTATGTATAGTTGGCTATGTATTGTGTTCTCTGTCTTTTCTCTTGGAACCAGACTGAGACCGGACTACGCCGGAGGTCTAGATTGAGTGGCGGGAATGAAGGACTAGACGAAGAAGGACTGGCAGTGTGATGTGGTTCAAATCATTGACGTTGGTGCGATTGGTTCAGATCTGGTAAATGAGAGTAATGACGAGGAGATCTGGGTGGCGAGAAGGACTAAGACACTCATTGGACCATTGAGTGATCGTGATCGAAGTAGAACTCGTCGTCATGGCCTCCGTCGTCCTCGAGTTCTCTATCACCGCCGTCATCATCAATGACCCCATCGCCATCATGGAGCTCATCAAATAGAAAATGAGAGAGAGAAAGAGAGAGAGAGAGAGAGGGTTTGAGAAATGAGAGTTGGGAGATTGTCCACAAAAAATGGGTATTTTGGTCATTTTGCGCTGCAGTTTGTCCTTATTGACCTAATTAAGGGAGCCTCTATTTGCACACCACATTTCATCTCAAGGCACACATTTAGTAATTTGATAAATAAAACATTTGTTCAATACACACCACAATCTTCTATCTTTATCCTTACTCACACACTCCACCCATAATCTTCCATCTTTACCCTTATTCACTCACGTACTCCATCCACCCACGATCTTCCATCTCCTCATCCATTCTCTGTTTCATTGTCGTCCCAGTCTAAACCAGTGGTGAAGACCCATTGGAGACGTCACCGGTGGTACTCGTTGTTGTCATTACAATTGGAAACAACTTCACATTGGAGATACAGTAGGTGAGAATTCTTATTTGACTTAGAGTTTAGGGTTTTATGTACGTTTTTCCATTGCCATGAGCATTGTATTTGAATTTACATTTTCCGAACCGTTCAACACTGTACTTTTGAACATTAACCATTTGTCTGGATTGTTTCTGTCAAACAATGTAAATTTGTTTGACATTTTAGTGTCGAACATAACTAAACTATTAGGAGGTAGACTGTCGAATATAATCATGTTGTTTGAAATTAGAGTGTTAAACAAAATGTAATTGTTCGATTTTGTACTATATCGAACGGACTTATCCTTCACTGTTTTTTGTTTCATTTTCAGAAATGGATGACCCTTCGCGTATTCTACCCACTACCTTAGAGAGACGACGTCGTGCATTAACAAATATGGCCAAATGCATCCATCATTCAGTCTAATCAAAATCTTCAATAATACGTATATTTTTTATTGTTTGTTTAAGGGTTTTTGGTTTTTGTCTCAAGGTTTTTGGATTCTTGAGAGTGAAGATATGTAAGTAACGTTTCAGATACTTCGTGTGTATTGTATTCATTATAGTCCTTTATGGTAATTTTACAAAAGGTGTGCATCATAGCCTTTTATCCTTTGTGGTCATTTTACATAAGGTTAATATTGTAATAAAAATTAAACCAATTAATAGTGTGCTTTGAGATGAAAGGTGATGTGTAAATAGAGGCTCCCCTAATTAATATTTTAAAGTGTGGAGTTTTGAGTAAAGGAAATCCAAATTTTGAGATAGTTTCCATAAAATTGGTATTTTGGTCATTTTGCAGAGTTTATTGGACATATTTAGACTTTTAAGTAAAGAAAAATCAAAATTTATGAACTGAGTGTCATAAAATTATCCCTTTTTATTTATTTATTATTATGATAATTCTTCTATAAAAAACAAAAAGTGTGTTTGTTTGGATGGACTGGATAAGGAGATATTGTAATCTATCAGACTGTTAGTCCTGAGATATATTGTTATCGGATTATTTCATTGGACTGGATTTGTATTCTATATTTGTTTAGTCGTGGGATTAGATGTCTAGATTAGATTATTACATTAAATCATATTTTTGTTTAGTTATAAAATTAGATGTTTGGATTGGACTATTCTATTAAATCCGATGTGTATCCTATTTTATTTTAATTTTTTCTACTAAAACTTGAAAAAATTAAATACATAGAACATCAATAAAAATTGTATAAATTTATTTTAATTTTTAGTTGAGATTTTTTAATTTTATTTAATTTGAACTTTTAAATAAATTGAACTTTTAACAAATTGAACTTTTAAAGGGGAATTATAATCCATTGGATTATTAATTTAATTTAATTTTTAGTTGGGATTTTTAAATTTTATTTTACTTTACTAAGTATAATTAAAAATAATATAAATAAAAAATTGAGTGCAAAAAATGAGGGCCAAAAATGTCATTTTAACCTTCCAATCTAGAGGAGGAGTTATCCCACCCATTTTATTCGATACCCCTCACAGAATACAATAATCTCACAAATAAGGGATTGATAGTCAAATTGGTTCCTTTTCCAGTGTACCAAAAAAAAGATAGTCCGGTTGGACTATTAGTTCAACTTATATTTTCTGAACCAAACGTCAAACTATCATATACAATAGACATGGAATCCTATCTCATACTCTAATCCCCCTAAATAAACATCCCCAAAGGGTGTATTTGGTTGAACGGACTGGATAAGGGGTGATTAAAATCTATCGAACTTGAGGAATTGTGAATCTTCTAGACTATTTAGTTGGATTGGATGTGTATCCTGTGCTTGTTTTCTCATGGGAATAGATATCTATAAAGGACTATTTTTAGTGCATCCTAGGCCTGTAAATGGATCGGATTCGGATCGGATCTGTCAAAATCCGAATCCGATCCGATTATGTCAAACCCGAATCCGATCCGAATCCGTTTAGTCTATATCCGAATCCGAATCCGATGATTTCGGATATCCGATCCGATCCATTTATTTATTTATTGAGCTACAATTTTATATAATTGGATTTTTTTTTTTTTTCATTTTGTGTTTTTTTTTTTTTCATTCAAATTGAGAATACTCGGATCGGATTATCGGGTTATCGGGTCGGGTCAGATTTTTGCATATTCAATCCGTTAATAAATGGATTAAACGGCTTCGGATTATCGGATCGGATTTTTTGTAAACGGATTCGGATTATCGAATCGGATTCGGATTCGGATCGGATTCGAATTAAATCCGATCCATTGACAGTCCTAGTGCATCCAATGTTTGGTTGGACGGGCTGGATAAGGATAAATATTCAAAATATTATTTTACCCTTGTAATTTATAATTTATATTTTTTATTTAATATATAATTTTAAATTTGTAATCTATAATTTATAATTTAATAACACTAAAAAATTTTAAATTATAAGGCCATAATTTTTAATTTATTATTTTTAATTAAATTTAATTTATAATCTATAATTTTTATTTAATATATAATTTTAAATTAGTAACACTAAAAAAATAATTTTATTTAATATATAAATTTAATTTTTTAACAACACTAAAAAAATTAAATTTATAAGGCCATAATTTTAATTTATTATTTTTAATTAAATTAAATTAATAATTTATATTTTTTATTTTTTATTGAATATATAATTTTAAATTAACAACACCAAAAAAATAATTTTATTTAATATATAAATTTAATTTTTAACATCAGTAAAAAAATTTAATTTATAAGGCCATAATTTTTAATTTATTATTTTTAATTAAATTAAATTTATATTTTATATTTTTTTATTTAATATATAATTTTAAATTAACAACACTAAAAAAATAATTTATAAATGTTAAAAGACTATTTTACCGTTTTCCAATTGGACGAACTGGATAAGAGGGGATTATAATCTATCAGACTTAAATCTTGAGACTGTGAATCACTCGGACTATTTGGTTGGATTGGGTGTGTATCCCGTGTTTATTTTTTCATGGGATTAGATGTCTGAAAAAAATTATTTTTAATGAATCCAATGTTGGGTTGGACGGATTAGATAGGATAAACGAGCAAAAGACTATTTTACCATTTTTCAATTGTTTACTAAGTAATAGCAATATCAAACATATCATTGATATTTTAATTATTTTTAGCTAGATTAAATAAAAATTTATTTTATTTTATTTTATTTTTTACACAATTAAATAAATTTATTTTTAAAAAATTAAATAAATAAAAGAAATAAAATATCAATAAAAATATATTTTATTTTTAATTAAAATTTTAAATAATTTATTTTAAAAAATAATAATAATTAAATAATGAAATTAAATAAAACGTCTATTAAAATTTAAATAATGAAATTAAATAAAATATAAACAAAATTTTAAAATAAAACATCAATTAAATATCTATAAAAAATTATTTTAAAAAATTAAATAAATAAAACATCAATAAAAAAGTTGAATAAAATTATTTTATTTTTAAATTGAAACATTTAAATTTTATTGAATTTTACTAAATATAATACATAATTAAATAGTAGAGGGTCAAAATAGTCATTTCATCACTTAATCCCAACAGTAAATAGTATTGTGTCACACCTCCTAGGATACAATAGTACCTCATATGGGGGATAAGGAGTTTAACTGGACTCCATATCCGGCAGATTAAAAAAAAAAAACAAATGCCGGATAAAAAACTTCCCTCGGATTACAATCCGAACAGTAGATAGTCCCCTTCTAATCCCTCAAATCAAACACATCCTTACTTTCTCAACAACCTAATACTTTTTATCAAAATTTCACTTCAGTTCTTCTATTTTAATCCCTTTGTTAGTTTTCAAAATGACATTATATGATTGGATTCAATTGCAACTTAACTCAAAATCTAACAAGTTGATTGGGGCAATTAAAAGATTAGGGAGTTTTTTTTTACTAAGTAGAATAAAGTGAGATTAGATACAAAGTATAAAAGTGAAAAATAAAATTTATCCAAAAAATAATATTCAAAGTGACAGATGACAACAAAAATTTCCGTGGAAAATATCCATATGGCCCCAACAAAAATTTTCTGTGGAAATAAATTTCATATGGGCCATGATTCATGGACTACTTTTCAGTGACATGCATGGTAGTTAACGAATAATTTCATTTCAGGTTTATAAAAATATTTTTATATTAATGGTATTAAAAAGTTAAATTATAAATTTTTTTGTCTTTGCATTAAAGGTGCTATGATTGGATAGGTATACTTTTCTTTTCTTTTTTTAAGACGGGGTTGGATAGGTATACTTGATCTTGACATCGCAAATTAATCTAGCCGAGTCAAGTCAATTTTGAGATATTTAAATTTGATCCATTGAAAATTAATCGATCTAAAGTTCAAATATTGAAGTTGCTTTCAAACTCAACTCATAAAGTATTTAACAATTTTGAATTGATTTTATTTTTTATTTTTTTGAACAGCGAAATTTTTTTATTTAGATCACCTAGTAATTGTGTGTCCACGTCCACCCATTTGTGCATGATTATGTCGGCTTATTTGTATAATAAAATGGCCACATAACTCTTCTATTGGACAGACATATGATCATAACGTGACCCTGACTAGAATTTTAATGGCTCGGCTTTTTGTTTTTGAAAAATAAATAAATAAATAAAGGAAAAGACCCTTTGGTCAAAGTCAATAAAAGCACACAAGTCCGTTCAACTTTATGTAAACTTTGTTTCTTGACCGAACTGTTTCAGTCTAGCTATGAAGAAAAATTTTAGGTCTTTTAACATCGTCTCGTGACTGAACTGCTCCACTATGGCTATGAGCAAAAAAGCCAATAAAGGCACACAAGTCCCTTCAACTTTGTCTCTTGACTAAACTGCTCCGGTCTGATTATGACGAAAAATTATTTAGGCATCTCAACTTTGTCTTTTGACTGAAAACAAAAATGTTAAAGATTTCTATTAAAAAAAAAAAAAAAATCAAATGTCTCTAGGTGTGAGATTATATGGGATCCATATAATATGGATCCCACATTCATATGAGATATTTGATAAAAGTTTTAATAAAATTTTTAGAGCCTTTAACATTATTCATGATGAAAAATATTAGGTCTCTCAAGAACACTGTATGTTTCTGCTCTTAACAAATCATCAATTATTAAGTTCATTTATTGTTTTCGTATGAACTTACAAATCATCAATAAGCAATTAATCCTCTCAATCAATCACAATGCTCTATCTAACCACGCTCAAGACTATTAAATAACTTCTAGGCAATGACAATCTTAAAGAGGAATCAAAACTAAAAAAATTTAGATGCGCAAAATTAGACACAACATTCTTATATAAGATAGAGCTTACAAAATATATAGGTCTCACCCAATGTAAAAGAGTTCTATTCAATTATTTTTTATTTTATTTTTTTCCTGAACTCCTATTCAATTACCTTTTTTGTTTTTTTTTTTATAGTTAACAAGTAAAATCTCCAAATCTATCCTCCGACTATTTCAAAATCAACTACCTAATGTTGGTTTAAGAAGGGTAGGACAAGGGGCAAACATCGGGTGTGTGCACTGACTCCACAATGCATACACAATTTAAGTCAGAGAGTGCAACTGTCAGGATTCAACCCCACACCCAAGCCTTGGATACGGCTTGTCCAACATTTAGAGAACCGTCCTAGGACCACTACACCGAACTCCTAGGAGTTAGCCCTGAGGAGTGTAGAACATGAGATCTCAGGGTTTATACCCCAAAACCTTACCAAAGTATCCCAACCCCTTGCGTTCACTTCAATTCTCTTGTTCTCTCAAGTTTCAACTAAAAAATTCCTTTTGAATTTTTATTTTACTAGTGAAACCTGTGCTATGTACGGGATGTGAAAAAATTAATAAAATATATTTATATGAAATAATATAAATAGTTAGATTTTTGTATGTGAATTATGAAAATAAAAAAAATATTTAAACTTGCAATTTAAGTTTTATAATTTTATCACAATTTATGTATCAATTTTTAATTTTTGATCTCATTCTAATTGTAGTAACATAATTTAAAAAAGAATTTAAATTTAAAATTTTATTTTATAATTTAATAAAAGATGCGGAAATTAAGGAATGAATATTGATATTATTCTAGTAATATAATTTAAGGAATAAACTAAATTTAAAATTTTATTTTAAAAATATAAAATTAATTTATAAATAAATCATATTGCGATACATATTAACAAAAATTAAACAAAATTAAAAAAAAAGAAAAAAAGAATTGCAACTTTAAGTTGTAATAGGATGATACAACGTTTTTCAATTATAATAGTATATAGATTTTGTATGAAATTTTAAAACTCTTATAATATCTCTTCCTAAAAACATTCTTTTGTAAAATATATAAATAATCTCAACGTCACTCTTATTGCTCCTAAATACAAAAATTATGAGTTAATTATGATAATTTTAAATTTGTATTTAAAACTTATAAATCATGGGATAGGTCATTATAATTTAAATTTATATTGTGCCAATTTTAAATTTAAGTTAATAGATTACTTTTCATATTTAGTGACCCTCAAATTTGAATTTTTAAATGAATTAATATACTTTTCATTTTTTTAAAATTTGATATACTTTCTATTTAAAAGTCATAAATTAAGGGATACTAATTTTTATTTATTTATTTTTACTTGAATAAGAGCTAACCAATAGAAGATTTTTTTAATTTTTAAAAATTAAAAAATTATGAAATTTAGATTGAAAACTTAAAGCTCCTACAAGACTTGTGGATTAAAAACTCCATTTTTCTTATATAATATATAAATTTTCATGGCAGTTCTCCATCTTTAGCACTCCACAACCAACTTCATTAGTGTTATAATTGTATAAGTATATGCCAAATCTGACTGGGTTATTGATAGGGTAAATAGATCATTTTTTTTTTTTTTTTTTTTTGAGCAAGTAGAAAATAAAAAGGAAATTTAGTCAAAATCCCTCCATTGTACCCTTGTTTGGTAAAAATGACAGCCTAATTTATTTTGCTTCATAAACCCCCTAAAGAGAACGTACATAATTGAGTAAGGATAAAGTAAAATATATTTTTTTTCTTGGATAATATTACCAGAGCAATATGTTATTGTGAACTAGAGTAACATGTTATCGTTTACATCAATTTCGACGATAATAATAATTTTTTTTAAAAGAATTTCATAGTCAACATGAATTTTGTTTGATAGATTTTGATGAGAAATTTTTTAAAAAAATACTAATTTTATTAAAAACTGACATCTAGATCAAAAGTTATGTTATTTTAAAGTTTAATATTTTGATAATAATGATATGCGTTTGACTTTTTAAGGAATTTTTTTTATGTTTATTGCACTAAAATGTTATTATGAAGAAATTTTGACCAAATCCCCAAAATAAAAAGATATATTAACATAGATTCATTACAAATCTTGCAAGTTTATGTGCTGGATCCACCACTAACCGATTAACTTTTGAAATAGACATCATTTGGAATGTGGATTAATTTTTTGGCTTTTTGGCCTGAGGTTATAAAAGTTTCGTTTGAGATGGACATTTTAGTTTTTTTGACTTTTGTAAGAAAAAAAAATAAAATAATTATAATTTCGATAAGACATTTTTTAGCATGGGACTATAAAATTTATTTTATCTTTTTGTAACTATTTTAGCCCCAACCCACTCCAATCCACCCCAACCCAACTTTCCAAACCAGTGCATCGAAATTGAAAAACATAGCCTAACTGCGAATAGCACTAGCGACCGAGACCGAATTCCATTCTGAGGTGCAGGTACCTTTCAAAATATTAACCAAATTTGGCAATCGGTAAAGATAAAAGCACATTGAATTCGCCTTTCCTTTGCCCATTGTAAAGCAGCTAAGCATGCCCATGCCTTTGCCTCCGCAGCTAGTGGCAACGGAAGGTTGGCTCTCTGAGCTCCACGGTCCGCAAATTACTGGTTCTCATCATAGCACACCCAAGCGTAGCCAGACTTGTACCCTTTATATAGGGCCCATGTAAAATTTACCCGAGTGGACGGTTCAGATTTATTTGTGGTTCAGATCTATTTGTAGTATTACTATGTGTGACATGAAATAAATTTTCTTATTAATGGGTAGATTGTTGATTCTAAACAAGTTGTTAATTTGGGAAATTTATTCACAATTATGACTACATTTTTTTTCCACGAGTGATAGGTCTATTAAATTAATACAGTGTGAACACATAAGGTAATAAAAATATTGTGATTTCTCTTGGAATAATACTATACAGTGATTATTAATTAATAAATTTTATATTATCCATTAATTAAAATATCAATATAAAAGTAATTGAGTCCCAACCCTGCATAGACTGGTTCTAACAAGACTAGATAGTTTAAAAGTGAATCTTCGGACCCGAGATTAATCGAGGTGCGACACTCCGAAGGGGGTGCTGACCTGGAAACTCGGTTATCAAAAAAAAAAAAAAAAGGATAGTTTAAAGCGAATATATTAGTTTAATTTTAAACATTAAAGCTTATAAAAATATTCAGAATTTTGTAGCAGAATATGAGGGATGACCCGTTAATTAATGCCAATTAGAATATGAATCAGAGAGAGACACGGCTATTTTTGTGCACTGATTTGACTCATTTTATGCTAGCTCATTATTCAATTTGTTCGTTTTCTTTCAAATCTGAAAATTTAAATATGAGATACCTTGGGGGACTCATGGATTCACCACATAATTGGTTAAGGTTAACTAATTGAGTTGAGTAAGTTTATAACTTTACCCTTAGAAATATGGCACGTGACACTTATGTGTGTATTTTTCATAGAAAATGCTAAGAGTTATAATCAATTGGACCAAATTGAGACAAAATCATAAATTTATGGTCAAAATCGAGCCAATTAAAAGTACATGGACTAAAATAATTCAAGGGGTAAAGTACAAGAATTATTGTCATAATTTGCCCTTTGATTTATAAGTTAAGTGAGAAATTCCAATATAGAAACAAGTTAAGTGAGAAATTCATGAGAAAGATAACTCTTTTATGTTATATGTTTCATTTCTCACAAAAAAATTGTGAGACTTGGGAGAAACAAGATAATTCATTGTATAGTTTTTTTTTATAAGGAAAATGCTAGAAACAGTGACACTTCATTTGGATCGGAAGTGATAAAGAAAAGAAATTATTGTGATTTCTCATCTATGTGAGAAAAGAAAAGAAATGATTATATTTTTTCACGATCACGTTTGAATGAGTAAGAAAACAAAGCATATGAAAAAGAGATATGAGAAAGATTTCTTTTTATTCCTTTGCATTTTAAAGGGTAATTTTCGTATTACAAATATTATACAACCAATCAACTTGTTTATCACCAAATCTCACCAATTTTGATCAGAAATGAAACAAGCTTAGTAAGAGTTTTCTTTTTCACCATTTCTCATTCAACTTATTGTTGGAACAATTCGTCTAGAATTCTTCAATTGGTGGTCTTCGGGTCTTCAAAACTTGGCAATGATCTTATCTATATAGAACAGAAAATTGATGCTTCAAGTCGCGTTACTTAGTCGTTTTCCTAAAGACAATATTTGTACTCACCAAAAGGTGTGCAAGGGGTTACAACAAATTTGCCTCTGAGATACAATGAAGCCTGATCTAAAGATCTAGTCTATCGGCGTCTGCACTGACGACAATAGATCAAAACACTCTTTATATAATCAAGAAACCAAGACACTGATAATTAAATCTGCAGAACTTGATTATCAATGAGAAAAACAGAAATTTGCTTAAGAAACTCTTGATCGAAAATTCAAAATCGAGAGAGAGAAAGAGAGAGAGAATTGCAAGAATGCTTTTTAGGATTTTGGATGATATGAAATGGCTGATTTCGTAGCCTATTTATAGGCCTTGAAGGATCTGACCAAATGGTTATGTCCCTTGATCGCATCCGATCAGATCTGATCGTTAGATTGACGATCTATGATGCAGATCATTCTGACACTGAATAGGTGCCTTGACTAATCACACTTGATCACGATCGGGTGCCATCTCATCCGTACGATCGCGCGCATCACCAATCAACGGCTATGATCAACCCGCTCCAGATCGGACACACAATCGCTTGATCGGTTGGTTGACTCATCACCAATGGACAACACGCCACTGCCACGTGGAGCTGACTGTATTCCACGTCACCCATGCCATGTCAGATCCATGTCATCGTTCCAACCTGTCCGATGCAAATAGGAAAGCGCCCTCATGGTGCCTTACGCCGATGCGTCCGTGCTAAGTGTAAAGTGCGCCATCAAACGCCACATAGCCCACTGCCCATGCCACACGCGCGCGCGTGTGTGTGCGTGTGCGGATAGTGAGAAGCACCATCCTTGCGGTGTGGGTGCATGCACACTAGCTTTCATCCCACAATTCCATATTTAAAGGAATATTCCATGTAGTATTTTATTAAGTGCTCCATGTTTTCCTCTCTTTCCGATGTGGGACAAAGTCCCCAAGCTTAATTAATGCTTACCAAAGAAAAACAAGGAAGGTTTTTGAAAACACCCAAAAAACTTAACTATAAATTTTAAAAACCATTTTGAAAATTCCCCAACATTCCCCTCACCATTTTCAAAATACCAGATGATGACTCTTGGTTCACTTGGCAGCCTTATGCATAGGTGAAGATATCTTACTATTTGAATCATTCACTTAGTGAAGACATCTCAAAGTTAGACAAGATGGCATAGTAGACTTGTCTTTGAACTAGCGATCTTATATGACTAATCAGACATATCTCACGTACAGTATAGGTTACCTCAAGTATTCAAACAAACCGACACGTGGATTGGCCTTGTGTCTATATCCTGTTTCATGAGCGCTCTAGAGTCAAACCCTTGGACTCATAGGAAGCAGCACCACCTCCTACACTCACATAGGTAAGCTCACTGAGAGTACCCCTGTAATTTACGGTACTCTAACAACCTAGTTGTAAGCTTATTAAGAGTTTGCTAACTTATCCTCTTCTTTTCACATTACAGGTACCAAGCACTTCAACCTTGGGATGAAAATGAAATAAAACTAAGTGCTTGCAATCACGACATATGGTGTACTTGGGCTCATTGAACTCAAGACTTAATGTTTCTTCAAGCGTTGAGTCGAGTTTCCACCAGGAGTGATTATGTTAAGTAGGCTTAAGACCCACCCCCTTTAATGTTTTCCATACCAAATCCCTTGCAAGTCCCTTTGTTAAGGGGTCAGCCAAGTTTTCACTTGATTTTACATAACTAATGGTAATTACACCTTCTGTGATTAACTGCCTGACACAGCTATGTTTCAGTCCTATATGTCTGGACTTTTCATTATAGACATGGCTATAGGCCCGTGATAGAGTTGCTTCGCTATCACAATGCAAAGATATTGGTGGCATAGGTTTTGGCCATATCTTAATCTCTAATAAGAGATTTCTTAGCCATTCTGCCTCTTTGCTACAAGAAGCCAACGCTACAAACTCTGACACCATGGCTGAGTCTGTTATACATGTTTGCTTCCTAGAACCCCAAGAGATAGCTCCTCCTCCAAGAGTAAAAATCCAACCACTTGTGGACGAGTGATCTTCACAGTCAGTAATCCAACTAGCATCCGTGAATCCTTCTAGCACTGCTGGATAGCCATCATAGACTATTCCATAGTCTATTGTTTTCCTCAAGTACCTAAGTACTCGGTTAACAGTATACCAATGCACACTACTGGGATTACTAGTGTATCTACTAAGTTTCCCCACTGCAAAAGCAATATCAGGTCTAGTGCAAGTCATGGCATACATCAGGCTACCTATTACTCTTGAGTATTCTAGCTGATCAACAGCTCTTCCAGTATTGGGATACAATTTCAAATTTGAATCAAAAGGTGTAGACATGGGTGTACAATTATATTGATTAAATTTCTTAAGAATTTTCTCAATATAGTGTGACTGGGTTAGAATAAAATTATTGTCCTCTCGTTTGATCTTAATACCCAGAATTACATCAGCCAAGCCCATGTCTTTCATACTAAAGCTAGATGTAGACGTCCCCGAACGCCCCGGGAGGGTTAAGTCCCGTTCTGTTCGTTTTGGGTCACTACAGCTCGGACTCAAATTGTCACGGTTCTTAATCTGAACCAAAGAGTCCAAATCCGGCAAATCGTTTTGAGAAAACAGATTTTTGAAAGAAGTGCCAAACATGGACTGCTTTGCCAGATACAGAGTCGCCACCTAAATATTTTTTAATGGGGAAATTTAGGAAACCCTGACTAGGTGCCAAAGGCCACGTGTCCGTCATCACCAAAGTTGCCTCGGCTCGGGAACTTGGGTACGATTGGGGAAGGTCACTTCGTGAGCACCCCCGCTCGCCCGGTCAAAGACCGGCCTCTACTAACCGTGATATCTAGTTTTGAAAACATTGTGTGTTCTTATTCCGGTTATTAGCCTAGATTACTACGTGATGCGCACAGCATACAAGTATAGACTAGATCGCCTGAATTGGAACAACACATTTCATGTTTGTTTTTGAAAGATGGTTTGCTACCCGCAGGTAGGCTTAAAATGCAGATTTTGCCACCCTCGGGTGGGCTTAGAAAACATGGTTTTGCCACTATCTAGTGGGTTTAAAACAAACAATCAATGCATTGTCCCAATTTAAATAACCCAACCTTCATCCACAGGCATTCAGGCAGTTATATCATATAAACATATAGCCTCATGGTAAGCATGCTATTCATGGCAGTCACTCACACGCATGCAAGGATGCTAAAGCATAAAACTCACCGAGTACTCCAAGCCAAAACAGAAACTGATTAGAAATCCATGCATGATCTTAACAATACAAAAATGCCTAATGCAACACATGCAAAATGCAATTATAGCAGGCTCGGCTATTCTAAACATGGCATATGATGATGCTACAGTTAATCATGTATTCAACTTGGAATTGAAATACAAATGCAGTTAGTATGATGCGCCGAGCCCGGTGTATGCAAAATAGATGAATGAATGCAAACATGCTATCATACTGTATGCTAATTGAGATATGCCCTAATCTAACCATCATAAGCGGGTAAATAAAAGGGAAGAAAGACGTAGGGTTGGAAGACATACACCACACTCACGCACACTTATTGCAATTGTGCCCTCGTGCAGAGGGTCCGAATAAATATACAGTCCCGAATAAAAGAATATTACAGTCCAAATATGTACAAATTCCTAATTAATTTACAAATTAACTAAGAAAAATAATAAACTGGCATGCAAGCCAGGGACTGCCTTGATTCTGATGAATGATGTATGTTTAGGCTGCCTTGCGCGGAAATCCACTGGGATGCCCCAATTAGCCTCTGTTTTGCAATTGTTCTTGGAAAGCGCGCCAAGCCTCGGAAGACTGCTGATTCTTGATTTTGCTGCAACAGAGAGCAGGAAAGGGGCATAGCAATGTATTTTTCACAAATGTATGCATGCCTCGATCCTCGTGCCACCAATCACGCATCTCGATGCATGATGGCCGAGGAGTCGAATTGCACAATCTCAATATGAAATGAATGCACATGAAAACTATGACAAAACCTAACTCCATCATGGATAATCCGGAGTGTCGGTGACTGGGGAATTGAGACACGTTCCGTCACTCGGAGTACGAAACGCACCTCGTTTCCCGTGCCCGGGCTAACTCCTATCCCGAACACGATACAATATGCATGATATGCATGAAATGCAACTAAGATACAACCTAACATGCGAAAGGCTATGAAATGGCATACACGATGCACGAGGAAACATGGCATACACACTGCACTAACATACACCCTAGCATACGCAATGCTATGAGATGAAATGGCATACACAATGCAATATGGGCTTACACCAACATAAGTGGACCTCGGCCACACTCACATAGGAGGCCATCAGATGAAAACAAGACAACTCGAAATGCGTGCCTGCGTGCACGTAAATCGAGGACGGACCCTCTGGCACCGAAATGCCACTCTAATGAGACATGGCAAAGATACGGAATATAGTATGCAAACATGCAAAAATCAGTGGCAAGATGAGGGGCAAAACAGACCCGAAACCGGTAAAACGAAACCCAATGCATGAAATGATCCCGAAATGCGAAATTAGGCACCCGAAATGACTTGTAGCTATACAATACATGCATAATTTGAACATGACATGAAAAAGCAGAAGCAAGGCAGCCCCAAAACTAGTATTTTTACAGTTCAAAACATGGCCAAACAGCAATCACAAGTAGGGCTAAAATGGCATACAAAAATGGCTCCGCAAGGGAGGCAATGAAGCAAGTGATAGATGCAAAGCCCAAATGGCAAAAGACCCTTCTATAACACTGAAGAGGACCTAAAAACATGCTGTTTTTCAGTAGGTGACAACCCCTAAAAAAATATACAAACATGCTAAAAATGCCATGCAAGAAGTAGGCCAACAAGAGGCTATAACATGAGGTATACAAAGCATTCACCAAACAGCCAAAGACCCTTAATGAGATATGTCCAGGGGGTCAAAATATGGCTATTTTCAGTTCTGATCATGGCTTAAAAACAGAAGCAAGGTAGGCTAACAAAGCATGCAAAAATGGGGGCCAAAGAGGGGTATAATGGTAAGTGCTACATGGAGGCCCCCAAAAGTGTTGAGCCCTTCTACAATGTTGTAGAGGGGCTCAAAATAATCCAACTTACAGTTTATATCATGCCTCAAAACAGACTACACATAGGCTAGAAATACCATGCAAAATAATGGCATACAAGAGGGTATTGAAGCAAGTACCAAATGGGGGTCTCAAACAGTGTTGAACCCTTAAACAAACATGAAGAATGGCTCAAAAAAATGCCCCTTTCAGTTAGGGTCGGAGCCCAAAACAGTAAGCAAGTAGGCTAGAAAGATGTGGCAAAAATGAGCTACAAAAGGGGGAAAATGGTCTTACCCTTGAAGACTAAAACCTTCGCTGCTTCTTGGACCAAATTTGCTGCCTCCTAGCTGCTGGAAATCCTCCCAAGGTGCTGGAAATGGAGTGGTGGTGGTGGTGCTTGGTGGTGATGAAGAAATGGGTTGGAACTTGGTTGTTTTTTAGCTTTGAAGTAGAGAGGGAGAAAGATGTGTATACAAGACTCTCTAACAATTTTTTCTAACCCTAAAAATAGACCTGAGGTGGTGTATATGTAGGCAAAATTGGTGGAAAAATGGAGGGAAAAAAGGGGGGGAAAACTAGTCAAGTTTCCCCCTTAAAATGGCCAAACCCTCGGACATGGGTGTAGTGGAAAACAAAATTCACATCTAGGACACCCTTGGGGAGGGGGGCATGGCTGGCTAGTTTAAAGGGGCAAAAAGGTCATTTCACAAAAAGGGTGGCCGGCCAGCTAGATTTTCTGGCCGGCCAGCTACTTTCAGGGCAAGAAAAATAGGCTGCCGGGAAGAAAAGTGGCCGGTGGGTGATTAGGAAGTCCAATGGTGGCCATTCAAGTGTCCAAATTGAAGCCCCGGAAGTTAGCTTTCCAATGGCGCAAACCTTGCATCAAAATTCCTCCTGTGGAAAAAGTTATGCCCGTTTCCGTGAAGTCGCGCAGATTCGGTCCCAACCGGAGTGATGCCCTACTTCAATCAACCATATCTCCTCCGTCCGGAATTGAATTTAGGAGATTCTTGAGTGAAAAATGAAGCCCCGGAATAAGCTTTCCAACGGTGGTGGCCTCATAGCTTGATTCCAAGTATCCAAATGAATAGGCCCGATTCGGCGAGGGCTGCTCGACTCTCTCTCTTAACGGTTCATGCCTGTTTTACCCCCAACTGGATTTCTTCCCCCTTCTCCTCTTTTCTTCAACTCCAAACCCCTAAGTAAGGTGTTTTGAAAGATTTTTTAAAGATTTCATCTCTCTTTCATTCATTTCCACTTTGTCCTTGCTCGTTTACTGAAAAGCGCAACATTTGACAAAATACGAGCCTCGGAACATCGTAAAAACTTTATTTTCAAAATGTTTTGAAAGAGAGGGTTTTAAGTTCTAAAAACCATTCAAAATAGCTTTGGTCCAAAATGGGGCGTGTAGTTGGGATTTGTTCCTCTCTCTTTGCCGAAGAAATTGCACCTTTCCCCTGCACAACTTTCTCCACCATGTAAACCACCAGTCGCGTCGAAGTCTTATGGACGGTCAAAAATGGGGTGTCTACACTAGATGACAAGAAACTTTTTAGTACTTTCAATGACATCATTGTCAGTACCAAAAATAAGCATGTCATCTATATATAGGCATATGATTACACTTCTATTTCCAGTAAACTTACTGTATACACACTTATCAGATTCATGTATCCTAAAACCATTTGACACTATTACTTTATCAAATTTCTCATGCCACTATTTTGGAGCTTGTTTCAGTCCATATAGTGACTTCATGAGTTTACACACTTCGTGCGCTTGACCCCTGTGTAACAAATCCTTCCGGTTGTTGCATGTAGATTTCCTCATCTAACTCTCCATTTAGGAAAGCGGTCTTAACATCCATTTGATGGATTTCAAGCTTATAGATTGAGGCTAAGGCAATCAACACTCGAATGGTGGCGATTCTAGCCACCGGAGCATATGTATCAAAATAATCAATACCCTCATTTTGAGTAAAATCCTTAGCAAATAATCTTGCTTTGAACTTGTCAATTGTGCCATCAACTTTCATTTTTCTTTTGAAAATCCATTTACAACCAATGGGTTTGGATCCAGGTGGCAAATTAGCAAGTATCCAAATATTGTTATCCATGATAGAATCCATCTCATCGTTTATTGCTTCTTTCCAAAAAGCAACATCTTGAGACTTCATAGCTTCCTCAAAGGTTAATGGATCTGAATCCATATTCAAAGAAATCATTGTTTGCTTACAATAAGCTTTTCTAGTTCCTTCTACAAGGTAAACCATGAAATCAAGGCCAAATGGCTTTTTAGTCCTAGCCCTCTCACTCCTCCTTAGCTCAATAGGCTCATTAGGTTCATTAGGCTCAATAGGTTCATGTCTTCACTTTCCTCTATAGACATCAAAAGAGTTGATTCATTTTTTTGATTAGAATCCAACCTTGGAATGGTTGTGAAACGATTCTCATAAAATACCGTATCACGTGATTCAATGATGGTATTTGTTTCCATTGAACCATTGGGCTCTACTATCAGAAACCTATATGCTTTACTATGTATAGCATAGCCAAGGAATATGCATTCAATTCCTTTTTCACCTAATTTCTTCCTTTTAGGTTCAGGCAATCTGACTATTGCTCTACAGCCCCATGTTTTCAAGTAAACAAGATTAGGTTTCTTGTTTTTCCAAAGTTCATAAGGAGTAACATTTCTTCCTTTGAGAGGAATTCTATTGAGTATGTGACAAGTAGTAAGCAAGGCTTCACCCCAAAAACCAAAACTTAAACTGGAGTAAGAAAGCATAGCATTAATAATTTCTGTTAATCTCCTATTCTTTCTTTCAGCTACTCCATTTTGTTGTGGTGTGTAGGGTGCAGACTTCTCATGAATAATGCCAACATTTTCACAATATTTTGGAAAATGGTATTCACCGCCTCTATCAGACCTAAGTCTCTTTATTTTGACATTACACTGATTTTCTACTTCTGTCTTAAAAATCTTGAATTTATCAAGCACCTCATCTTTTGAATGCAAAAGATAGATATGATAGTACTTAGAAAAATCATCAATGAATGTTACAAAATATTTCTTACCACCTCTAGTGGGGGTACTATGCATGTCACATACATCACTATGCACAAGGTTCAAGCAGAGATGTGGTTTTATCTACTTTAGGAAATGGAATGCGAGTAATTTTTGATCGCACACAAAATTTACATTTTTCAAACATATCAATGTTATACTTATGAATTAAATCTAAATTAACCATATCATGCATTTTCCTAGTATTAACATGACCTAAACGAGCATGCCATAAAGAAAGAGAATCAACAATATAAGCAGAAATAGATGTATTATTGATAACATTAAGTTTGAACATTCCTTGATACATGTAGCCCTTTCCAACAAAAATCCCACCCTTAGACAAGACAAATTTATCCGACTCAAATACTAACTTGAAACCATGCTTATTAAGCAGGCTTCCAGATACAAGGTTTTTCCTGACATCAGGTACATGATAAACACCATTAAGACTTAGGACTTTTCCAAATGTAAACTCTAGATCCACCATCCCTTTGCCTTTGATAGCAGTATTTGAAGAGTTGCCCATGTAGAGAACTGTTTCATCACTCACTTGTTCATAAGTAGTGAAACGGCTCTTGTCGTTGTAGACGTGTCTTGTTGCTCCTGAGTCAATTCACCAGTCACCAGCATTTTCGAGCATGTTCACCTCAGATACAACAGCCACGAACCTGTTCTTGGCATTTGATGCTTCTGACTTCTTTTTGTATGACCGGCATTCATTTCTGAAGTGCTCTGGCTTGCCACAGTGCTAGCAAGCGCCTTTCGGCTTCTTCGCATTTTTCTTAGGTTGGGGTTCATGCTTACGCTTCTTTTTGTTAAACCTCTTACCATCATCCACCACGAGGTGTTGAGCCAATTCCTCTAAAGTAAGATCTTCCTTTTTATGTTTCAGAGTTTTCTTAAAATCCTTCCAAGAAGATGGCAGTTTCTCTATTATAGATGAAACTACAATAGATTCATCCATGTTCATATTCTTTGTTGAAATTGACTCAAAATATGTTGGATCTCATGGAATTGTTCCATAATGGGCTTTGTATCAATTATTATAAAATGCATAAAATTACTAACAAGAAATTTCTTACTGGTAGCATCCTCAATGAGGTACTTTGACTGTAATAAGTCCCAGAGTTGCTTTGCCGTTTCCAGATGTTGATACACATCAAATAGAGTCTGACAGTGCATTCAGAATGTGTCCTCGGCAAATGTAGTCGTCATTCTCCCATTTGGTTTTGGCACGGGTTTGCTCCACAGTCTCGTCTTCTTGCTCCGTTCGATAGGGGGTAGTTAGCACATAGACCACTTTGAGAGTGGTGAGCAAAAAGTGCATCTTCTTTTGCCAGCGTCGGAAATTTCCTCTATCAAAATGGTCAAGCTTCATGAAATCTTGAGTCATTTTCAGAATAGATATCGCCATATCCAAATATTGTCTTTAGATTGTTGGAACAATTCGTCTAGAATTCTTCAATTGGTGGTCTTTAGGTCTTCAAAACTTGGCAATGATCTTGTCTATATAAAACAGAAAATTGATGCTTTAAGTCGCGTTACTTAGTCGCTTTCCTAAAGACAATATTTGTACCCACCAAAAGGTGTGCAGGGGATTACAACAAATTTGCCTCCAGGATACAATGAAGCCTGATCTAAAGATCTAGTCTATCGGCGTCTGCACTGACGACAATAGATCAGAACACTCTTGAAATAATTAAGAAACCAAGACACTAATAATCAAATCTGTAGAACTTGATTATTAATAAGAAAAACAGAAATTTGATTACGAAACTGTTGATCGAAAATTCAAAATCAAGAGGGAGGGAGAGAGAGAGAGAGAGAGAGAATTGCAGGAATGCTTTTAAGGATTTTGGATGATATGAAATGGCTGATTTCGTAGCCTATTTATAGGCCTTGAAGGATCTGATCGAATGGTCATGTCCTTTGATCACATCCGATCAGATCTGACTGTTGGATTGACGATCTATGGTGCAGATCATTCTGACACTGAATAGGTGCCTTGACTAATCACACCTGATCACGATCGGGTGCCATCTCATGCGCACGATCACGCGCATCATCAATCAAAGGCTATGATCAACCCACTCCAGATCGGACACACAACCGTTTGATCGATTGGTTGACTCATCACCAACGGACGACACATTATTGCCACGTGGAGCTGACTGTATTCCACGTCACCCCATGCCACGTCATCGTTCCAACCTAACCGATGCAAATAGAAAAACGCCCTCATGGCGCCTTGCGCCGATGCGTCCGCCATCAAACGTCACACAGCCCACGCCACGCACACGTGTGCGGATGGTACGAAGCACCATCCTTGCGGTGTGGGTGCGTGCACACTAGCTTTCATCCCACAATTCCATATTCAAAGGAATATTCCATGTAGCATTTTATTAAGTACTGCATGTTTTCCTCTCTTTTCGATGTGGGACAAAGTCCTTAAGGTTAATTCATGCTTATCGAAGAAAAACAAGGAAGGTTTTGAAAACACCCAAAAAACTTAACTATAAATTTTAAAAACCATTTTGAAAATTCCCCAACACTTATACGAGTAATGCTACACAAACAAAAAAATTCTTACATAATTTTCATAAATAATGATGTAGCTTATTATGGACTATTTACTTCAAAACAAAACACCAATGAAGATACATTTATTTACAATAATGGCATTGCCACATAATTCTTGTGAATTTTTTTTGTATGAATAGAATTTTCCAACTTTAAAACCAACCATGATAAATGAGTTATCTTTCTCAAGGAAAGTGTAAAGGTTGTTATTATTCAAAAAATGTGCAAAAAGTATATTGAAATGTGTGAAAATATTTTGAGATATGTAAATAGTGTATTAAAAATAGAGTAAATTACACTGATAGTCCTTGCAATTTGTTCATTGTATCATTTTACTCCTTATAATTTCAATTAACTTTAATTTTAAATTGTGTCAAGTGATAATGTCAATTTTTTAAGAAAAATGGTCACTAAGTTGGTTGAGATTAACTCACTGAGTTGAATAAGTTTATAATTTTGTCTATAAAATCATAATACATGTCGCTTATGTGCACATCTTCTTTCAAAAAACACTATACAATTGCAATAAATTGGGCTAAAGTGAGACAACATCATAAATTCAACATTAAAAATCGAGTCAATTGAAATTACAAATACCAAAATAGCACGAGCAAAAATATAGGGACTACCGGTGTTTGTGCATCTTATTGACAACCTTTAGAACTACCATTTGTAGAACGGACCGACCACGAGCTATTTATGAACAATTTAGTTCGTTCGCATGAAGTTTTTTGAATTAGGTAGAAAGAGGGGAAAAAAATTATGGAAAAATTACAAATCAATGGTGCCTTCACAAAATATTTACGAATTCATGAAAAAAATTATCATTTTAATTATTAAAGTTAATAAAATTTACCATTAATTTAATTTAACTTTTTTGAAAAACCAAACTGAATTGCAATTTCTCCAAAAATTATCAAATGTTCTAGTACACTGCGGGATTATGAGCATACCCATTTTCCACATGAATCCATTATCATTTTGTCTCATTTATTCAACAAAGTGGTCACATACCTCTCACATGGGAGTCCGGATCCTCTAAAGTTCCTTCCTTGATCAAATGGCTAAAATTAAGAGAAATCAAAACAATGTTGTTTTGATTAAGACGAAAACTAAAAAACAAAAATAACACAAAACGAAGAGAAAGAGAAGAGACCCCTCCTTTCTCTCTCAATCGACAGAGGGAGTCTTTTGGTGGTGCGGCAGATTGAAGATTGTTTGGTGGACCCATAATTTTCTATTTCCTGACGTAGTTGCATTGTGTGTTTTCGTTAGGTTGCTATTGTTGTACAAACTTGCAGTTTGGGATTTTAATACTAGAAGATTGTTGCTAACATTATGTTTTGATTTTTCAACACTTTTTACTAGTACTTGCAGTTTGGGATTTTTTAGTATTCTAGAAGATTGTTGCTAGCATTATGTTTTTTTTATTTTTTCAACACTTTCTACTAGTAAATTTGTATTTTCCTCATGATAAAGATTATTCACATTTCACATTAGCTATATACATTGATTAAGTTTTAGTTTTGCATCTAACTAATATGTCACTAATACCATTACACCATTAGATTAAGTTTTAGATTAATATATGATAAGAGTGAAATCAACATGAATGAAACATTTTTCCCGTTCCTCAATAATTTATATGAGTGATATTTGTTAGTATTTGATGTATGATAACTTCATATATAATCCATCATATTATGAGCTAAATCTTTTTCGTTTTTGTTTTTCTCTTTTAGCTTCTATGGCATCAGTTTTTTTTTTTTTTTTGAGCCAAGCTCTCTTATGTACAATAGAACTACTTGAGAGCATAAACCAAAAAATGAAACTATGACAAAACTAGATAGAGAAGGCATACATATAAACATGAAGAAATCTTAACTAGTTATAAATATTTGATGACAATGCCACAAGTACAACCACTTTCATGCCTTTTCTAGCTCAACAATTACAGATTCAGAAAAGAAAAGAGGGAGGAGAAGAAAAGTGAGGGAAAGAAAATTCTAGAACATCAAAATAACCTACAGATGTGGGTTTGGTTAAGAATTATTTCTTCTTCTATCCGAACGCCCTTGTCCCCTGACCGCAAGAAATACATTTCTAATCTTGTGTAGTTCTTTGAGAACATCTTTCACACTCATTCTTTCACTCAGCTGAGTGAAAGAATGAGTGTAAATTGAAAAATTTTATTTTATTTCTAAACAATCCTTTGTGAAATGTAATTAATAGTATAGATATTTTTCCTACATATATTGGTAAACAAAAACAACATCAATTGTTTCAAGAGATTGAACTAGTGTACCCAAGTGCAGAAACTATAGTTAAAAAATGTATATCTTAATCATGGTTAAGATATGTCAATTTGGGGGTATTTTAAAACATTTATTATTAGAGTAACAAAATTATATTGCCTATACACCCCTACCTGAACATAACAGAATAAATTAAAAACTAAAACAATCCCCAAATCAAAGAACATGCCTTCAAACCACAAAAATCAAATATAGGGTCTCACATACATGCATATACACATGTATAACTTACAAATCTACAAGAAAATACACACATGCGTGTATACATATACATGTGTGCTTGTTTACATATTGGATTTTCGAATGACAATGATTACATCCAAGGTTCTGGGAACTTGTATAGCTTTTTACGTGAAAATTAACATATGAAAGTTCACTTTTAGAGCTCAAATATAAAATACATATAGATAGGTAAAGATTTATACCTTTTGATGTGAGAGAACAGAGCACTGTAGCGAGAGAGAGAGAGAGAGAGAGAGAGAGAGAAAGAGAGAGAGAACAGCCTAATTGAGGAAGAAACAAGGGATAGAGGCAAAAACCAAAAAAAAAAAGGTATATTTATGAAACATAAACCTTAAATTACTACGTATTTATACAAAATAGACCCCCAAAAGATATTATCATATTTACCTCGTTGTCCATGAAATTTGGCATCGGTATCAGTTAGCATCATAGCACATGATCTTGCTTTTTTAATGTTGTATTTTTACCAAAATTTTACTTCAGTTCGTCTATTTTAATCCTTTTGTTAGTTTTTGAAACACAATTATATGATTAGATCCAATTATAATTTAACTTGAAATCTAATAAGTTGATTGGAACAATTGAAATATTAAAAAATTAAGTGAGATTAAATATGAAGTATAGAAGTAAAAAATGAAATTTGCTCAAAAAATGATATTCAAAGTAACAGCAGGCAACAAAAATTTTCGTGAAAAATATCCACATGGCCCCAACAAAAAAATTTAATCAAGTGGAAATATATTTCATATGGCCTTGATTCAAAGGCCAGCTTTTCATTAAGGTACTATGAAAGTTTAAGCTTGAGCTTGAAAATTGAAAAAAAAAAATTCCTAATTTAATATGCACATTAAAAAGAAAAAGGTAACATTATGAACAAATTTAAAAAAAATAAAAAATTCATATTATTGATAAATTCTTATCAATCAAATATGTAATTTTGCATGATAGTTTTGTTATTGCTACAAATTAATCTACTAATTTTTTTACTCGTAGATTCTATAGACATGTAAGAAATTGGTTAAAAAAAATTGATGAATTAGTTTGTACCTCCATTTTTTGTTGGGAAAATTACCGCACGGTGGTGGTGGTTTGACAAAATTATTACAAATTCATGAAATTTTTTATAATTTTAATTATTTAAAGGGCTTGTTTGGTAATCATTTTGTTTTCAGTTTTCAATTTATATTTATAAAAAATTTAAAAACTGTCATAAAAACTTATTTGATAATTTTTTTGGTTTATAAATGGTTGTTTCAATTTGTAAATTTGAAGAAAAAACATAAACTTTGGTTTTTAAACAGAAATTTAAAAAATTTGACTAACAAATTTTTTTTCAAATAATTATTTTTTTCATTAATTTTTTTTTTCCAATTAATTTTTTTTTCAATTTTTTTTCCCAATTAATTGTTTTTTTCAAATAATTTTTTTTTTCAAATAATTTTTTTAATTTTTTTTTTCAATTATAATGTGTATGATCCCATTGTCATAAATAATAAAAAATAAATGTAAATATTTTAGGCCTGAACAAACATATTTTTAGTTTATGTTTTTAAAATTTTTCAAACATTTTGTTCAAACCAAACGCGTTTGTAATTTATGTTTTTCTAAAAATTAACAAAAAACAGTTTATAAAATTTCTGTAAATATAAACAAAAAACGTAAACGTTGCCAAACGCTATTTATATAAGTTATTGCTAATTTGTAATTAATTTTTAAAATACCCACTTAATATCTATTTGCTCTCTTTTATTTGCACAAACACTAAACACAAGTGGAGAAATAAAATAAATTAATGAAACTATAAAGAGTTACTTACTTTAAATTTTATTTAAAAATATTGGTAACTCAAGTCTTATCTAAGATTTTCTGAATCAATAAGTTCTATTTGATAAAAATGAAAATATTATCAGTTTTTTCTAATTTTTAAAAATAAGAACATTATCAATTTTACATAGTAATGTTCAAGATAATTATTTCATTAACTGATAAAAAAAAATAGAGTATGAAATTAAACGTTTTTCAACTTTTACTTATTGGTTTAATTCAACTATCTACTAAAACCGAGAAAATTATCAGTTTTTTTTTTTTCAGTTTTAAAACTAGGAACATTATTAGTTTTTTAATTTTTAATTTTTTTTTTGCACGTCAATATTACACTCCTTTATAGACACAAAATTTTCAATTTTGCACAAAAAAATAATTCAATTATTTAAATTTTCCAAAAAAAAAAAAGTAGCTTGTTTGGTTCTAGTTTTTAAAAAACAGTTTTCAGAAAATTCTACTTTTTTATTTTCCGTATTTTAATATTTTCAATGATTTTTTTAAAAAAATTTTAGACACACCTAACATAAATACACTTAAAAAGTATAATATTTTTGAATTTTTTTTTTAAAAAAAAAACACTAAATACCAAAAAAAAAATCCAGTACATTTTTCATACTTTTGTGTATTTATTAATTTTTTAAAATATTTTTTTCCAAATATTTTACGATTTGGATATATCTAAGTATGGTGCATCTAAAAAAGTGCTTAAAATTTAAAAATATTCACTAAAAACAAAAAAAAAAAACACAAAAAACAAAAAAACTCAGTTTTTAAAAAACTAAATTCAGAAACTGAAACCAAACACACTGGTTATTTATTTTTATTTTTTTTGCACATAATTTTTTTTAGTTTTTTTAATTTGAAAGTTGATGTTTTAAAGTTTTAAAAATCAAAATAAATGTCAAATCATCATGTTCCTTTATAGATAATCATAAATGATGAACAATTATTATTTAAAAGGTAATTTTAATTATTAAAAATTTAATGAGACTTGAAAGTCCAAAAAAAATTATTTAGGATTTAATAGAGTATAAATTCATAAATTAAGATTTATGTGCAAATGGCCAAAAATAAATATATAATTATGTTCACATTGAGCTAGGACTCCAAATAAATCTTAATCCCGTGTGATGGATACTATATCTGAGTGGTCTATTAATTTAGCTCCAATTTTTATGAGTTTATGTCTAAGAATAGATCGATCTCAGACCTTGTTGCTGGGATGAATTAAGCCAAATTGGCATGCCATGAGTGATCTTGGTCTTTGTATTTGTAAATTTTTGTTTTCCTTATAGGAACATATATTGGACTTAATAAGGTTTTGTTACTATTACCATGACATCATTAGGCCAGAACTGGGTGGGAATAATTTCTGATGAGAGTGAAATAAACTCTTCTTCTTCTTCTTCTTCTTCTTCTTTTCTCTCTCTCTCTCTCTCTTCTTTTTTGTTTTTTTTTTTTGTTTTTTTTTGTGTGTATGCCCTTTTAGCTCTTATAATACCCATTTTTCTTTTGGGTTAATAATAGAACCATGTGAGGGTAGAAAACAAAAATATAGAAACGAAAAAATGAGATAGAAAAGGCATATATAACATAAAGCAATCAGAACTAGTTATGAATATTGGTGACAATTTCACACTAAACACTACAACAAAATTAATTTTTTTTCACTGACATGCACACAAATACCGTTATATGACATACTGTGAAAAGTTGAATATCATTTACGACATGCAGGTAAAGTTATAAAAAGTAATAAATTAAACATTAATGACATACTTTATATGTTGTATAAAACTTTTTACGACATTTTTGTCATGCCATAAATCATCATACTTTCCATGACATAATTTTGCATGCCGTAGAAGGTTATTTTTAACATATTTATCGCATACTTCGTATGCCGTATATAATATTTTACGACATTTTCTTGCATGTCATAAATCATCACACTTTTCACGACATAATTTTATATGCCATAGAATGTCAATTTTAATATATTTATGACATACTTTGTATGTTGTATATAATCTTTTACGATATTTTCTTACATGTCATAAATCATTACACTTTTCATGCCATATTTTATATGCCGTAGAATGTTATTTTTAATATATAATATATATATAGGAATATAACCTTGTCTAACAGTATGTAGACAGTAGATTATAAAATGCAACCTGTTAACAAACCAAGCAAAAGCAACAACTATGAAGTGAGCAAAAAAAATCTAATAACCATACACCAAACAACCTGCATCTTAACTTTCATCCTCAACTTCTATCATACCAAGCTGATAACAACCTCAAACATACAAATCAAAAAAGTATCCAAATCATAAGATTCATTAATCTCTAAAATACGACTTTAAACATCCAAAAAGTATAACTACAAATCATAAATCAGCCCCCGTTTGGGAAGTGGGTTGGCTTTTTGGCTTTTTGGCTTTTTTGGCTATTTTAGCCTGGGGCTAAAAAGCCTGGTTTGGGAAGGGCTTTTTGGTTTTTTTGACTTTTTGGCTTTTTGATGAGGTGTCATCTTGTTGAAAGACCAAATTGCCCTTTTTCATTTTTTTTATTTTTCATTTTGGGTTGGGATTTGGCATATTTTCGGTTTTTTTTTTTTTTTTTTTTTTTTTTTTTTTTTTTTCAATTTTGGCTATTTGCTGAAAAAAAAATAATTTTGGTATGTCATCTTATTTTCGGTATTTTTTTTTTACAATTTTGGCTTTTTGCTTAAATTTTTTTTTTTTTTTTTTTTGGATTTGGCATATTTTGGTTATTTTTTATTTTAATTTTTTTTCTGTTAGGTTTCGATTTCGCCTATTTTGCTATTTTTTTTTTTTGGGGGTTTGGATTTGGCTTCTTTTTTTTTTTTTTGTCTATTGGGTGTTGATCTGCCGACTTTTGCTTAATTTTTTTATTTTTTATTTTTTTTAGTTCTTGTTCTTTAATTTACGTTCTTTAAATAATTTAAAATATTAATATTTTTAATTTAAAAACAACTCTATACTCAACTCGTAACCAAATACATAAAACAAAACTTAATTAAAAGGTGAGATTTTATTTTATTGTCCTGTGTATTTTAAATAATTTACTTTTAATTTAATTTAATATAATTTTTATATTTAAATAATATTTCATTTTATTTCAATAATATAAAAATTTAAATCGTAATATTTAAAAAAAAAAAGCGTAATATTTTAAATTTAAATCGTAATAGTGTATTTTTGCGTTATTTATTTATTTTTTTGCCATATTTATTTTTATTTATTGTTTTATACAAGGTTTTATTTATTTTTATATTTATTTCCGTAAAATAAGACGTGGCTAATGGTAATTTATGTTCTCATGTTTTTACATTTCAAAAATAGATTTTCATGTGTTTTATTTATTTGTAAATTACGTGGCAAATGTTAATTGCTGTTTTTTTTTTCCTTTTTTCCTTTTAATTTTAATTTTAATTTTAATTTTAATATTTAAATAATGTAAATAATCTACAAAATTTAATGTCAAAAATTTAAATTAAATATTAAAAAAGTATGTAAATCGTAAAAATTTAATCAATTTAAATAATAAAAAAAATATTTTAACAGCAAAATTTAAATAAATTAAATATTCAAAAAATGTAAACAATTTAAAATTTTAATATTTTAAATTTAAAAACAACTCTACACTCAAGTCGTAAACAAACACATAAAAAGTTATCTCAATTAATAAATTATTGAGATAACTCATAACCAAACACATAAATCGAAATTTAAATAATTTAAAATGTTAATATTTTAAATTTAAAAACAACTCTACACTCAAGTCGTAACTAAACACATAAAATGAAACTCAATTAATAAATTATTGAGGTAACTCATAACCAAACACATAACTCAAAATTCCATACTACTTTCACAACTCTACACTCAAATCATAACCAAATACATAACAAAAAAAAAAATTATTTAAAAATATTTTTATCAAATATAGTTTAAATTTATTTTCATAAAATATTTTAACAAAAAACAAAAAAAATGTTTTTATTTTTTTTTTTCAACTTTCTTTGTCTTTCCTTAAAAAAATCGTCAATTTTAAATTTTTTTTTTTTACTTTGCCGCCCCTCTTTCACGTGAGGGTATTATGGTAAATTCACTTGTCAAATTGTTGGAGCCATGCTTGATTGCTTCTTTTGTCCGTTTGTGGCTAAATTAGCCACTTTTGTCATTTAGTGGCTAATTTAGCCCAAACACCACTTCCCAAACAGCACCTCAATTTAGTCTAATATTTAGTCCAAAAGAATGAATTGACTAGGCCATATAACTTGCATTTGACATTCTCTAAGCTCGATACACCATTACTTTGATCCTACAAAAACTAAAAGTATATAAGCATACTGCATAACATTCATCCCATTTACAAAGTATTAGTTCAACAAAGAAAATGGTAGCGTCAAAAAGCTTCAAGTAAATGAGTCCACTTCCAATGAAAGAAGAGGGAAGCAAAAATTTAAAATAAGGGCACTACAATTCTATTTCTTGTCAACCAAACAAATAAATTAAATTATATAAACCATACATATGTCTACTAGGAATTGATGTTAATAGGAATTGATGTTAGCCACTGCTATTGGTTGGGCATACCAATTTGGTTCATAAGAGTTGATGCTTTTATACCATACTGTGTATTTAATTTTGAAATGACTTTTCAATGTTCTTCATAATTGTAAAATGATAGCGAAGGATAAAGGGAATTGGGTAATTTAAAATATTTAGCATTATGTCGGACATTAAGAACCTGGTATGGTGTTAAACTAATAATTTTTCCATTTAATAGGATTAGTTTGTTTGTTGCCTTTTAAGTATTAGATATATTTGGGGTCATTTTTAAAGCAATTTAACGAGAGGAAAAAAAAAAATAAAAAACAAGAAAAAACTCTACTATAGTATTCCAGATGTAAAACAATTAACAGTGTTATTATTACTACACATTTATGATAGAAATCTGTATGTCTGAATGCTAAACATTAAGGCGGAACTTCCCTCTATCATAGAGTTGCATCTTCCCAAAATCCTACATTATATAAGTTTCCATCTAATAATAGCATTGCTGGCAACAAAGTGGTGTTCTATGTTTTTTTCACCATTTTTTCGTTTTTTGTTTTGTGAGCAAAGGAATGGCATCACATGGACCAAGAATAACACACAAAATGTGATACCCTTTCTATCACATTCATATAGAAATACTGAAATCACAGTACACATCAGTATAGTTGATTTTGGGCCTTCTCTTTTTAACATGTAGATTGGGCCTTCTTTTCTAAAAAATAAAAAGATGTTGAAACTGTAAACTATATAGGGCTTAATAATAGCATGTAGACTTTAAAAGTTTGGGAACCTTCCAATTTGGGAGCCTAAAACATGGGCTTTGTTGGCTTTATGCATAAGCAGCCATTTTAAGATTGATCAATGTCCACATTGAAACACATCAAGAGGTCAAGTGTGAGCTCAAACTAGGTTTAGCGATTAACATTTTTTTTTATTAAAAAGAAAAACAAAAATAAATGAAAAAAACTATTGATCTTTTGGCCCGTGCCAAACTCAAGTTTACTGTTTTTCGCTCAGATTGCCAGCACACAAGTACTTGAGCTATTGAATTTTTTTCCCAGAGAACAATGAACTCAAATATATATAAACAAAAAGTAGATGATAGCATGGAACTGCACATGAGTATCGAACCAATCCTAACAAGCAACTTTTGGGCTTGGATATAGGCCTAGCTAAAGAGCTACATCAGGCCCAGAGTGGAACTCAAATTAAATATAAAGGAATTAGGCTGGGTAAAACAAAGGCCAATTCAGCCACATATGGAGTATTTATGTCAGCACTCCTCTCTGAGGCACTCTCCCAAGAAAAGCAAGAAATGGTTCACAAGGTTTTAGATTTGGTTCACAAGGTTTTTGACCAAAATAATGTTATCTTTGGAAAAAATACCCAAATTAGCATAGATATAAACTATTTCTCAATCTAGGGTTGGTTTTGCCATATTATGCATCATCTAGGAGACAGAATAGGTGGAAAAGAACTCTCAAGTTAAAGCCTCCATTGCAGTTTAAGGCTTTAAAATCCTCCATTCAATATGAAAGCTCCAAAAAAAAAAAAAAATGTAAATACTTGAGGAAAAGAAAAAGAATTGTAAATACTTGAGAAAGGCATTTTATATATTTGAAAATACTCTGATCAAAGTAGAGGCTCTTGAGAATTTTTTAAAAGCCCGCTGTCAAAGTGAAGGCTTCACTTGAGAATTTTTTGTTGGCCCACTTTTTTTGCCCAAGTGACATGATGTGAAAAAATTGACCCTAGATCGCGAAATAGTTTCTAAAACATACTAGCTTAGGAAATTTTTTATGACTAACAACAGAGTGATCTCTATTGGCAATATACTAAGATTTGTCTACAGGCAATCATGTTATGCATTGTAACTTATACACGCCACTAAGCAACCAAAAGTTTCTAATATCCTAAACATAAACCAGTGCAATGATTATATCTCCATGCATGCTAACCACAACCTAATCCCAATCTGACAAATCGTCAACTCAGCAAGGACGTGTGTTTGGCCTCACCTAACTACAAAAACAGGATTTAAGAATCAACTAGTTTCAGCATCTGCTTCTCTATATCCTTACTTCTTATACCAGATTGGGCTGAATTTTTTATATCCTTACTTCTTAAGAATTATTATACATTCACTATAAAGAGAAATTTTCAAAAGTGTTAACATTTCATACCAAACATAGCAACCTAGAAACCAAAAGCAAGCAAAATCAGAAGATCAGATTTGGACTTCCCAAATTTGAATAAGGTTCACTTTGCAAATGAATGAAATTTATTTGAGACAAAAAATAGAATTTCCCTAACAATGCAAGCTTGCGTATTCAAAGATTAGAAATTACCTTCACAAAGAGCAAGCTTCACCTTCCTTCCCTTGCAATGTTTGAAAGCAAAAAGCTCATATATATCAATCTCTGCTAGAAGGATATCAATGGCCTAATGATCTTTATGAAAAATTCAATTCTCTATAAAATCAGAATGGGGAAAAACAGAAACCGTAATGTTCAACAGAAAATAATCACAAAAAATGTAATTTCCCCTTCTTACAGGTAAAATAGAACAGATTAGTTTCCACCTCACTATATGAACTTCATGAATCTATGATTGTTAAGTAGAGAGAAAAATCAAATAAGAACCAGCCAAGCTGAAGTCACAACCCATACGTGCTTTCATTTAGAATGTAATCAAGAAAATTAAGACACTGAATCAAGAAGTATGAATCAAGTCTGTAGAATTTGATTACCAGTAAGAAAAGCAGAAACTTGCTTAAGAAACTTTTGATCGAAAACTCTAAATCAAGAAAGAGAGAGATAGAAAATTGTAGGAATACTTTCTAGATTTTTGGATGGATTGAGATGGCTGATTTCACAGCCTATTTATAGGCCTTGATGCATCTGATCGAATGTACATGTCCTTTGATCGCATCTAATCAGATCTGACCGTTGGATCAACGATCTATGGTGTAGATCATTCTCACATCGAATAGATGCCTTGACTGATCATGCTTGATCACGGTTGGGTGCCATCTCATCCGTACGATCGCGAGCATTTCCAATCAACAGCTATGACCAAACTGCTCCAGATCAGAGGCTCAACCATTCGATCGGTTGGTTAACTCATTGCCAATGGACGCCACATCACTGCCACTCGGAGCTGACTGTATTCCACGTCATCCATGCCACGTTGGATCCACATCGATGCAAATAAGAAAGCGCCCTCATGGTGCCTTGTGCCAATGCGTTCGTGCAAAGTTCAAAGTGCGCCATCAAATGCCACACGGTCCACTACTCACGCCACGCGCGCGTGTGCGTGTGCGGATGGTGCGAACCACTATCCTTGTAGTGTGAGTGCATGCACACTGGCATTCATTCCACAATTCCATATTCAATGGAATATTCCATGTAGTACTTTATTAAGTGATCCATTTTTTCTTCTCTTTCTAATATGGGACAAAGTCCCCGAGCTTATTTCAAGTTTTTCAAAGAAAAATAAGGAAGGTTTTGAAAACACTCAAAAACTAAACTATAAATTTTGAAAATCATTTTGAAAATTTCCCAACACAACGGAGATCCAAATCAAGGTCCCCTCACGGCAGAGAGGCAATGTGATCCATCCTACCGATTTAGAGACTCCGCCGCCTCCTCCTCCGGCCGCGGCGGCGATGACGACGACTTAGAGTTCAATAGTGTACTAAGAAATCAAGAAATAGAAGAAGTGGTTTTCGTGGTTGAACTTGAATACTGGGTTTTGTCTAGCTTAAGATAGAGAGATGTTATATATGATGGTATGAAGCTTTGTTCATGGTAATTACTAGCATATACTCATAGCCCAAAGGTCTATTTTTGGGGTTTTGAAGTTTTAAAAGACACAAATTGATTCCCCCGTGTCATTAATTTTCTATTATGTTAGCTGATGAACTTAATGCAAGGCTAAAAATTAAGTAATCTGAAGCCAGTTTCTTTCTTTTGTTGGGTAAATTACAAATATACCCCTAAAGTTTGTTTAAAGTATAGATTGCCTCTTGTGATTTAAAAAATTACAAATACCCGCTTGTCAGAATTTTTTATTTAATAGAATTAACTAAAAAAATGAAGTTCATAATTGCTCTCCTATACAATAATAAAATTACCTAAATTATTAGTTAAAACATATTTCTAACATCATTAAAAACTATTAATTGACTTGATGATTTATTAATAAAAGAGGCAATTTGTTATGAAATTAGAAACCTTAGGGGGTGGAATGTAATTTCCAGAACTACAGGAGGCGATTCGTATTTTAATCAAATCTCAAGAGATGTATTTGTAATTTATCCTTCTTTTTGTTCTTCACAAATTGCCCTGTTTTCATTAATTTGATAGTCTAAAATGACAGCATCTATTGTATCACAGTGGATTTCTGACTAACTATTTGAATTGTCTAGGGCTATTTATTTCTTTTCTGAAAATTTTCTTCTTCTTTACAATGGTAGGTAATCTGTATTCTTGTCCATAGCACTCTTTCTCAATTGCAAAATTCTTGGTTACCATTGCACATACTGTTTCTCCCATTTTACCTCACATTCAGTGCTATTGAATCCTCTGTTGTTGAGCTGATAAAGTAAACAGGGCGATCACTGTGGATCGATTGGAGATTGAAGAAGAGCCGATAATACATGAAGATTGAGAGTACTATTTTCAAGTAAGTGAGAAACAATGGAACAAGTGAGGAACAATAGATAAATTAGGGTTTTTTTTGCTAAAACTGAGATTTTATTTTATTTTTTTTTGTTTTAAAAAGATTTGTATAGAGAAAATTGAAATATAAAATTAAAGGTGTATTTTGATGTCCATTATAGTCATTTTACTTTAGATATGATTGTCATTAAAATAAAGTTCACTAAGTGTGTATACTGAGATAAGTAGATGTGTGATAATTTTTTACGTAATTTTAAAATTTTTTTTTTTAGATATACTTAATTTAAATACTTTTAAAAACTTAAAAAAAATTCACCAAATAAAAAAATACGAAAATTCAATATATTTTTGTATTTTATTGTATTTAATGAATTTTTAAAAAAAAAATTGTACAAATTTTTTACTTTTTAGGTACATGTAAGATAGGTGCATCTAAGAAGTAAACAATTTGCTAAAAATATTTTTAAAAAATTACTAAAAATATAAATAAAAAAACACGAAAATAAAAACTCAATTTTCAAAAAATTGAAACCAAACAAGGTGAATCTCTCCAGAGCACTATGTGTTTATACTCTTAACAAATCATCAATTATCAAGTTCATTTACTATTTTTGTATGATGTTATACAAAATCATAGATTTCATCCTCTCAATTAATTACATGCTCTACCTAGCCATGTTCAAGACCACCAAATAACTTTTAGGCAATGACAATCTTAAAGAGGAATCAAAACTAAATTTTTAAAAAATGTATAAATCAGACACAACATTCTTACATAAGATAGAGCTTACAAAATATATAGGTCTCACCCAATGTAAAAGAGTTTTATTCATTATCTTGTTCCCTCAAGTTTCAACTCAAAGATTCCCTTTGAATTTTGATTTTATTTTCATAGCACTTCTCCATCTTTACCACTCCACAACCAACTTCATTAGTGTTATAATTGTACATGCCAAATCACACTGAGTTATTGATAGGGTAAATATATCATTTGTTTTAGCAAGCAGAAAATAAAAAGATATATTAACACAGATTTATTAGAGACCATGCAAGTTTATGTGTTGGATCCGCCACTAACCTATTAACTTTCGAAATAAATAGAAACTGAAAAAAGATACAATAAAAAAAAAAAATCACAAAACATGTGAAAATTTATGTCAACGGAAGTTGGCTCTCTGAGCTCAACGGTCCACAAATTCCTGATTCTCGTCATAGCGCACCCAAGCGTAACCAGCCTTATACCCTTTATATAAGGCTTTTGTGAAATTTATACGAGTGGATGGTCCAGATCTATTTATAATATTACCAGATGTGATATGAAATAACTTTTCTAATTAATGGGTAGATTGTTGATTCTAAACTAGATGTTAATTTGGGAAGTTTATTCACAATTATGACTACATTTTATTTTCATGAGTGATAGGACTATTAAATTAATACAGTGTGTACACATAAGTTAATAAACATATTGTGATTTCTCTTGGAATAATACCATACACTGATTATTAATTAATAAATCTTATACTATCTATTAATTAAAATATCAATATAAAAGTAATGAGCCCCAAAACTGCATGGACTTGTTCTAACAAGACTAAATAATTTAAAGTGAATATGTTAGGTTAATTTTAAACATTAAAGCTTATAAAAACATTCAAAATTTTGTCGTAGAATATGAGGGACCACATTGACCCGTTAATTAATGCCAATTAAAATATGATCTATTTTAGAAAGTAGGTTAAAAGTCAATTTTTGACTTATTTTGATTTGTTTTGAAAAAATGTATAAAAAAAATAGAGAAGTGATGTAATCTAAAAAAACCAAAAACCAACTTTTAACTTTTAACCCAATTGCCAAAATAGGCCTATGAATGAGAGAGACACAGCAATTTTTGTGCATTGATTTGACTCATTTTATGCTAGCTCATTATTCAATTTGGGTTCGGTAATATGATATAGCTTGAGAGACTCGTGCGATTCACTACAAGTCATATTTTAATAATTTAAACTGTTTATTTTGTAGAACTATTTGTTCATATCATTTATGAAAAAATTAAATTAGTTTAATAACTGTAATCTTTTTATTTGATCGCGTTTATTTCCAAAAAAATGGATGGTCTGTTTTAAAAAACATACTTGCTGTTCAAAATTTTAAAGACAAACACAATAAATAAAAACATTGTGAAGATTATTAAATCGACTTAATTTTTACCATGGATAATATACATTAAGGATTCTACAAAATGAAGGTTCATATCATAGAAATGAAGTTTTTTATGAGCTCCACAGACTCCTCAAGTTCATATTTAAATTTGAAAGAAGCTCGAGTTCCCATTTCAATATCATTTTGTTAATGATTTTGTTTTAAAATTGAACCAAATTAATTCAAATTAAAATTTTAAGAATAAATTTGACAAAATTAAAACTTAGAGAATCATCTAAGTGAACCTAACACAAATCTGTTTGTATCATGTGACTTGGTAATAAATTATAAGAAAATTGTAGAAGATGGTGATACATCCCCCCATTTCTTTCCCGACTCCAATGAGGTGGCTGAAAAAACCAAAATTTCAATTTGAGTTGCAACACAGTGTGGGAAACACACACACACAACCAAAAAAAAAACACAACGTTAGCGTTTAGTTTTATTTTGGAATCATAATTCCAATCAAAAAATTTTAAAACTATTTTCAAAACTCATAACATTCAATTCAAAATTCATAACCAAACTCTATTTTTTTTTTTTTAAAAAAAAAAATCTAAAAAAATATTTTTTTTATTTTGTTCTTTTAAATTTTTAAATATTTAAAAAAAATTAATAATACAGCACACAAATGTAGTAAATATAACGCACATTAAAAAAAATAAAAAATTACAATAAAAAACATTTACCCTAAAAAAATATAAAATCAAGAAATTTTTAGATAATTAAAAAAAATAAACCCAAAACAATTTCAAAGTACAATTCGAAACTTTTTTAAAACTCATAACCAAATAAGTTTTTTCTTTTCAAAACTCATTTCAAAATCTTTCAAAACACAACTCTATACTCAAATCATAATCCTAAAATTAAACCAAACGGAGGCAATGTATTCTCTTCTCTCTCTTTCTTTCCCTTTCAGGCGTCCTAATTAGTATAACATATTGATTGCAAATGTTAGTTGTGGTGGGATAGTCACCACACATTTATTAAATTTTACATCAAATTTAAGATGCATTTCAAGATAATTTCTATAACATGTCATTAATATTGAAAAGTTGCTACAGAAGTTTTACATACTCATAAAAGTTTTGAACCACATAGCGGCACTTGCTTCCTTACAATTGCTTCTGCTCCCTTTGTTATGCCTCTTAGGGCAAGAGATATGGACAAGCAGCAAAACTTTGCTGAATAGGAACTTCAACTCATGTAGTTAGTTCGATTTGATCAACATCTCTAAACTACATATACCTTTCTAAATTCTAATACACTTACATAAAAGTTAATTTAATTTCAACACCAAGCTTTGCAAAGAAACCTACGATTTGTGAGATATATAACTGACAAAACACAGTGGATATGACAGAGCATCAAATGTAATAATCAAAACTCAAAGGATATCAAAAATTTCTAGTTGGTCAATGGGCTCCATAGCATACTCGTCGAATCATCCAGTGCAGTTCTAGTTCGACGCTCCTTTTTTTCATAGACAATGGGATTGGCTGGAAACCATTTTCCTCAGTCAGCCTGTTGCAGTTTGCAAAAACATTAAAAACTATGGTCCATGCTAAAAAACGACCAAATTGAAGCCAAATTGATATTGAATTATTGCATAAGCATTCAACACTATTCCAATTGAAATTCTTCGTGGCCTAAATCTGCTTAACAAATCGTCCTTTATTATAATACATGATTACTCACAGATACATCATTAACCCCAAATTGTAAAAAATAGCACGTTGAAGCGGGGATATCTAATGAATCAAACTGATAGAAAAGAAAAGGAAGAAAGAAAGATGGGCAAAATAACAAAAAGAAATCCAAAGTTTGACCCTTGTAACAAAATTAAAAACCTAATCTTTTGATTTGTTTTCAATTTAAATCCTCAGTCAATTTTCGTTAAGTAAAACTGACCAAAAAATATATATTTTAGATATTAAACTCAATGTAAGTGTACATAAAATGTCTAAAATATCATTTTTCATTGAGTTTAATGATTAAAAAACTTTTTTTTTGTCAGTTTTACTTAACGAAAAAATATAAATGGTATAGATTGAATACAAATCAAAAGTTTAAGATTTGAATTGGTAGAATTAAAACTCAATTTATTTCAAACCCTAGTTTTGTTTTTTTGCAATTTCCCTAAGAAAATCACTTTGACTTATTCCACTAGACAAGAAAGGTCGGTCCCTTCTCCACTGGAAGAAAGTAGATGATCACGTAGGATGAATGAATCAAAGAAAGGGAATACTTAGCTTAAGAGATTGATTTCCGCAAGGTCAAGCGTCTGCACATTGAAGGAAGATATAGAGAAGACTAATTCCTTAATATCTTATTCTGCTCATTCTTTATATAGATCGTTAGTTAGCTTTTTAGGGGATTCTTTAGGATAAGCCTGATAGGAATAAGAACAAGACAATACCATTAACTGATTTCATCCTTAATTTTGGTTCCCTCATCCATTGCCAAGGTTTCATTCACTGCTGGAAAATCTGCTTTTAGCGGCGTTTAAAAAACGCCGCTATAGGTAAAGAAGCGTCGTTAATTCTTTTTGTGACGTTTAATATCAAACGCCGATGCTGCAGCCATTGCTATAGCTTTAAGACGTTTAAAAAACGTCGTTATATGACTAAAAACGCCGCCAAATGTCCCCCGAAGATGCTATGACGTCACTATATTTTAACGACGTTTTCAAAACGCCGCAATTTTTTTTAAAAACTTACCGTTAGCTTTGAGAGTTTAGGTGGCGTTTTCAGAAACGCCGTGATATCCCCTTCTCTTTTTTTTTTATTTTTTATTTTTTTTTAAAATTTTAAATTTAATATGAACAAGGTCCTATTGATGTAATAATAAATAAGGTTCTCAAAAAAAAAAAAAAATAAATAAATAAATAAGAAGGCAGCCTAAATAATAATACATATATACGGTTTTAGAAACACACAAACGAAGAAATTTAAGCTCAAAGCATTAATCTTTACATGCTTACAAACTCCAAAGGCCTTGTTACATAAAGATTTAAAAAACAAAAAACAAAAAATAAAAAATAAAAAGTTGGGTCAAGAGGGTCTCATCATAGAGTAAAATCCAATTTTCTGGTGTAGCCAATTTTGGGGTCGGGTAGTTATCTGCTGTGGGAATCCTGATGATGCTGCAACAGTTGCAAACAGTTGTGGAGGATTGATGAACGGCCTTTGCTGATTGTTGCTCATTGACAGGGAGAGGTGATTGCCTCTGGTGGTGGCTCCAATTTGACCTCCATTGCTGCTGCTGCTAGGATACTGAACCTACAACCAAACGATTAAAACAATTTATTAGCCGGTCTAATTAATTAACCCAGTTATACCCAACTCATGAAATGGGTTTCAATACAGACTTGATAGTTTGATGAGGGTGAAAACATGTGAAGCATTGAGTTTTCACTCTCATTGACGAATTGCCCGGGTCTTAGTGAACTCGGAGATTGAATGTGGGTTTGGCTCAGAAGCTGCACTGTCTCGGTCTCACTGTACCCTTCTCTTCTGCAGGAATTAATTCTAGATGGTTCTCGTTGAATATTGAGCTGGGTTCACATTAATATAAGTTATGGAAATTATTAAATATTATTAGAATAAGTAGTTCAATTAAAGAAATTATTAATATTATTGGGCTGGATAAATAATAGCTTCTTTTAAGAATTTAGTCCATGTGGAATGACCTAGAAGCCTTCAGTTCTAGTCAGGCAAAGAATAACACAAGCCAATCTGAAATGAAACATGGCATAACAAAAAATCTACTCTAATGCACAATATCAAAGTTGTGTAGATTTCTCCATAAAGCAAAGGCATGGAAGAGATTTTTAGAAGAAATTATAACAAATGTGTTACGTACAGGTTCTAAACGTACTTTATTTTATCTCTTTTCATGCTGCAACTTATATTAGTATCTATTACGTCCCACAAAACATTCTATTCAATTTATAGACTTCGCTCAGTATTAATTTATCTCTTTTCACCCTTAAGAGCCTGAGACCAGAACAACAATTATATCCTGCTTAAATTATAACAAAGAGTTATTACACATTATTAGATATCATCTGTGCTTCCCCGTGAGCAATAAATCAAACTGGTGACTGAAATTTCTAATCAGTTACGCAGGCCCACAAGAGCAATAGATCAAACTGACAAATGATTTTCTTTTTTCTTTCCTTTTCTTTTCTGGTACAGAATAAAATTATTTTCTATGCCAGCAGAGAAAGATAAGAAATAGCTGTTTTAATGAAGGAGATGAAAATGAGGAGGCATGAAAATTTAGGAGATTTACAGACCTGCCCCACTGCATGGTGACCAATGGCCTGAAGAGCACCAGCTGTGCCAACATCCTCGGGTACTGCAGCTACCTGCAAATTTTGAAACTTCACTCAAGCTCCATTTTTCAACTAGTGCAAATTTTGAATATAACACAGTTGCTTGCCTAGATTATCCTAATGGCAAGATGCTATACATAAAGACAATAATTTTCAAGACTAAATATCCATGTACATTGAGATAGATTGTGAAATATTTATGCTTCAAGACACATATAAGATAAATTTACGAGTTTGAACTATCACTCAATATCATTTACCATCCTCAACTAGAAAGAAAATGTTCTAGAGATGGAAATGAGTTTTAGACATGAAATCCACATTGAAGAACAAAATAAAGTCACAAAGGTAATTTGCAGTTGTAAATTGAAAGATAGAATTTATAATTGTATTTCTTGGAGATCAGCTGATGATTGGAAGTATATGTACCTGTGTGTCAGGATCTTTCAACTTTACTATAACTTCCGAAATAGCAAGATGGCAAATTTCACACTTATCCTCAGCTAGTGACCGAGAAGCGAGTACCCTTTGTTCACAAAGATAGAACGTTTGGCAGAAATCTTCGGGTTGCAATAATTCAATCTCTGAGAATAAGAGAGTAACATAATAGTCCAACAAAGTTATGCACTGCCAAAAAAATATTATATGTGTAAGTCTTCCAATTATCACCATATGTGAAGAAGATGGGCCATTCAAATGAAGGGAACCTACTCATTTTTTATACAAATCAACATGACAAAGATGATAGATCCATTCATGCAAACAGACAGTTTGAATCCCAACACATGCTGATCAAGATAACCAATCAACTAGTGAAGGCTGAAATCATGTGGTTGCAGATGTTTTTGGTGGCAATCACCGAAAAACATCACTATCTAATAATAACTACCTAGAATGGGTAATTGGGTATTCATTAATCCTATTAATGTTTACAAATTAGGCATGAGAAACTTGACAGTGCCTAACGCTCGGGATTATGGTGAACAAACAAGTTTATTCAAATCCAATGGCATTTATGTCAGTTACTACCTTTTGCTCAATAGGGATCAGCCGAGCACAGGTGTTGTGAAGGATATCAATGATCTCCATCTGAGTCTTGTTGTCCTTGAGGTACTCAATTGCCTTGGCAGCAAACTCTTCACACAGCATGCACACATTTTCATTCCTTCCAACTTCTTCTGAAGCTTTAATTATGCCTTCTGATTCCTGGTGATTTATCTTCAACACTGTAGCCAGAAAACATTGATTTATTTGGATATATACTTAAGTATCATGTGCTGCGAACATTAAAATCTTAAAATTATATAAATTTGGAAGAGGAAAAAAGAAAAAAGAGAACTACCTGAAACATCAGATATCACCGTTTCTCTACTAGAGAGTTCGGTTGTCGTTAATTCTCTGGCATCACATGCCTAGCTAGTGCCCAAAACGAAAAGAACAAAGAGTCCAACCGTTGCAACCATGGTGCCTGAGGCAAAAGAAATTTGATTCAACCCAAAAAGCATTGAAAAAAGAAAAACAATATGAAAGGAAAACACTCAAATCACCAATATGATAAACTTATTGACAGTAATAGCTGAAAATCACAAAATATCGTAACCCACCGTTCTTAGATGATGAATTAATGAACGAAAGGCACAAACCAGGACACAGGTTTTCATAATGGTAGGACCAACTCCTAGATGCATACAAATATGAAGAAGTGAATGAAAGCCAAATCATAAGACAATGACTAATATTTACCCAATTTAAAAACTCAATTAATATAATTTGAATGAATCATATATGTACTAGATGAAATCTACTATCCATTAACTTCTTCGTTGGATCATGTTCATGTTCTTAGGTTGGACCAATCAATTGTAAGGTCAAAAAACCTTAGCAGGTCTTTGATCCACAGGTCTGCAAAAACATGTACTGAAAACTAAACTTATTCACACAAATAGACAAGCTCAGTCACACAAGTTTTCTCCCAAACTAGTGACATTCCACTTGTAAGCTTTAAATGCCATACCAAAATGTAAACTTTCAGTAATGAACCTGTTTTTAGCAACCATAAGATTTCCCTACGATGTATCTTGTGTTGTTCACTTGCAGTTCCACACTCCATATACATCTACATAAATAAGTATATACATGGAAGGTTAAATATGGAGTGACTTGCCTCTTTCCCCAATTAAATACATGACTCCCATTCCCAACCTGTGAATGAGCTCATAGCACCATTCTATCTCTTTTTTGACCTTTTGTCAATGAGTTCATATTAGTGAACGAGTTTTTGACAAATTTCATTAAATTGTAGAGTATGTTCCATGTTTACAAAAAAAAAAAAAAAAAGGGGTTAATATAGCCAGATGAAGTAGCACTACAATGCCATGTATGAGCAAATTCAACCAATCATTTTTTAGGGATTCAAGAAGTTACGAAAATATGAAAGTGCTTCTGTACTAAAGAATGATGTAGAAAAACAACTGAACTGCTATATATGCCTGAGATCATAAGTCCTAATATGGCAATAAGAATGTAGATAACATATGACTCTCTTATTCATCCACTCGTCCATCAAGTCTGTCTCATCCCACACACACAGCCACGCAGAGAGAGACAAAGTGCACAAAGCTTCACACACTCTTATTTTCGAATTAAGGGTTTCTGTTAATTTTGAAAACTTAAAATTTTTCTGTCTCTGTTTTCAATTTTGTATATTAAAATAAGCCTAATCATTTTCAGCCTCTTCTCTTTGCATTTTGACTACCAACTATAACTAGATTAGTGGATCATTGAACATTAGCAAATACATGATAAACAAAGTCAACTAGCAGCATCAGGAGCATGAAAATATTAATTGTTTACCTTAAAATAAGTTGTTATTTTGCTATTCAAATAGCAAACTACCTCAAATTCGCTATTAAAATAAGTTGAAAATAGTAAAACAAATCCATTGGCATAAACTATTTGAAGGTAAACTCATAACATTCAAGGATAGATTGTCAATAATTTATTACACTTTTTCAATGAATATGGCATGAATTGATAACACACAGAACATAGCAGCAGACCTCATCAAGGATGTCATTCATATATGCAAAAGCTTGAGTAATCAAATTCCTTCAAAAATCACTACTAAAAAAGTGACCTTTTGCTACCATATCATTTGTGACCCTCTGATCATCAGTCGCAAATAACTAATTTATTCCTTATTTTCTTCTATTTATTTTCCCCTTTCCCTTATGTTTGCCCTAGCCCCTCACAATGATCGTTCTCTTTCTCGCACGCGTTCTCGCTGTCTCTCTCTCAGTCTCACTGTGGTATGAATCTCTCACTCTCTCTCTTCTTTCGATCTCACTCTCTTTGTGTCCCTCAATCTGTTCTCTCTCTCCTTGATGTTCTTCTCAATCTTGTGCTCTCTGTTTCTTATATTCTAAAAACACAATAAGCTTTTCCTGATTCTTTTGAACTCGATCATTGAAAGTACTTTCTCTCTCTCTCTCTCTCTCTCTCTCTCTCACTCACTTTCTCTCTCTCTCTCTCTAGTATCTTTCTCTGTTTGTTCTCGTTTTCGGATACCTAGGGTTTCGATCAAGTTCAAGGTACTCTTTCTCTCGGAAGTTCTTCTCTCTGTTTCTATTTTCCTTCGTTTCTTCTCATTTTGCGATTTGGATATGCTTTTAAGGTTTGGATCGACGAATGACCCTTGCAATATTCAAATTTGATGATTTCTATTATTCGATGAATGCAATTCAATTTTATTTTTTCATTTCGAATTTTTTATTTGTTGATTCTTAAGCCTGAAAATTCAGCATGTTTTTATTTTGTTTGATCATATTTCTCCATTTTGCCTCTGTTTATCTGCTTAGAAATTGTCAGAAACTAAAATTGAAGAAATTGAGTTTTATTCTTTAGCTCTGTTTTTAGTCCCTTAGAATGAAAATTAAGATGAGAGTTTTATTCTTTAGCTCTGTTTTTTATTTTTCCATTTTCATTTTTTAATTTTTTCCTTATCAACAGCCAAACAGAGTGTTTTATTTCATTTGATTGACTTTTCTGTGTTCTTCAATTTTTTGCCTCTGCGATAGCAATATTGTACGTTTAATTCATATTTTGCAATTCCTTCTCTGCTAATTAGCCATTTGTCAAGCTTCTAAAACTGACTGTTCTTTTCTTTTTGTTATTACGTCAATGAGACGAGTCGATTCAGGTTTTCGGTAGTGTTTCTTGAGCTGCAATGATACCAACAATCAACTATAGGTGGACTGCAGTAGATCCAATCCCTCATAAGCATCTGTGGAAATGACATGCTCTCACAGAAAATAATCTAGGATTGTCCCTTTCCCTGTTAATGGAACGGTTTCCTTATTCTGGGAAATTTATTTATTTTACCTGATTGGTTTGTCCTATATGAATAACTTGTCAGCTGGTGAACCAACTGTTTTTGCAGCTCAATAATCAAACATTACTTAACCACGTGCTCATGTCATTAGTTGGGGATACTTCATTTAGTGGTTATATATTTGCTTATTCATAGGTTTTGCTGGTATTACTGTTTAGATGTTTGTTCAATTATCTCAGAAATGTGTTAACTGCAAAATACTGAAATTAAGAGTGGAAACTCCATGTATGTTTTTACCACTTTATTTTCTACTACATGGATTGGATTACTGAAGGAGATTTATTGCAATGATATGTGGGGAGATATGACCCATTTTCATTTTCTGCATCTTTGGACTTGTGTTCTCTTTTGAATACACCTAAATTTTTTGCCCGAATTAATTAAAATAGTAACTCAATGAACTCAATGAGAATGCCTGCCTCAGTTGCTTTGACACAGGTAGCAAGTTTAGAAAGTGATCAGATTCAATAAATTTTCACTGTGATGATAGATAGCAGGATTATTATTATTATTTTGAATATTTGCTATTATTTGTTAGCTGCCTTGTTTACCCCTTTACTAATAATTGTTTCCGTTTATTGCTTTACTTTGAGTGCAGGCCCTTGACACGTTCAACACAACTGTTGTATCTCCAATATACTATGTCATGTTTACATCTCTAACCATTTTGGCTAGTGTGATCATGTTTAAGGTAATTCGTTTGAAGATGAAAATAGTTAAAAACATTCTTCCTTGAGAATATGTATCATATAAGAACTGTAATGTACTTTTCTGCAAACAACTTCCCTGCTTCTCTCTCTCTCTCTCTCTCTCTCTCTCCCTCTCTCCCTCTCATTAGTAATCCATGAGAGCCTTGTTGGTTGTTGTCATATATAATCTATGTTCATATTGATTGACTCCCTGATCTCCGATTTATCATATGATATGAACGACCCTATTGTTTCTGAAGAAGTTGAGAAGAGAAATTTGTTGGACTTAAATAAATGTGAAAACAAAAATTTAAGGTCATGTGCACCCATGTAATTGCAAAGAAACATTTTGTCAAAAAAGCTTATGTGAAGAATATTATTCATCATATGGAAAAACTATTTGAATTTTTGGTACATGCCTCCTATTGAATTGTGGACCGATTGGCTAACTAACTTTAAAAAATAGAAAATATAAAAAGGGTAAGGTGATCGTAGAAACTACTTCAGGTTTTAGATTTTGCATGTCTCCATGATTTGTTAAGAGTTAATCTTGTGTAAGATTTCCAAAAGCAAGGATGTATTTAATTCAAATTTTCTTAGAATGAGATTGGCTATGTACTTTGATACATTAGATCACATGGACTAAATTGTAGTGGGTCGAGGACACCCTAACATAGTAAAAGAAGAAGGAAATAAAGAACAAAAAGGAGTGAGGCTCTTATATATACATGTATCTATATATTTTGTGGACGTAATTCTTGCTCATCAACTTGATCTATTTTCCATTTGATTTATGTCTAGGTCAAAGTTGGTAATCCACATTTTGATAGTGTTGCTCATGATATAAAGATTGATTATGTTGTGTATATAGGATTGGGATAGGCAGAATCCAGCCCAGATTGTAACGGAAATGTGTGGGTTTGTGACAATCCTGTCAGGGACCTTTCTTCTTCACAAAATCTGTTTGATCAGAGTCTTACACTCATCTGCAGGTATTGAGAACTCAAAAATTATTTTGCAGGTTGGATTCCTCTACTTGAGATATGCTGCAGATCCAAAAACATTATGGAATTGGTTTGAACCATATGTCAAAGATGAAGAGGTACATCTAGATATTTTGGCTGTCTTTTCTTACTGAAATCTATTTTTGTATGATTTAGTATTTGTATTCTTAGAGAGTTTCACTTGCTCATTGTGGTCATTTGGAATGGATATGAAGAAAAGCATCTATCCCTTGTTAATCAAACAATGGAAAATAATGGATTGTTAAGATCCTGTCCCAAAAATGTATCCAAGAAAATCTGCCCTAAGTAGTGAACTATAATTCTCCACCTTCTCAACTAGAATCTATACCCTAAATTTGTATGTCATGTCGTCTCATTAGGGAATGAGGAAAATGGGGAGAGAAAGGGTAGGGTGGGGAATTCAATGGAGAAAACCCAAGAGAGATGAAGAGTGGAGAGATGAAAAATAAAATGGCCTAAATTTAAGTGGTTTAATGTATCATGGGTGTGGAAGTAGAGGTTGGTTAATTGTGCTTAGATACACATGTATTCATATTTTGAGGTTAAGTGCCAGTGGGCCCTTGAGATAGTATAAAATGTTTTAAAAAGGACAAGACTTTCAACTGCCTTTAACTTGCAAACAAATAAATATCCCAGAAAAATTTAGCGATATCTATAACAAGAGACATATTGTCCTTTTTTTTTTTTTTTTTTTTGGGATCACATAGACTTGACTTACCTGTTACTTTGCTATTGCATGATGATCTTGATCCAGATGGTTTGCTTGTCTAGTTTTAGCTTTAACTTCAAGGTCAAAAATTTTAAAGATGCATCATCTTCTGGATTAGACAGTTCGAGTTCAACCAAGACTGCTCATATAATTCCAAACCATTTCTTGACAGTTGCATCTTTTTGTTTTTAAATGTGTAAATATAGTTGTATTTGGTGGTATGCACTTTTTATTTGTTTAACAATCATACTATTTTTGTTTTCAGAACTTCTGTTGCTTCTATGTAGTGGTCAGATTTAATAAGTACTGACATGCTTCATAGGTTTCATTACTGTATAAATAATATGATTGATGTCTTTATTCGTTATTCATTCATTTTTATATGAAATTCCCACGATTTGAATGAATCAAGAATAAGATCTTCATTATCTCTCTTCTTAACAAACAAAAAGAAGACCTTCAATTCTCTTAAACCTTACTGATCTTGATTTCAGCATTTGTTATCATTCATACCGTAGCAGTTGTAGTACAAGTACCTAATTTTGTGTACAACTGGATTTTAAGAAAATTGAGTTCTCTAAGCATGGGTTATATGCTTATTCATGCTTTTGCATGAACCAAATGATGCAATATTAGTTTTTCTCTTTTTGGAAATCATACTTTAATTTAACTTTAGAAACTCAAAATGTGAGCCCTTTCCTGCAGGATGCTAATGAGGAGTCGAAGTTCGTTACAAAAGCTTCATCCATGAAAGGTCAAATCCTTGTTTTATTTCTTTCAGTCTTATGCTGAAATGTTTTAGTTGCAAGGTGATTATCACGCACTTGTATCTCATTGCCACATTCTCTGTGCATCAGTGCATCAGTGGCATGCTGAGTAATGCAGTTTAGATTATCTTAGCTAGTTATGTAGTGATATTGGCCTAGTCACACGCCCCCCCTTTTTTTTTTCTTTTTCTTTTGGTCTTGTGGTGATATGCAAGAAAACCAAATTTTATCCTTTTCAGCAACTGGTTGACAAAATTTTAGGTTTAGTTAGCTAACTGCTCATATTTGCTGTAGTTCTTCGTCTGCAACAATCTGATCTGATTTCTCATTTTCAGCAATCAAAAAGTGAATGGAGAAAGATGCCTCCGTTTCATTTTCCTATACTTTGCGGGTCAGCTTCAGAGAGCTTCTTACAGGTACTGCCTCTGTTTCATTTTCCTATACTTTGCTCTGTCAAAAAAAAAAAAAAAAACCTTCATATCAACCTCAAAAATCTTCTATAGTGGATTTATAAAATTCTGCCAGTGTATGTTGTGCTTTGACTGAGAAGATGGTATATAGTATGAAGGCACCCGGTTGAGTTTGATATATGTTTTTGCAGATTTTGTTGAGGGAATAGTTGATATGATCGAGCGGGTGATGTTGGGAGCTAAAGATTATGTTGCTTTTTTTTTTTTTTTTTTTTTGAAGACTTGAATTTTTTAGTACAGTGTGTTTAAGGATGGTTAATGGATAATGTCTATTATAAATTTAATTAATTTGTTAATTTTGTTATTTTTCATTAATAAAAAATTGTTTGGTGCTTGTAATTGATTTTTTTGTCGTAGCAAACACGTATATGATTTTTTTTAAGAAATAATTATTTGCGACAGTAAAACAATGGTCGCTAAAAGTATTTTTTATTTTTTAATTTTTTTTTTGCGACTGCAAAATAGCTGTCGCAAAAAGTAGTTTAGGTGGTCGCAAATAATTTGCGACTGTTGTTTTGCCGTCGCAAAAAGTATTTGCCACCCCCACATTTGCCACCCCCATCTGCGGTCGCATAAGCCGTCGCAAAAAGTCTTTTGCGACTGTATTTTTGTTATTTGCGACAGTTTGTGGCGGTCGCAAAAAGTGTTTTTTTTAGTAGTGAATCAACAATCAAAAAGAAGACTATACCCAAAAAAATATCCCAGCGAGTCTTCAGATCTCAAACAAATAAAAACTGTCAGATCTGAAACATGTATTTTAGAATGAAAATCTCATATCTAAAAGGATATTGTTTCGAATGAAAATTTTTAATGAGGAAAGACTATATATTTTCGAATGAGAAATTTCAAATCTCAAACAAATATTTTTGAATGAGAAATTTCAAATCATAAACATATATTTTTGAATGAGAAATCTCAGATCTGAAACATATATTTTTGAATGAGAAATCTCAGATCTAAAATCTTAAACATATGTAAACCCTAGGAGAAGAATCGACGGAAGGAAGAGCTTGAGAGAGAGAGAGAGAGAGAGAGAATACGAAATTAAGATTGTAGATAGTGGTGCTCACCTTAGTCAACGATGCAGATGGTGGTGGTGGTGGAGCTTCGAAATCGAGAGAGAGAGAGAGAGAACTTCGAAATCGAAATCACTCTGAGATTGGATCTGAGATGAAACCGAGCTGAAGAAGGTTGAATTGTAATATCTAAGACTGAAGGGTTTAGAGAGAGAGAGAGCGATCGGGTGAGTGAGAGATTCGAGGGATTGGTTTCTCTGAGACTGAAGGTTTCCCAGATTCAAAATGAGGGCTTGAAGAGAGAGAGAGAGAAGGGTTCTCTGATTCTCACAGAGCTAAGAGAGAGAGCGAGGAATAACATTATTGTAAGACATGTGAAGGCGTTTAAAAAACGACTTCGATTCCCTAAACGGTACCGTTTTATTCAAAATAAAATGCGACGTTTATAAAACGTCGTTAAATGTTAAAAACAGTGACGTTTAAAAAAGCGCCATTAAATGAACGCCGTTAAATCCTATATTTCCTATAGTGATTCATGATTTTCGACCCATATATACAATGTTTTTTTTTTTTTTTTTCTCCTAAATTGACAGCTCAACTGCTGAAATTTTTTATTTCTTTTCTAAACAATCCTTTGTCAAATGTAATTAACAGTATAGATATTTTTCCTACACATATTAGTAAGCAGATACAACATCAATTGTTTCAAGAGATTGAAATAGTGTACCCAAGTGCAGAAACTAAGGTTCAAAAATGTAAATCTTAATCATGGTTAAGATATGTCAATTTTGGGGTATTTTAAAACGTTTATTATTAGAATAACAACATTGTATTGCCTATACACCCCTACCTGAACATAACAGATCACATTAAAAACTAAAACAATCCCCAAATCAAAGAACATGCCTTCAAACCACAAAAATCAAATATAGGGTCTCTCATTGGGGTGCTCGCGGTTCAGTTGTGGTCGGAGAACCTCCAATCCGCTATCCGTCCGCCGGATTAGCGGATTGAAAAAAATCAATCTGCATCAGTCCACTGGATTGGCGAATACAGATTGAACGGATTGGCGAATTGGCGGATGGATGCGAATCGGTTTGGCGGTTTGAACTTTTACAAATTTTGAACATAATACAACGAGTTGTCAACATTTTTTTTTATAACAATCCAACTCAACATAACCAAAAGATTATCAAGTAAATTGTCAAATACCAATATTAAATACATATAGGAAAACCATACATTATCAAAACTATTTCATTACTTTTTTTTTTTTTAATTCAAAAACTATTTAATTTGATTTTTTTTTTAAAATGACAAAATTAAACTTTATATTTTCCTCACCAAAATACCAAATATCAACACTTGCCATTTGATAAAAGGATTTCCAAATTGAAAACACAACAGAATATCTAAAGTCTTTTTCAATTAAAAACATAAACAGAATATTTAGACAAATTGAAAACACAAAGTTCTATGAATTACTAGGGCTGCTTGCGTTTGGCGGTTCGGTTATGGCCAAAGAAACCTCAAATCTGTCATCTGTCCAAAAGTAGGTTGATTGGAAAAAAACAATCCGCAACCGTTCGCTCGTCATCACGCATTCGTTCAAAATTCGGTGGAACAATTCAGTTTGGGCGGATCAAAATATCCGCTGAGCACCTCTAGTCTCACATACATAAATATACACATATATAACTTACAAAACTACAAAAAAAAAAAAAAAAAAAAAAATACACACATGCGTGTATACATATACATGTGTGCTTGATTACGTATTGGATTTTCGAATGGCAATGATTATTTCCAAGATTCTGAGAACTTTTCTAGCAGTTTAGGTGGAAATTAACTAGTAATTTATATATGAGTATTTACACTTTGCACCCCTACACTTTGCACTCCCGCACTTTGTACCAAATCTCACTTTGGACCCTACACATGAAATCATAACAGTAAATCCCCTACACTTCTAATCTAATCTCACTTTGGTCCCTGCACATGAAATTGTGACAGTCAACACTCTGTACTTTTGGTCAAATCTCATTTTGATCTCTATACAAGTGTCAATGTTCCCCTTCTGCTACTCAATTGTTTAAATCTTTAATAGAATCTAATCATGTAATAAGAATATGATTACAATATGGTGGTAAGAAAGGAAAACCATTTACATTTTTCACCAATATACACTTTATCCCAAAATTTAGAGAAAATTTCATTTTTACCCCTATATTTTGCCCTGATTTTCAATGACACCCAAGACTTCAAATAATTTCAATTTTACCCCTAAAATTGTTGAAATTGTATCAATTTTGCCCCAACCGTCACATTTAAAATGGAAAAAGTTAAAAAATTACATTTTGGCCCCAAATTTCAAAAGAAAGATGCAAACCCACCCTCTCTTCTTCCTCCAATTCTTCTCTTTCTTCTCCGCCCTTGCAAGCGCTGCCACCACCACAACCACTCAATTCTCCAACCCAACTTCTCTCAAACCCAAATTCACTCACTCACTCCAAATTCTCAAACCCTACACTAGACTATGAAAAAGGCAAAGTTTGTGGTAAACAAGAAGAGTTCAATAATGGAGGACTATCGCCCTAACCAACTCGTCGAAGTTCGAAGGGTTCAACCAGTTACTTGCATGTTTTAGTAGGAAATCTGGGTACAGGGCCACTCAAATTGTTGAAAGACAAGTCTCTACAATGAACAAATCCATGGAATGTCTCAAGGTCATTCTTTGATGCACATTTCAATAGCTAAACAAAGACTATGTATGGATTATACAAAAAGGTTCAAGAAATTTACAGTAAGGCAAGCCGGGTAATGTTGGCAAATGGCAATGGAATTGTTCCAGAGAGACTGTTATTGTTAGTCCTCCTAAATCAAGTTCAGTAAACCCATGTCAAACTTAAAATTATACTTCTAAATATAATCTTTTAAAAAAATAAAATTCAATGCTTACATATATCGGAGACTTTTAAGGTGACCTCGAGAAAATGGAACTTCGCTGGTGAAGAAGTTATTGGAAAGATCAAGTGTGATAAGCTTTGAGAGCCTTCCAAACTCTGGTGGAATTGGTCCTGTAATGTTATTGTTCTGTGATAGTCTGCAAAACACAAAAAACAGAAAGAAATTAAAATCCCAATTTTACAATATTTTAAAAATTAGCTATGAATAACCAAACTAAACCAAATTAAGCCTTAAGTCCCATCAAATGGGGTCGGCTGCATGAATTCTTATCCTCTACTCGACTCTATCCAAGGCCATTTCATTAGTCAAATTAAGGAGATTCATATCTCTATTTACTATACTAGTCCATGTCAATCTAGGTCTACCCCGTTCCCTAACACTACCATCTACTGTCACTGTATCGTATCTCTTCACTACTGCTTCTGTTGGTCTCCGTTGTATATGACCAGACTATCTCAATCTATTTTCTCTCAACTTGTCTTTTATCAGTACTACTCCTACCTATTCTTGAATATATTCATTCCTAACTTTGTCTTTTCTAGTCTTGTCACACATCTACCTTAGCATCCTCATCTCAGCAACACTTATCTTATCTATATGTTGTTTCTTAGTTGCCCAACATTTCATCCCATACAATATCGTTGGTCTAATAGCCATTCTATAGAACTTCCCTTTTAGTCTAATGGGTACTCATTTATTGCTGGGTATTCGTTTATTACACAGTACTCCAGATTTGGGCAGCAACACTCATACAATTAGAAGATTTATTGAGTTGCCTATGCTTAGAGAGAGAAAGAGTACCACATAAATTCTGGCTTGGAGTCCTCCTACAACAACACAACAAGACCATGTTTGAAAGGATTTTTATTATTTTTCAATGTAGAAGATATGTATCTGATAGCCCTTGTTTGGATGAAAAGAAAGATGGGTTTAATTTGAATGGGGACTTAAAGGCCAATGACCAGATTCTTAGAAGAACAAGTGACCATAGCCCAACTACATGGATCAACAAGGTCTCCATCCCAATTATCAAGAACACCATGAAGATCCACCAAAGAAGCTTTTATACCCATTAAAGTTTGCACTAAAACAATAAAAACCCATATCAAAAAACTCCAAAATTTTCCACTTTGAGAACCTAAAAATCAAGAAACTTCAAGAAAAGATAAAAACAATCCACTTACCTTCAAAGTTCACACCTTTAGGAGAAAGCATACCATTGGTAGAAGCCCAAAACAAGAAAAAAGTTGGAAACCTGAATGCATCCTGGGTCAAGTTTGGTTCTTCCATTCTAGTGCAGGGTTTAAGAATTTGGAGTGAGTGAGTGAGTGAATTTGGGTTTAGGAGAAGTAAGTGATTGCATAGTGGTTGGTAGTGGTGGAAGTAGAGCTTGCAAGGGCAAAGGAGAGAGGAAAGAATTGAAGGAAGAGGATAGAGGGTGAGTTTGGGTAAGAGAGGGTGAGTTTGCATCTTTTTTGTGAAATTTGGGGCAAAATGCAATTTTTTTAACTTTTTCCATTTCAAATGTAACGGAAGGGGCAAAATTGATATGATTTCAAAAACTTTGGGAGTAAAATTAAAATTATTCAAAGTCTAGGGTTGTAATTGAGCATTGAGGCAAAGTATAAGGGTAAAAATGAAATTTTCTCCAAAATTTACATCAAAATATGACTATATTAGGCTAAAACAAAATGCAGATTATGAACAATTAAGAAAATAAACTAGGATTTTGCATAAATTAGAATCATGAAACTCTATTTTCCATGGTAACACAGCCTTTTGTCTATTCATCTTTCTTTCTTTTGATTTCTTTGTCGCATTTTTATTTTATTTCAAAAGCTCTACTTTCTTGCCTTTTCGTCCAAATTTTTACCATACAAACATATATATATATATTGTATTATATAACTCTCATATGCTTATCACGTAGGACAAAGTATATTGGTGGAAAATATGGATGATTTTCCTCCTTCATTTCGTAGTCACAATTTTGTCACATGACTGGATTTTGTTAAAGATTTAAAAATCAAGTAACAGAAAAAAGGACATTGACACTTGTTTAGAGACCAAAGTGGGACTTGAATAAAAGTGCAGGGGGTTGACTGTCATGATTTCATGTGTAGGGACCAAAGTAGGATTCAACCAGAAGTGCAGGGGGTTGACTGCCATGATTTCTGTGTAGGGGTCAAAGTGAGATTTGGTGCAAAGTGTAGGGCTGCAAAGTATAATTTACCCATGTATGACAACTTCATAATCCATCATATTATGAGCTAAATCATTTTTTGTTTTTGTTTTTCTCTTTAGCTTCTATGGCATCAGTTAGTTTTTTTTTTTTTTTTTTGAGCCAAGCTCTCTTATGTACAATAGAACTACTTGAGAGCATAAACCAAAAAACAAAACTATGACAAAACTAGATAGAGAAGGCATACATATAAACATATAGAAACCTTAACTAGTTATAAATATTTGATGACAATGCCTCAAGTACAACCACTTTCATGCCTTTTCTAGCTTAACAATTACAGATTCAGAAAAGAAAAGAGGGGGGGGGGGGGGGAAGAAAAGTGAGGGAAAGAAAATTCTAGAATATCAAAACAACCTACAAATGCGGCTTTAGTTAAAAATCATTTCTTCTTCCATCCTAATGCCTTTGTCCCCTAACCCCAAGAAATACATTTCTAATCTTGTGTAGTTCTTTGAGAACATCTTTCACACTCATTCTTTCACTTGGCATTTCAGCAGAACATGAAACTCCAATTTGAAAGACTGGTACTAGGCAAGCCTCTAGTTTAGAAATGTTGGTTGTACTACTTTGCCTGCTCCTACTTGGCTCCTCTTCCATTTCCAATATGATTTGGGGATCAACGATCTGCATTACTTGCTCCGGAAGACACATTTTTACATAGCTATGGAGGTTTACATTGCCGGTAAACATGTTACTAGTTGGTTCTTTCCCTGTGAACATTTCTAGTAGTAACACTCCATAACTGTACATATCACCTTGCGTTGATACCTCCTCACCCATACCATACTCTGCAATATGAAATAGTGAAAAAAAATGCCCAAAATTTTTAATTTTGGTATGATTGTTGAACTAGTAAGTTGTATTCTTTTGCTGAAAAAAAAGTTCAATATTTCAAAAGAAAAAATTATCTCAAGGGTTAAAATCTATGTTCAAATACCATAGGGAAGGACAATGGTTGATTTAATTTGTTGTGGTAGCTATACAAACAATAAGGCAAAGTAAAGGAAAGTCATCTCCAAAACATCTCCAAAGTGGGACTTGAGTGCAGGGGGTTGACTGTCATGATTTCATGTGTAGGGACCAAAGTAGGATTCGACCAGAAGTGCAGGGGGTTGACTGCCATGATTTCTGTGTAGGGGTCAAAGTGAGATTTGGTGCAAAGTGCAGGGCTGCAAAGTGTAATTTACCCATGTATGACAACTTCATAATCCATCATATTATGAGCTAAATCATTTTTTGTTTTTGTTTTTCTCTTTAGCTTCTATGGCATCAGTTAGTTTTTTTTTTTTTTTTTTGAGCCAAGCTCTCTTATGTACAATAGAACTACTTGAGAGCATAAACCAAAAAACAAAACTATGACAAAACTAGATAGAGAAGGCATACATATAAACATATAGAAACCTTAACTAGTTATAAATATTTGATGACAATGCCTCAAGTACAACCACTTTCATGCCTTTTCTAGCTTAACAATTACAGATTCAGAAAAGAAAAGAGAGGAGGGGGGGGGGGGGGGAAGAAAAGTGAGGGAAAGAAAATTCTAGAATATCAAAACAACCTACAAATGCGGCTTTAGTTAAAAATCATTTCTTCTTCCATCCTAATGCCTTTGTCCCCTAACCCCAAGAAATACATTTCTAATCTTGTGTAGTTCTTTGAGAACATCTTTCACACTCATTCTTTCACTTGGCATTTCAGCAGAACATGAAACTCCAATTTGAAAGACTGGTACTAGGCAAGCCTCTAGTTTAGAAATGTTGGTTGTACTACTTTGCCTGCTCCTACTTGGCTCCTCTTCCATTTCCAATATGATTTGGGGATCAACGATCTGCATTACTTGCTCCGGAAGACACATTTTTACATAGCTATGGAGGTTTACATTGCCTGTAAACATGTTACTAGTTGGTTCTTTCCCTGTGAACATTTCTAGTAGTAACACTCCATAACTGTACATATCACCTTGCGTTGATACCTCCTCACCCATACCATACTCTGCAATATGAAATAGTGAAAAAAAAATGCCCAAAATTTTTAATTTTGGTATGATTGTTGAACTAGTAAGTTGTATTTCTTTTGTTGAAAAAAAAGTTCAATATTTCAAAAGAAAAAATTATCTCAAGGGTTAAAATCTATGTTCAAATACCATAGGGTAGGACAATGGTTGATTTAATTTGTTGTGGTAGCTATACAAACAATAAGGCAAAGTAAAGGAAAGTCATCTCCAAAACATGGCTTAATTTCTGTATAATCTTGTAATTGGTTTTTAGTTCACCGCAATATAATAATATAATGTAACTAAATAATATTTCTTAATCAATTTCAACGTAAGAAGCAATAAACAATTACCTGGGGCAACATAGCCAATTGTTCCTCTAATCCCAATTGAACTTGATTGATGATGAATAGAAATTCCATTGGTTGCTGAAAAAATCTTTGCCAAGCCAAAATCACTAACATGGGCGCACAAATCACCATCAAGAAGAATATTACTTGGCTTTAAATCACAATGAATAAAAGCCATTTCACAATGATGGTGAAGATAATCCAACGCACATGCCACATCAATGGCAATGTTTAGCCTTTGAACAAAGCTCAAGTTCTTAGGTTCATGTTGCTCTAAAAGACTTGGGTGTAACCAATTTTCTAAGCTCTCATTTTCCATGAACTCAAAGACCAAAGCCTTGAAGTCGTTGCCTTTAAAATCAATGCTTGAGCAAGCTGTAATTATCTTGACAAGATTTCGATGGCGAATATTTTTCAATGCTTCACATTCTGTAACAAAACTCTTGTTCGCTCCACGTTCATGTAGTTTGAGCACCTTCACAGCAACAATTTGTTCATCGGAGTTGAGAATCCCTTTATAAACAGAACCATATCCTCCCTCACCAATTAAGTTGGATGGAGAGAACCCATTTGTTGCTTGAAAAAGTTCTCCAAAAGATAGTTGTAAATATTTGTTTTGCAAAGGCGAGGCTAATTTGACTTGCTGTCTTGATCTTTTGTTCCGATAAATAATAGCTAAAATGCATAATGATAATAGAACAATAGTGAGAGTAACTATAAGAACTATTACTCTATGGTTGAAAGGTTGTTTCTTTTCATTCAAGACTTGCATTGGGCATGCAGGCAATTGCAATAGTTTAATTCCTCCACATAGCTTACTATTTCCAACCACTGAGAAGGCACTAATGTTTGTGAAAACTCCTCTATTCGGAACTTCACCATCAAACATATTGTACGAAAGATTGAGATATTGAAAGAACCGAAACTCCCCGAGAAACCTTGGAATCTGTCCAGACAAGTTGTTTCTAGAAACATCTAGTTCTTGAATACCTTTCAATTGTATAAAGGTCGTCGGAATTGTACCTTCGAAAAGGTTACCATCGATGTAGAGGAATTCTAAAACTTCACAATTGCCGAGAGTAGTGGGGATTTCTCCAAATAGTTTATTTTTTGATACATACAATCCACCCAGATTTTTCAAGTTACCCACTTCTTGTGGTAGTAGTCCTGTTAAGTAATTTTGACTCAAGGATAGACTAATGAGGGAAGACAGACCAAAGATTTGATAAGGTATTGCTCCTGTGAGATGATTGTAATCAAGATAAATTTGTTGTAGATTGGTACAGTTGCCTAAATAAATAGGAATGCTTCCCATAATCATATTTGTTGATAGGTCAAGTGCACCAAGCCTACTCAGGTTTCTAATAGACGATGGAATCTCTCCAGAGATGTTATTGTTGGAAAGCGCGAAGATTTCCAACATGGAGAGTTTTCCAATGGAATTTGGAATACTACCTGTAAGCATGTTATCGTATAGAACAATGAATTGCAAATTTACAAGGTTCCCAATACCAAAAGGTATGCTTCCAGATATATAGTTGTCTTCTAGAGCGAACCAAGTTATCTTGGTGGAGAGATTTGCAATAGAATGGGGTAACAAACCTTTAAAATGATTCATAGCCAAATCCAGTTCTCGTAGATTGGAACAATTGGATAAAGAAGTGAGGATGCTCTTTAATTCGTTGCCTTGGTTTGTTCCAAGTGAACAATTAGAAGCAGTTAAAACTTCTAAAGCATCAAGGGTTCCCAGATTCGTTGGCATGGGTCCAATAAATAAATTGCTGCCAAGACCAATTTCCACAAGTCTCGTAGCATTGGCTATTGACGATGGAATTTGGCCATAGAATTGATTGTGTGAAACATAAAATCCTAGTAAATTTGGAAGGGTCAAGCCTAAATCTGGTGGTAGAATTCCATGCAGTTGGTTTCTATTAATAGAGAAGTAATAGATTGATGAGATGTTGTAAAGCGAAGTAGGAACCATACCGGACAAATTGTTTGCCGACAGCTGAAGAAACTCCAACTTCGAAAGCTGCCCAAGTTGGGTGGGAATGTTTCCCTCTAGATTATTGTACATTAGACCAAGCGCACGTAGATTGGAAAGGTTCCCAATTGAAAGTGGGATAGTTCCAGTGAGACGATTGGATTCAAGATCCAAGAAGGAGAGATTGGACAAGGAACCCAGCTTAGTAGGAATTTTACCTCCTAGATGATTACCACACATATTGATATGTCTCAAGTGTGAACAATGAGTCGAATTGGTAGGAAATTCACCTTGGAAGGAGTTATTGGCAAGACTAAGATATTGCAGACGAAACAACTTGCCAATTTCCGGTGGGATTTCGCCATGAAAGCTGTTGTTACCGAGATCAATCCTCCTAAGGAAGGTGAGGTTCCCAATTTGAGGAGATACAGAGCCCACCAATGAGAGAGATGACAGGTTTAGGACTGTCACACGTTGATGTCGATGACCGCATGAGACTCCTTGCCAATTGCAAAAGTGAATTGAATGATTCCATGAGCTAAAGGCACCCAGTGGATCTCCTGTTATCAAATCCTTGATTGCAAGTAGTGCCTGATGGTCTGTCTCGTTGGTGAGAACGAAACTGGGGTTGCCCTTGGCAGTGGTAATCAATTCAAGAGAGTTAATGAAAAAGAAAATGAAACATAGACAGCTGAGAAAACTTCTAGTATTTGTTTGCTCCATTTGGTGTCAAAAATAGAATACTATTATGATGAGAAATGGAGCTGATCAACTTGTATACATTAATGGAGAGCCGAATATTTGTATTTATATAGCCAAAGGTTTGCGACTTTTTTTTCTTTTTTTTCTTTTTTTTTTTTTTTTCTTTTTTTTTTTTTTTTTCTTTTTTTTTTTTTTTTTGTGTGTGTGTATGTGGTAAATTACATTAGTAATTATTATACTTTGGTTCTTGCGCCATTTTGGTATCTGTTGTTTTAATTTGGTCGATTTTAATTCAAAATTTATGATTTTGTCTCAATATGATCAAATTAATTTCAATTTTTAGTTTTTTTTATATATAAAAAATACGCACATAAATATATTGTGATATGCTTTTATAGGAAAATTGTAAATTATTCGACTTAGTGAGTTAACCTACACAAACTCGGTGACTATTTTCTTTCTAAAACCCTAATTGACATTATCAATTAGATCAAATTGACACCAAATTTAAGATTAAAGGTCAAAATTGATCTAATTAAAATGACAAAGACCAAAATAATACAAAGGTCAAAATGTAGGGATTACTAATCACCTTGTTTGGTTCCAATTTTTTGGATTTAATTTTCTGAAAATTTTTTTTTTTCTTTTTTTTTTTTTTTTTTGCTTTTAGTGAATTTTTTTAATATTTTAGGATGCACTTAACATAAATACGATTAAAAATATAATATTTTAAAAAAAATCTTTAAAAAATTCACAAAATACCATAAGTATAAAAATATATAAAAATTTAGCACATTTTTTGTATTCTTGTGTGCATTTAAAAAATAAAAAAATTGCTTAAAATATTAAAAAAAATCACAAAAAACAAAAAAATACAAGAAAACAAAATACTCAATTTTCAGGAAATTGAATCCAGAAAATTGGAACCAAAATTTCTCTCTCTCTCTCTCTCTCTCTCTCTCTCTCATTCATAGTTTATTGTGTTATTAAGGAGTCGTCAACAAAAAGCCTAAAATTCAACCCGAATAATAAAGGGTTAAATCATACACATCAATTAATTATTTTTTTCTCACAACTATTTATTCAATTAAAAAAATCTTTCCTAAACACATCTTTTTTCACCTCATACAAAAAGTTAAAAACCCACCCAAAAAAACTAGTTCTCAAACGAGTTGTAAGAATATCTAAACTGCTCTTACTTGCTGGCTAATGAATGTAGGAAATTCACATCTACTCTATCAAGTTGAACTTGTACCGGAACAATTTTTTTTTATTTATTTCGTGATATAATTTTTATATGGAACTTAACAAAAATTATGTATTTAGAAAGGGTTTTGATTTGTGGCACTAAATTGGGAGGCACTAATGCCCCTAATTTCCACATAAGGCAAAAAAAAAAACAAAAAAACAAAACAGTTACTCAAAATGGAAATTAGGGGCATTAGTGCCCCCAAATTTAGTGCCACAAAACATTTTCCATTTAGAAAAGGTAACCCAAAAATATAGTACATGCACAGTGCATATTCAAACTTAAAAAAGTAAGTTTGGTATAAAAGAAACATCCCAACTCATCTTTTTATGTTCTACATGTTTTATTTAAAACTGACTTTTTTTTTTTTCTTGCTTTTTGAGATATAAAACTACCAATTAAATTTTGTATTCAAGTTTTTTAACACATTCATTTTCATATTATGGTTTATTCAAATATTTTTAGTCCATCTTAGGTAAGACTTTCTCAATTTTGGTTTTAAAAACATTTTCTTTATGCAAATCATATATTGTCAATGGAAATAATAATCTAATCTTTTTATATAATTTGGTACATTAATTGCAATCTTTTCAACGGATTTATAATTATTCCCCGTTAAGCCAATTATCAATATTATATATATAAATAGAGAAAGCCTAGGGTGTGCACCCCCTTAGTGGTGCATACTATATGCACCCTATCATAATTAGCGTAATTTTACCATAAAATTTCTTAACATCAATCACAAAATGCGTAATCTCGCCACAAATTAACGTAACAAAATGTCCAAAAATTTGTAGTTTTGTGACAACATTTATTGTAACGCCAATTTGTGTCGAGGTTACACATTTTGTAGTTGAGATAACGAAATTTTGTGATAAAATTACATCAATTTGTGATGGGGTGCATTTAATATACCCCTAAGGATGTGCACACCATAAGATTTCCCATGTATATACCAAACAGAGAATTCTATCATACACACCCTATACTATATGCACCCTTAATTACGACATCTTCTTCTTTAATTATAATCAATTTTCTTTTTAGTTATGATATCATTTTGAGATTTTTTATTATGCCTCATTTGTATTTGGTTATGATTTATTTATTTTTTTATTTTTTATAGTTATGACTTAGAAAGTATGAAATTATGACATTTTTTTTTCTGTAGTTATAAAATACATATGGTATATACAGTGGCGGAAGGAAGAAGGGACTATGGGGGTCATGTGCCCCTCTTGGATTTTTGGTTTTTTTTTGGCAGATATAAAGAAAATATTTTAAATAAAAAAAATTACAAAAATATTATTAGAGTGAAATGTCAATGACATTTTAAAAATTATGAGAACAATAATGGTTATTTTGATTGAAAATGAAGAGACTACTATAAACCATATTATTTATGAATTTTTTTGAATGTAACAGTGATGTCATTATTATTGACATGCAAATATAAGTAATTTCACTATAAAGATATGAAATTTATTGGATTGTTAGTTACATTTGACATGTGAGGTTCACTATCTATGTATTTATTTACTATTAATTTGTGATATCACATACTAATGATAACGTGGCATTACTATTATATTGAATTTTTAATCAAATTTTGTATAAAAAAATAATTTATCATTATACAATTTATTTTAAGACTTATATCTATATATTTTTATATTGTCCATGATATACTAGTTATAAATAACATTATTTTTTTTATGTTTCTCGAAATTAATCTTAAAAACTTGTGTGAAACATTTTTGTAAAAATTTTTGATATTGTAATTAATAAGTGCCCCCTCTAATTTAATTTTCTGACTCCGCCACTGACTATATACCTTTTAAGAAATGTGTACCCTAGTCATTCCCGCGTCAAACATTTACAGGTCTTCGTGAACTTCATCACCACTTGAGATGGGTCTCACTTGAAGTTTGTGAGTATTTTGATAAGTTTCAATCTATAATGGTTCCAATCCTAACATTTTCTCAACTAAAATGATAATTGTTTAGTCAATTTAAGCATATGAATCATTAAAATCCAAAATAAATTTGGCCTTTATATTTAATTTTTAAGAAACTTAATCCAATAGTAATTTTTTCAGTTATGTGGTAAGAGTTGCTTCAACACGATTCCCACTGTCAGGAAAGGCTAAAGTTCATGGATTAGGATTATTTGCAATAGTTTTTGTTAATTCTAACTACTTTATATTTATAGTTAAAGTAAAGGGGTACTTACGTATTGATCATAATAAGTGAACTTATTGTTTAATAGGTCCTATGGGAAAAATTTGTCATAAAAAAAGTTACTAATTGTAAGTTTTAACGACAATTTATAAAAATCATGACAAAAAAAGTCACTAATTGTCAATTTTTAACGACGTATGTAAAAAAATTGTCACAAAAAAATATTTTTTGCGACAATTTTATTAAGACTTTCAATAGGACTTGTTGGTAATTAAGTCTAACTATTAGGACCTATTGGTAGTTTAATTTTTGAAATATGTGATTTTAAAATCATTTTACTTTAATTTTAACTCGGATCATTAGATTATGTATTTTATTATGTCTTGTTAAAAAAAAAAAAAAAAAAAAAAAAAAAAAAAAAAAAAAAAAAGGAGAAAGATCATTGCAAGGAGACTAAGGCAGAGAAGCTAGACTCAAGGTACACACCGCCAAAAAATTATATACTATACGAAATTGTTGTTTTAGAGACAAATTCATTATTTATAGATGAGTCAAAAGTGTTATTGTTTTATTTGTAGCAAAAAAATTGGACATTTAGTAATGAATTATTATCATTTTAGGACTAAAATTTTTCTAAAAAACAAAATATTTTTTGCACTAAATTGTTTTGACATTTTTAAAATTGTTGTTAAAAGGTATTTATAAAAAAAAAAATTGGAACTAATTTTTTTTGTCTAAAAAAAAATCTTTCTTGCACCAAATTGTTTTATTTATTTGTGATATTTTCTAAAATTTGTTGCTAAAAATCTTTTTTTTTTTTTTTTTTTTTTTTTGGTTTAAACTTTTCATAATACCTTTTTGCGTCAATAGGAATTGGTCTCAAAATGGTTTTTTGAAATAAAAGTTCTACTTTTGGAGACAAAAAGGTTGGTTCCTATAAATCGTTTAAATGGGTAAATTACACTTAATACTCTTTTACTTTTACAAAAATCTCACTTTAGTCCCTTAAATTTCAGTTGTAGCAGTCAACTCCATACACTTTAAGTGAAGTTGCAATGTTACTCTTTCAGCCATCTATCGTTAATAAAGTTAATGTAATTTGTCATTTGAAATATATGTTACATTTTTGCTGTCTCATTAACACTTATGCACTTTTATTAAAATCTCACTTTAGTCTTCATACTTTCACCAAAATCTTACTTTAGTCCCTCCATATTTAATTTTTGTTAGTTTTATTAATAGTATATTGACAAAAGAATAAGATTTGAATTTGATACACTAGAGTTAACTATTGCAACTGGAAGTAAATGAGATCAAAGTGAGATTTTAATAAAAGTACAAGATTAATTAATGTAACTTACCCTGTTTAAATTATGGTAATTACATTACTACAATTCGTACCATAAAGAATTATAGCAAAAACACCACAAAGCCTCACAATTTGTTCATCACAAAGACTCGAACCAAAAAAACTACAACGTTGATAACAAAATCTCATAGCCAACACTTCCTATGTAGTACACAATTTTGTAACTACACAATTTTTGTAACTTACATTATTACAAAGTCTAATATTTTTGACAAAATCTTTCGAAATTAAATTCACGGTATTTCTTCTTAGAATTCTTTATTGTAGTCAGGTTTGTATTATGCATTGTACTTTCTTTTAAGTACATCAATATTTTTTTTTGTTGATTTAAAAAAATATATATTCTCTGACCACAACTCTGACAAAATTGTTAGAATGGTTTTGAAAATTTTGGGAAAAATAGAATTTTTATTAAACTTTGGTCTAATTTTTAGGTGGGACCCATTCATCGCTTTTCGCGGGTCAAAGTGGTAACGCGTTCTATGCCACGTTGTGATTCACGTGGTATATTTGATTGCTCAAAACCATTATCGGGTAAATGAGAAATTGAAGCCAAAGTGTGCTCCATGGAAATGGAGTTTTTGGTAGAAATTTCTTAAGGTTTGAAAATTGACTTGTCCCACATTGGTTTGGTGGGAAGTTTTGAAGGGGTTTATATAACTTGGAATTATAACTTGGGGAGGGCCCCAAGGAGCACCCCAAGTTTCTAGAATGGAGAGGTTATGGGCAAATTGGGCTAGACCCATTGGACCCAATGCCGTCGCCGCCGTAGGGTTGGGCTTGTCCAGCCCAATACCTATCTTTTTGGGCCAAAAACATTTGAATTTTATTTTTCTAAAATTAAATTCTAATTTTTCCAATTTGATTTTCTGAATTTAAATTCAAAATTGGGTCCGGTTTTCTCCCCCCGAACATAATTGACTCTATTTAAATTTCAAATAACCCGGACAGATTCAAATCTGTGTTATTCGGTTTTTATCTGTTCAAATTTGAACCCAATCAGTATCAATTTAAACCCAACAGGTTCAGTACCTGTTCAAACAGGTATGCTACATGTTCAATTCAAATTGAAAAGCCACCAATACATCTATAAATAGACTAGTCCTCATTTGATGAATTAATTCAATTTTTTCGTCCATATTATTCTACAATTACTCTTTATATATTGTTGCGTTATTTTCCTTATGAGAAAAAGTGTAAACACCTTGTGTGTTCGTTGTTCGAATAAATTGTAGTGCTGCATTTATTCAATGATAGATCATTTTATCCTAAGAGATAGACGTCCATATTCTGAAAGTACCGTGGAGATGACGAATCTGTCTTAAGGACACAGTGTTGAATACTGGACTTGATCAGAATAATATTCAAGATATTAATCAAGTAAGTTATTTATTTATTTTCTATTTTATTATTATTTATTTAAATTAGATTTTAATTTTGTTTTTGTAACAAAATAAATTCTGTTTTTTATTTATTTAATTTTATTTCTAGTTTGATTTTTGTAATCAAACATTCACTCTCCTTTCATATTTTTCTTTTATATTCTGTTTGTCGTTTAGTACCCAAACAGAATTAATTAATTTAAATACAGTGAAGATTGCCCAACAATCTTAAGACAGACTATTTTATTTTTAGTATCTTCATTGTATTTAATTTTCTGTGTTTTCACAAAATTATATTCTTGTTGGAAAACAAATAGTAGTAATATACCGTTTGACAGATAGTAGTAATATACTGTCTTTTTCTTTGACAACTAGTAGTAATATACTGGTATCATTAACAATTGCAGAATATTAATTTGTGTTACAGAAAATTATGTTGGTATTTTATTTTTCTAAGTTTTAGTAACAAGGAAAATAAAATTATTTTGTGTTATAATTTATTTTCTGGTTTTAGTAACTAGAAAATTAATTTGTGTTTTGGTTTTTTTCTGATTTTTGTAATCAGATATTATGGCTACTGCAACTGGAACTACAACTAGAAGTGGTACTCCAATTGTTACACCAACTCCGTTCCTTATTCAGAACCATGTTCAAGTACCTATAAATCATGGAGAAAAACCGGAAAAATTTAACGGTACTGAGTTTAAGAGATGGCAGTAGAAAATGCTATTCTATCTTACAACTCTAAATTTGGCCTGGTTTCTCCGTGAAGAGGCTCCAGCACTTAAAGAGGGTGAAATTGATCGGCAAGTTGTTGCCGCTGTAGATGCTTGGAAACATTCAGATTTTCTGTGCAGAAACTACATCCTCAATGGCCTTGACAACATGATGTATAATGTTTACTGCCCTCTGAAGTCAACAAAAGAATTGTGAGATTCTTTGGAGAAGAAATGCAAGACAGAGGATGCCGGCACGAAGAAATTTGTTATCGGTAAATTTCTGGACTTTATTATGGTAGACTCCCAAACGGTAATTTCTGAAGTTCAAAATTTTTAGATAATTTTGCATGATATTCATTCAGAAAGTATGTCTCTTAGCGAGTCTTTTCAAGTCGTTGCTTTAGTGAAAAATTTACCACCAGCTTGGAAAGATTTCAAAAATTATTTAAAACATAAACGCAAAGAGATGACCATGGATGAATTAATTGTAAGATTGAGAATTGAGGAAGATAACCGAAAGGCTGAAAAGATGAATGGGAAAAATCCCATAGAGTCCAAGGCTAATGTGGTTGAACAAGTTCACAAACCACATAACAAAAAGAGGAAGTTTACTGGAGATGATCCTAAACAAGGCAACAAGAAGTTTAAAGGAAAATGCTATAACTGTGGCAAGATTGGACATCGAGTTTCTGAATGTCGCCGCCCTAAGAAGGATCGCGGAAATACAAGCAAGAAAACTACCAATCAAGCCAATGTAACAGAATTAGATTACATCTCTGATGGGGTAAATGACATCAACCTCTCTACTGTGGTGTCTAAGGCTAATTTGGTTGGAAATCCCACGGAATGGTGGGTTGACACTGGGGCAACTCGTCATAATTGTGCAGACAAGAAGATGTTCACTACCTACAATGAGGCTGCAAATGGTGAACAACTTTTCATGAGAAATTCTTCTACTTCTACTGTGGCTGGACAAGGAAAGATGATCTTGAAGATGACATCAGGGAAGGAACTGACCCTCAACAATGCACTATATGTACCTGACATCTGGAAGAATTTGGTTTCTGGTTCTTTGTTAAGTAAAAATGGCTTTAGGCTTGTCTTTGAGTCTGATAAATTTGTATTAACAAAGAGTGGTATGTATGTTGGTAAGGGATACATGAGCGATGGTCTCTTCAAATTGAATGTAATGAAAATTGTAACAAAAGTTGCTGTTAATAAGAATAACACATCTTTTGCTTATATTCTTGAGTCGAATTTATGGCATGGTAGATTAGGACATGTAAATTTTGATGCTTTGCGTAGATTAATTGATTTGGATTATATACCAAAGTTTAAAATTGATCCTAATCATAAATGTGAGATTTGTGTAGAAGCGAAACTAACTAAGGCTCCATTTAAATTGGTTGAAAGAAAAACCGAACTTTTAGAATTAATTCATACTGATGTATGTGATCTTAAATTTATTCAAACTAGAGGAGGCAAAAAGTATTTCATAACATTTATCGATGATTGCACAAGATATTGTTATGTATACTTACTTAAAAGCAAAGATGAAGCCTTAGAAATGTTTAAACTCCATAAAACAGAAGTTGAAAATCAACTTGGAAAAACCATTAAAATGGTTAGAAGTGATAGGGGTGGTGAATATGATGCACCATTAAATGAATTTTATGCACAACATGGCATTATTCACCAAACTACAGCACCCTATTCTCCTCAGCAAAATGGAATTGCTGAAAGGAAGAATAGAACCCTAAAAGAAATGATGAATGTCATGTTACTAAGTTCAGGCTTACCACAGAACTTGTGGGGGGAAGCAATATTTTCTGCTAATTATGTTCTTAACAGAATACCCCACAAGAAAACTAATAACACTCTTTATGAATTATGGAAAAGTCGACCGCCTTCCTACAAATACTTAAAAGTATGGGGGTGTTTGGCAAAAGTTGAAGTTCCTGTTCCTAAAAAGACTAAGATTGGACTAAAAATAGTGAATTATGTGTTTATTGGTTATACTCAGAATAGTAGTGCATATCGGTTTCTGACTTATAAATCAGAAATACCTGATATAAATGTGAACACTATTATAGAGTCAAAAAATGTTATGTTTTTTGAACATGTCTTTCCTTACAAGAAAGAACATGAATTAAGTTCACAGAAAAGAACTTATGATTGTACACAAAGTCAAGAGACTAATGACAATCAAACACAAGAGACAAGTAATGTTCTCGACCAACAGGATTTAACTGATGATGAACTAAGACGAAGTAAGACAGCAAGAACATCAAAATCCTTTGGTCCAGATTTTTCTGACATACCTGTTAGAAAATGAACCTCAAAGCTTTAAGGAAGTAATGACAGGTCCTAAAGCACCTTTGTGGAAAACGACTATTAATAATGAAATTGAATCCATTATGCAAAATCATACTTGGGAATTGGTGGATCTTCCACCTGGTTCTAAACCTCTTGGATATAAGTGGATATTCAAGAGAAAAATGAAAGCAGATGGTTCAATCGACAAGTATAAAGCAAGACTTGTAGTAAAAGGTTACAAACAAAAGGAAGGTCTGGACTATTTTGACACATATTCTCCTGTGACAAGAATAACATCTATCCGCGTGCTTATTGCCATAGCAACGTTGTTTAATTTAGAAATACATTAAATGGATGTTAAGACAGCTTTCTTAAACGATGATCTAAATGAAGAGATCTACATGGAGCAACCCGAAGGGTTTGTAGTACCGGGGCAAGAAAAAAAGTTTGTCGGCTTGTAAAATCTCTTTATGGATTAAAGCAAGCACCTAAGCAATGGCATGAAAATTTTGATCATGCTATGCTTACTAATGGGTTTAAGATAAACGAATGTGACAAGTACGTCTACATTAAAAACACTGACCAAGGATATGTCATAGTTTGTCTTTATGTGGATGACATGTTTATCATTGGAAGTAGTCAAAACATGATCAAATCAACTAAGAAAATATTTAGCAAAAGATTTGATATGAAAGATATGGGGGTCGTAGATGTTATATTAGGATTAAAAATTACTAAAACATCTGACGGATATGCATTATCTCAATCACATTATATTGAGAAAATTCTTGGTAAATTTATCAAGGATGATATGAATGTAGCAAGAACACCTGTAGACATTAGTCTTTATTTATCGAAAAATAAATGTGATGCGGTGTCTCAGTTAAAATACTCCCAAATCATTGGAAGCCTGATGTACCTAATGAATTGTACTCGTTCTGACATAGCTTATGCAATCAGTAAATTGAGTAGGTACACTAGCAATCCCGGAGATGATCATTGGAAAGCGATCATTCGGGTTCTTAGATATCTAAGATTTACCCGTGATCATGGTTTGAACTTTACTCGATATCCAGCAGTACTCAAAGGTTATTGTGATGCCAATTGAATATCGGATACTAAAGATTCAAAATCCACTAGTGGATATGTCTTTACTCTGGGAGGCGCTGCTGTTTTTTGGAAGTCCACGAAACAAACATGCATCGCATGATCCGTAATGGAATCTGAGTTCATTACTTTAGACAAAGCAGGAGAAAAAGCAGAATGACTTCGTCACTTCTTAGAAGACATTCCAATGTGGCCAAAACTTGTGCCAGCTATTTGCATTCATTATGATAGTCAATCTGCAATAGGTAGGGCACAAAATCATATGTATAACAGTAAATCACGACATATTCGTCGTCGACATAATACCGTAGGGCAATTGCTATCAAATGGAATAATCTCAATAGATTATATAAAATCTAAAGAGAATATTGCGAATCCGTTAACAAAAGGTTTGACTAAAAAGCAAGTGTATAGTTTATCGAAGGGGATAGGATTAAAACCTATTACATAAGAGTCATCATAATGGTAACCCTACTTATATGACTGGAGATCCCAAGAACTAAGTTCAAAGGAACAACTAAGTTATGTGTGGCTCGGTAGAAATCACCAAGGGATTAAAATTCCCTACCCATTCCTATGGTGAGAGTGATATCTGTAACATATGTTGTATGCAGGGATATAAGGATAAGCTTTGCTTTTAATGATTACTTATATCTTGATTTAGGCATAAAATCAAGACCAGTATAAGGAGATACTCACAATAAGAATCACCTATATGAGTGTCGAACTGGGGCCGGTTCTATGAGAATGAAGAGGTTAAATTCTCTAGAAGCACTCATGAAAAGCAGGAGCGTTCAAGGCCAAAATGAACACAACAGTGAGAACCACGATGTGTTAGAAGATATTTTATGTGAAATCTATTGTCTTGGCTTACAGAAACGGCTGAACAATTCAAGGCATCGCGTCTATTGGTTAGCTAGTAAGTCCGATAGGTTATCACTAGGAAAGATTCAAGGCTGAAGGCCATCTATCCTGATGCAAGATATTTTCGATTTATACTCTTTCGACAAATTCTGCATATTGTTACATTTCCATTATCATCAAATTCCATTCATGTGGGGGATTGTTAGAATGGGTTTGAAAATTCCGAGAAAAACATAATTTTTATTAAACTTTGGTCTAATTTTTAGGTGGGACCCATGCGTCGTTTTTCGTGGGTCAAAGTGATAACGCGTTCTATGCCGCGTTGTGATTCACGTGGTATATTTGGTTGCTTAAAACCATTATCGGGTGAATAGGAAATTGAAGTCAAAGTGTGCTTCATGGAAATGGAGTTTTTGGTGGAAATTTCTTAAGGTTTGGAAATTGGCTTGTCCCACATTGGTTTGGTGGGAAGTTTTGAATGGGTTTATATAGCTTGGAATTATAACTTGGGGAGGGCCTCAAGGGGTTCCCCAAGTTTGTAGAGGGGAGAGGTTATGGGCAAATTGGGCTAGACCCATTGGACCCAAAAATAACCACACACGCGCGCTCTACCGCCGCTGTCCGTCCGGTCGGTCGGGTGGGCTGGGCTGGGCTGGGTCGGACCTGGGCTTGGGCTTGGGTGCGTGGTGTGAAGTTGGGTTGGGCTTGTCCGGTCCAATACCTATCTTTTTGGGCAAAAAACATTTGAATTTTATTTTTCTAAAATTAAATTCTAATTTTTCCAATTTGATTTTTGGAATTTAAATTCAAAATTGGGTCCGGTTTTCTCCACCCGAACAGAATTGACTCTATTTAAATTTCAAATAACCTGGACAGATTCAAATCTATGTTATTCGGTTTTTATCTGTTCAAATTTGAACCCAATCAGTACCAATTTAAACCCAACAGGTTCAGTACCTATTCAAACAGATATGCTATCTGTTCAATTCAAATTGAAAAGCCACCAATACATCTATAAATAGACTAGCCCTCATTTGATGAATTAATTCAATTTTTTCGTCCATATTATTCTGCAATTACTTTCTACATATTGCTACATTATTTTCCTCGTGAGAAAGAGTGTAAACACTTTGTGTGTTCGCTGTTCAAATAAATTGTAGTGCTGCATTTATTCGTTGATAAATCATTTTGTCCTGGGAGATAGACGTCTATATTCTGAAAGCACCGTGGAGATGATGAATCTGTTTTAAGAACACAGTGTCAAACACTGGACTTGATCAGAATAATATTTAAGATATTAATCAAGTAAGTTATTTGTTTATTTTCTGTTTTATTATTATTTATTTAAATCAGATTTTAATTTTGTTTTTGTAACAAAATAAAATCTATTTTTATTTATTTAATTTTTATTTCTAGTTTGATTTTTGTAGTCAAACATTCACTCTCTCCTTTCCTATTTTTCTTTTATATTCTGTTTGTCGTTTAGTACCTAAATTAATTTAAATACAGTGAAGATTGTCCAACAAAAATTAGTGATTGAGGTCAATAATGTATACATTGGTTTTCCAAGTAAAGTCACTTCAACTTTTTCAAGTTGAATTTGCGGAAATATAATTCTGATATGGAACTTAATAAAAAATTATCCTTTGATTGCAACTTTGACAAATTAGTGGCTGAGTTCAATAACGTATACATTGATTTTCCAAGTAAAATCCACTTCAACTTTTTCAAGTTGAATTTGTGGAAATATAATTTTGATATGGAACTTAATAAAAAAAATTATGAGTCTATTTGGTGCACTTTATGGTATTGTTTATAATTTATATATTTTTTTGCCATAGTGATTGGTGTAGTTTTACTTACAATTATTAAGTAGAGAGAGGCAATTTTTTTTTTTTTTTTTTTTTTTTTATCAAAAAGAAATTATCATTAAAGAAGCCAAACGACACCTACAGAGAGGAATCCATCTAAGAATAAACTTACACCAAGCAAAGAAAAGATGTAATCAAGAAACACACAAGAGTAAATCTATAAAAATATCCAGATACACAACTCGTGCTCGTACTGCAAAGTAGAGGCCAATCAATCGGCTATAGAGCATATCTAAGATAGACCATAGGTTAGAACCATAGAGTGTGTAAGTTACATCAAGCACTAATGGACTCCATAACTAAACCAAAAAAATAAAAATAAAAAGAAATAGAAAAAGAAAAATCGAAAAACTCGACCTCAAACCGGAGACAGACGAATCTGTGGAGATAGGCCTAATCCGTAGCAGATCTGGCGGCGGGATGGTAGTGACGACTAGGCGAGCGATGGACGGAGGAGGAGGGATAAGGCAGATCCACACTGGCGGGATAAAGGAGGAGAAACTCAACAAACTTCCACCATGGGGAAAGAAAACACCTCATATAGAGGTGGAGATTGGGAAGACAAGCTCCCAAGACTTATTTAGCAGAAACCAAGGAAAAAAAAAGAGGGGGGGAGGGGGGGGGAGGGAGAGAGAGAGAGAGAGAGAGAGAGAGAGAGAAAGGGGGGAGAGAGGTGGCCAAAGGCCGAGCCCTCTCCCCCTCCCCAAGCAATGTCGCACTCAGAAACCCTAAGAAATAGGGAGAGAGAGAGAGAGAGAGGCATTTCAGTTTATGGTTTTTTTTATTATTAGCTTTCAATTTGTTAGAAATTGCACCAACTAGGCCTTACATAGTCTGAAATGTACTGTAAAAAGTAATTTTAAAAAGTGATATATGTATGATGTAAATTTAGACTTGGTGTTATATGAATCAACATTCATAATAAACTTGATTTACAAATTTTATTTCTAAAATAATTCTCAAGATTTTTTTTTTTTTTTTGGCTTTATGGGGGCAGGGGAAGGCAGCGCCGATTATGGGTCGTGGTAGGTGGGCAATGAGTTATGGAAAGAGATGGACAAGTATGGAGAAATTAATTTTTAGGTTTTAATTTGTTTTAGTTGGTTTTAACTTTTGAAATTTGGTTTAAGTATAATTTATAATAAACATTTTTGTAAAATGGTGAGTGTAATTTTTAAAATATAATTTTTCATCAATTCAACTTGCAAAGTTTGATTGATGGTTGAAATTGAGATCAAATCAAAATTGTAGAGTTTAAATTAAAATTAAAAATTTTAATTTGCGATGAGAGTTATTTTTGTGTGTGTAAATTTTTCAATTATTTTTAGTGATTTTTTTTTTGCCTTGCCAAATACACGAAGGATATGTTTAAACTCTCCACTAACTTTTCTTAGATTTTTGCAATTATTATATCATTAAAAAATGATTTGCCTTAATGTTATTGGTCTTAAAAATAATCTGACATTTTAAATCAAATTGAATTAAGTAATCAGATGAAGAAATAAATTGGTAGTTTTCATTAATTACCAACAAATCTTTTTAAAAGCTTTCCCTTTTAGATCTAACTTTCAAATTTTAATCCAAAATTATGAAATTAAAAATATATATATTTATTGACAAAAAAATTAAAATTAAAATTAAAATTTCATCTCACAAACTTTTCTCTCCCATTTGTATCACTTTTTTTTTTCTTTTTTAATTATTTTAAATTTGTTTTAATACAATTTCTCTTAAGAAAAATTAGTGAAATATCCCTCTCCAACTTTGTGTAATAGGAGAGATCCAAGATGTTTTTTTTACTAGCTAAGGTTCTTTGATGAAATTTCTCTATGATCATATCAGCAAAATTTTGAAATTATTTGTGAAATAAGAAAAATTTCTTTGCGAAAAGTGAAAATTGAAATTTCTTTGTATCGGGGTTGAAATTTTTTTCAGTCGGGTCGAAATTTCTTTGAGTCAAGCACAAATTTTTCTAAGTCAAAATTTTTATGTTAAAATGTTGAGGGACCCCAACTATTATGAAAATATTGTATATCATTTATCTTATAAAATCTTAATATCAGGAACCTTAAAAAAAAATCCCTTTTCTCTTACATAACTGTTTTCATCACGAAGACTTCCTAAACTATTGAAAGGTATTATTTTGATCTTCTAAATTAGAAAATCATATAAATGGACCCCCTAAACTATTGAGAAGTATCACTTTATCCCCTAAATTATAAAAGCGTACAAATAGACTGCCTAAATTATAAAAGTGTACTAATTTAACTCCCTAACAGAAAGGGGGATTTGGTGATAGCCCCCTCACTATCTAATTTGTCTTTCAAAATGACGAGAATTATATAAGTACTTTCAAAATCCCCTAATATTTTAAAACTTGTTTTTTTTTTACTATATTACCCTCATATCTATCAGCTCTCTTATTAAGCCATCTTCACTGTATATTTCAGAGTAAAATTTTACTCTGTATAAAAGTAAAATTTTACTCTGAATAAGAGTAAAATGTTACATTTTGAAACTAAAAGTAAAATTTTACTCTGTATAAAAGTAAAATTTTACTCTGAAAAACTAGTAAAATGTTAGACTCTACACAAAAGTAAAATTTTACTCTGTATAAAAGTAAAATTTTACTCTGAAAAACGAGCAAACTATGAGACTTTGAAGCTAAAAGTAAAATTTTACTCTGTATAAAAATAGAATTTTACTCTGAAAAACTAATAAAATGTTAGACTCTACACAAAAGTAAAATTTTACTCTGTATAAAAGTAAAATTGTACTCTGAAAAACAAGTAAGCTGTGAGACTCTGAAGCTAAAAGTAAAATGTTACTCTGCACAAAAGTAAAAAAGCGAAGGCAGTGTTTATGGCGGTTGAAGTGTTTGGGAATGACCACCTCTTGACAGTAAAATTTTACTGTCATTCTAACACCAAAGCAAAATTTTACTCTAATTCTCTCAAACAAAAAACAGAGCAATAGAACAAGAGTAAAATTTTACTCTCATTATCTGAAACAAAAAACAGAGCAATAGAACCAGAGTAAAATTTTACTCTGGTTCTATCAAATGAAATTAGATCAAAAACAACAAAAATAAATCAAAAAAAAAAAAAACAAATAAACAAAAACAAAACAAATTAATCAACAAATCAACATATCTAATTGAGAAGAAAAACTTCTAAAACTCGATCAGCAATCACAAATCTCAATGAAAAGAATACATGTATTCAATAACACTTATATATACATATATTCAAAACTCAAATCTGTGTTTAAAAAAATATGTATAACCAAACAACTCCACCAAACATGCCTCAATTTAGAGACAATCTATTTCTCCTCGTAGATGATCTCCTTCGATTCCGGCACCGGAGGACAATTTTCCGGCCCGTAGTTGATTTCGTTCCCGATGTTCTTGATGAGTTCATCGTAGAGATCGGTTTCGGCATTGTTGATCGCCGGAGTTTTGCCTGATAACTGACCCGACTTGGCTAGGAGAGTGATGACGATGACGTTGCTATCATCGCCGGAGAAGAAGAAGTTACCAAAATTGTCGAGAAACAGAGCTTCAGATCTGGAAGGGAATCATCATAGCCGACGGCGATCGAGGCAACGAGAAGGAGAAGGAGCACGTCGGCAGAGAACAAAGTCAGAAGGGAAAGAAGGTGGAGAGAGACAGAGAAGGTGGGGGAGAGAGTGGGTGGAAAAGGTGTGAAAATTTAGTTGAGGGTATAATAGTCTAATAAAATATTTAAATAATAAATTTTGTCCTTCATGCAAGACTTTATAATTATGAAGAGATTTAGAAAGTATAATTTTTTTCTTAGTTCTTTTAATAATGAAATGAAGGTAAAGAGGATTTATAGCCAAATTTCCCTAACAGAAATAGTCAAAGGGAAACATTTTAATAGTTTAGGAGGTCTATTTCTACGTTTTTTTAGCTTAGAGAACAAAGTGAAACTTTTTAATAGTTTAGAAAGCTCATTTATATGCTTTTATAATTTAAGAGGTGAAAATGATAACTTTCAAAATATCTATTGTATTGTACCAAAAATAAAAATAACAAATTTGTGACTCCTACGGCTGCTATATAAGTAGAAGTGCACATCCAACTGAATGAAGTTGAACATTTCAATTTGTATACAATAAGACAATAGACTTCGTTTGATTAGAAAACAAATAAATGATAGAAAGTAAAGTAAAAGAAAAGGAAATGATGTTTGGCGGAGCTCTGGAATGTTAGTTCCAGAGCTTGATTTGAATATGGTGTTTTGTTTATGATTTTCAAAAATTAATTTCACTCACTTTTGAAAACGCGGTCAACGACGGGAAAATTTAGATTAACCGGACCGAACGTCTTACCAGATGTCCCACCGGTTGACTAGAGCAGTGCAATTTTTATTTTTATTTATTTATTTATTGCAATCGACACATGTTAATTTTTATATATTCAATAAAAAATATTTTCTGAATTTTTTAAAAAATTTTACGAGCTTTAATAGAATTTTGAATTGTGTGTTTGGTTATGAGTTGTAAGTTTTTGTATCAAATATCATATGCTATATCAAAAATTCTCCATTCAATTCAAAACTCTTTTCAAAACTCATTTACCAAACAAATTTTCCACAATCAAATCATAATTCCAAAACCCACAAACTCAAAATACAACTCTATTCTCAAATCATATTTAAAAAATCCTACCAAACACAACCATATTTTCTTGTATGAATTTAATTAAGATAAAAATTTTACAAGAAAATAGGAATTCTAATTAGATTAATGATTCATCCACCGAATTTGTTTAGCTTGAATTTATCCGAATGAGTCTCTTCCGGGAAGAAACTCCCGTGTGCAAGTCTCTTCCCAAGAGGAGATTCATTTAGACGAATTCAGACTAAACAAATTCAATAAATGTAGCGGTGTTGTTATAATTATAAGTAACTACTTTTATAATAAATTTAAATTTTATCATATTTTTTTTGTATTTTTTTTTATAAAGAACTAAAAATTTAGTTATCATGCTATTATGAGTTATACAAAAAAAAAAAAAAAAAAAAAAAAAAAAAATTTAAACTTTCACCACTTTCATGCTAAACAAATTTAAAAAATTTTATTATTTTTTTCATTTTTTACCATTTCCATGTTAACTAAGCCGAGCCTATAAAAATTTAAAATCCGTGGAAATATATTCCATATAGTTCCTATGAGAACTTAATTTCCATGGAAATGTACTTCATATGGGCCCTCTTGATTCAAGGACACAACGTAGTGGGCCTGCCCCGTGGCTGCTAGATTTATGAGCTTAAAATCTCATCTCAATCTGGTCTCATAATTAGGGCTGAGCAAGGAATCCGTGAAATCCGTAATCCGATCCAGTCCAGTCCAATCCGATAGGTTTGGATTGGTTTTTTGAATCCGTGGTTCGGTTCCGGATTGAAGAATTAAAAATTCGTAGTCCACGGATTGGTTCCGGATTGAACCCCACGGTTCCGGATTGGAACCGATCCGGACCGTATATAAATAGTCTATATTTTTATTATACATTCTCCCCCATAGTATCTTCTCTTATTCTATATAACACCTAAACCCGTATAATATATTCTTTTATTACTTTTGTTTGTTAGTTTTTAGTTTTAATTTATAATGGTCTAAATTCTTATGGTAAAACCAGTTTTCTTATGGTCGTTTAAATTCTAAAACAGTATATTGCTATTATAAAAACACATGTTGCTATTGTGGAACTAATATAGCGCTATGTTTATGTTTTTATAAAATTAAAGTGTTATATATATATATTTTTTTGTTATTTAATTATGTGAATCCATGGTCCTAAACCGATCCAATCCGTGTTTAAATGGATTGGTTCGGATTGATTCCATGATTTAAACGGATTGGATCGGTTACGATTTTTCAGGAACCGTAGATAACGAATTGATTCTGGTTTTACCCCAATCCAATCTAATTCGGACCATGCTCACCCCTACTCATAATTTAAAGGGAGAATTACATCCAGTGAGATATAATAATAATAAATAAAATAAAAAAAATACAAATATGATAAAAGGTTTATAAATTTAATTATTAATATTTATAAAATTTTGATTAATTTGTAATTGTTTTTTATAGTAAGATAAATTATCAATAGGTCTTAAAAGTTAGATTTAATTCTCATTAAGTCGTATTAAAATAGTTTTAGTAAAATCATTGCTAAAAATATTTTTTTGTGACAATTTTTTGCATACGTCGCTAAAAATTGACAAATAATGACTTTTTTATTACAACTTTTATAAATTATCACTAAAATTTACAATTAGTGACTTTTTTATAATAAATTTTTTAAATTGTTGGTAAAAGCTAAAAATTAGTGATTTTTTTTTGACAATTTTTTTAAATTATCGCTAAAACTTATAATTAGTGAATTTTTTATGACAAAATTTTTAACTGTCGTTGAAAATTAACAATTAATGACATTTTTTAATAGTGTTTGATAAAAAATATCATTAATTATCACGTAACCTATTAAATAATAAGTCCACTGATTTAGACCTACATGTAAGTCCCCTTTATAGTACCCACTAATGTGATATTTCTTCTAATTTAAATAATTTTTTTAATATTTAAAAATATCTGAGCCATCCCTATCCCACTACCACCATTACTATCACCACTATCGTTATCACTAACACTATCACTGTCATCATCGAAGATCAGACAATGACCTCCATTAGTAATACAGTTATTAGTAGATTAATATTAAAATTATAATTAAATATAAAAAAAAATATTTTTTTAATTTTATTTTATGTAAAAAATATTTTTTGTGATAAAATATTTTTGGTCCCAATAAATGGAGGATTACGAAAGAAAGGGCAATGTCTTTGGCAATACTTCGATTGCAAACTTGACTATACAATTAGTGGCTGAGCTAACGTATGCGTTGGTTTTTCCAAGTAAAATTAATGAAGTCAAGTGGTGAAGAAAGAAACACAATACCCTTGGACTAACTTGATCACTTGTTCACGGATTTGGAGTGGTCACTGTTTGTGAAACATAGTAGTCAAAGTTTATTTTAGATTTTATTTTGATAACTTAAATTATTTATTTTTTTAAGGTATATTGTGTAGAATGAATTTATAAAAAAATTAAGTGGATTGGATATCAATAACTCTTTTATTAAATTATATTTATATTTAGTTTTATATTTAAAAAAACACTTGCCATTCTCGAATATCATTAAATATTTCAATATTTACATTTATATTCAATTTTATATGTAAAATAATTTTTACCATTCATTTTTTTCGATACATGTGTTTTGATAAGTGGGTTACCAATATCTGATCAATTTAAATTTTGCAAGCTTGTTCTACACGATATACCTTAAAAATAAACAATTAGAATCATTAAAATAAGACTTAAAATAGGCCACAACGCGTGCACGACAGTGAATGTTGTGCTTCATGCACAAGAAGCACCCCAAATTTGACAGGCACAAAGTTTTTAATATATTGGGGCATTTAGTTGAGATTTGATTATATACATTGTGAGGTTAATTATAACTCATTGTGATGTTGGTTATGATATTATTTTAGTTATGATTCAAAAGTTTTTTAATTATATTTTATGTAATATTTAATTATAATTCATTTTTTTATTAAAATTTTCATAAAATTAAATTATGACATTTATAATGATATGCTCTAAAATCCACGAATTCTGCCACTAATACGAAACCCCACTATCTAAATCTACAAAAATTTAGTGCCATTTCTCATCATATGGTATGGCATAATTGGTGGACAAGTGGAATTCATTATCAATTCTTGGAAAATTATTAAATCCACATAAATTTAGTGCCATTGCTAATCATATGGTATGGCGTAATTGGCGGATAAGTGGAATTCATCATCAATTTATGGAAAATTTATTAAGGACTTGTAATTAAAATGTTTCGTCACTAAATGTATTACTCTTAAAAAATTTATATTGGCGACTAAATCTTGTTGTCAATAATATATAGTTAAATTCATTTTTGTGTAAGCACTTTTGGCGACTAATATTTTAGTTGGCAAAAGGTGATCTTTGGCGACTAATAATAGTTTAGTAGCCAAAAGTTTCAAATTAGTGACCAAATTATAATTTAGTTGCCAACACTATCGCCGACAGCCTATTCTCGACTATCGGGGCGACAAAAACTTTTAGTCGCCAATAGCTTTTGGCAACCAAAATATGGGGCTTTGGCGACTAATATTTTAGTCGCCAAAAGTGTCATTTCCTGTAGTGTAAATTAGGGTAAATTATAAATACATTTTTAAATTTTAGTTAAAATATAGATTAATTTTGGAGAATTTGATCAAAACTCGTTCATAATAAAATTTTAACACATTAAAAACAAGCATAAAAAATTGAAAAGTCCAACACATATTACTGTTCCCAAAATATCCTTAATGCTTAATTTAATATTTTAAACCTTAAAAAAAATATAAATTTTGATTTAAATGTTGCTTTTAAATAAAATTGATATTTTTAGAATTCTCTCATTAAGATCTATTAAATATGATTTAGGTTGACTATGGAATTCTTTTTAAAAAATAATAAAACTTTTACCGTCAAAATTAACATAAATAGTAAAATTTTACTCTGAAAAAAAGTAAAGTATACAATAAAATTTTAATTTTTATGTCATGCCCTCAAAATAATGCAATAGAAACAACCCATAAGTAGAATAATAACATAAATAATATGCTTTCATTCATCAGAGTTCGTATACGAAAGATAACACATGCGGTATACATTCACAAAATGTTCGTTTTGAATCTATAACATGTGTTACAACGATAAGAGAACTGAAAACTAAACAGGTAATCATATGCCCTATAGGCTTACATCTTTCCAAGTCGTTACTTGGCTACACAAAAGTGAGCCTAGCTCATTACAGTTAAAGCCCTTGGCTGTACAAAATAAATACAATAAAAGAAAGAAGCTCTTGCTCCTAAATGTCCCTTCAAGCTATTGCCTTGGCGGAGGCATATCACCAACACCTGAAAATGATTTTCCCAAATAAGGTGAGCCAAAGTCCAGCAGGAACAATCTAACACAGTATATAGTCCTTAACAAAGATATAAGTAGAATGTGCATTTCTGAGGCCAATAAGAAAACATTTATATTCCATATAATCCTTTAGTACCAACATTCGCAACTCAATTCCTTGTCCTTCTCGTCAATTCAAATTTAATCATTTTACATCTCTATTCACGAACAAATTTTAATATACTTTAACAACCCATCTGAGACTACAACTCAGTTGTTCCCAAACTAACACAATTATCTTACAAACACTTCAATTTGTCAATTTATGGAAATTTTGTCCGCAGGAATTGGTTATGTATACGCGCGATTTCGGTACTTTCACCTTGGACACACAGGCCAACTTAATTTTAATAGAGTGCATCCCCTATCTCCTCCCAAACAATGGAGTACATCTCATTTCTCCTCCCAATCAATCATACATATACAATGTATTTAAGCATGGTCATATTCAATGACAATCAACAAGAGGTTAGTTTCAATTTACCTTGTTACACTCCGTATTTTATTACTCGGATAACATTACCAATATTCATTAATCAAGTCCGTTTACAAATGTCAATTCATCCTTTGATGAAATGATGAATAATTAAATGTACATGTTCTCTCTCGTGATACAACAATGACATTTTTACATACAAACAAAAGAAATGCCCTAAGGCTTACAATAAATAAGAGAGCGTTGTCCATTACAAATCATAGAGTTCAACCAAAGAAACAATTAAAAAGCATTACAGCTCATCACCACTTTATTTAAAACCATGTCAAGTGTTTGATCCTCAAATCCGAAAACATTCCCTGTACACATGTATAGGTAGGGGGTGAGTATAGCGATCCCGGGTTTTCCCCTTTATGTACAGTATTCTGGACTTAGCTTTCGCGGTTGAGTATTGTTCCATTTGTTTCATTTCCGTCCTTTAATTCCTTATATTTGAATTTTAGGATGTGTTGGGCAGGTTTGTATCAGGTTGGGAGTGTTTTGAAACAAATGGTTGCTGCCCAGATTTTGGTGTCTTCACTCGAGCAAGACTTTTGTCGCTCGAGCAAGCTCTGTGTTTTAGATCCTTCGCTCGAGCCAGGGTTCCTTCGCTCGAGCGAGAGTTGAGTTTTGTGTCTGGTGGCTCGAGCGAGAAGTCTTGCGCTCGAGCTTACATCTGCGTCTCTTTTTGACCTGAAGGTTGCATTTCTTGACTCGAGCGAGCTTTCCTTCACTTGAGCGAGCGAGGACTATGTTTTGGGTTTCTTCACTCAAGCGTGCTTCTGGGTTGCAGACCTGAAGCTTCGAATTGTTGGCTCGAGCGAGGCTTTCTACGCTCGAGCGAGAATCCTTTGTGTCTGGTCGCTCGAGCAACCACTCCTTCGCTCGAGCGAGCCTCGTATATTTCAGTTCACAGTAGCTTTTCCTTCTTCACTTTTTCTCCACCTCTTTTGGTTCAAACCCTAGATCCGGCTCCTTCTCTCTCTACACACACCTTGTCTCTAGGGTTTCATCTACTTCTAGAGTGTTTCTACCCTAATCTCTTTGTAAGAAAGATAGAGGGTCGCGAGGGCTTCACTTTAATTTGAAAAGTGGAGGATTTGGATCACTTTGGGTTTTCTTCATCTCCTCCATTTGGTCTCTTCATTTCGAAGTAGGGATACCCTACTCCATCTTATGAGTTTTGACATAAATTTTAGTCATTTTGATTAAGTGGTGTTGTTTGGTAATTTTGGGAAAGTTAGGGTTTGATTCGTAATTATATAAAGAGGGTTTTTGTGTTTTGAAGCTCCATGTGCATATAAGACTTTGGGAATATGAGTTTGTGAGTCAAATTGGGGGAATTTGGTCTTAGGTTCAACATTTGAGAAAATGAGAAAAATGCCCTAATTGTGTTGAATAATTAATTTGTGGAAATATGAAATTGAGTTGAAATTCATGAAATTGGGGAATTATGAGATTGAATGGTGTAGTTGGATTAATTAATCACTCACCTATGAAAGTTTTGATATTATATCTGTTGATGCATTTATTATCTATTTAGAAATAACTGCTTTGGACTATCGGTGGAGGATAGTCTTGATTGTTGTAGACATTGTATGATGATTAGGGAAAACTGAAACTAATCGCATTGAATGTGTCATTGAATATGACGGTTGGAATAATACAGCAAATGTGTGTATTGATTGATCATTGTATATGATAAGTGTTTAAATACATCGTATATATATATTGCTTGGGAGGAGATAGGGGATGTACTCCATGGTTTGAGAGAAAATAGGGATGGACTCTCAAACCTATTTGAGAGGAGATAGGGGATGTACTCCACTGATACAGCAAATCTGTGTATCACTTGAAATATGGAAGTGTTGAAGTATGGAAGTGTTTTAATATGAGTTACATTCTCATGTGAATTGTGAAGTATGGAAGTGTTTTAATATATGTTATAGTCTCATTGAATTGTTCGGCCAGGTTCTGAGCCATAATTATGAATCGAAACTGTATAAGTGAAGGAAACTGAAATGAAAAATGGATGTACTTGATATTGAATTGAAAAGTGTTGTGAGTTGGTTTATAAGTGTCAACCATTTATCAAATGCTATTGTTTTAGTTATTTCTCATACTTGGTTTAGTATATCTCTACTGGGCATTGGCTCACCCTATATGGGACATCATTTTTAGGTTCAGGTGATATACCACCTCCAAGGACATAGCGTGGGAGGCTTAGAGGCTGAAGATCCCTTTTTGTTGTTTACCTTTTTGTGTATTACATGTAAATTCAAGCCGAGGGCTTAATGTGTATGAGTTAGTACTCTCTTTTTGTAACCAAGTGTTGGCTTGGAAAGTTGTAAGCCCGTAGGGCATTTACTTTTGTTGTCAACATGTAATACTTTGGTGATAAATACTCTGATAAATAGATGTACACTTTATTCTCTTGAATATATTGTCAATTTCTTGTATCATGAATGTATGAATTATGGGTTTATTTTGAGGGCGTTACAACTTGGTATCAGAGCGTACCAGGTTCGAATACTTTGGGTACGCGGGAAGTGGTTCGTACCACAATGGGTTTGTCTCGCTTGTTAGAGACTTATGCATGATGTTATATGTTTACTTGATAACATGTTTATGTGACTATATGGGTATGGGATTTAGTTTCTAGGATGTTGATTGGATCCTTGGGTTTCTGGGAGTCCTGTTGGAAAAGCACTTGATCAATGCTGTTTCTAACCGGAACTCTAGCAACGCCTCGAGACTATCATTATTCGGAAATGAAATTCGTAAGTGCTTATGTGATTATGTGCTTACGTGGAATGAATTACTGTTGTCCAATGCATTAGGACGCGAGTGTTGTAGCTTCGGCACATTTATGAATGTGCTAATGATCTTTGTTACCTTTATTAGGATGTCAGGATGAGGATGTGGTGGTAGGCGAGGTAGGCCTAGGAGGCAGGAGATGCCTATACCGGATGAGATTCCGGCACAACAGGAGGGTGTTGGTCAGGCCAATGTGGCCGAGCCAGTAGGTTAGCAGGCCATGGGCGCCTTAGCCCGTGAGATGGCAAGAACATTGAGGGAATCCATAGACATTCTCAGAGTTGAGAATCAAGTCCAGGCCCATGTGGTTGAGGCAGGGCCTTCTTTTCTGAAGAGGGAGTTTTTCCGGTCCAATCCGGATGAGTTTGTGGGGGATCCTAAAGAGCCACTGAAGGCTGATGAATGGCTTGAGCAGATGACGAAGGCGTTTGAGATGCTTGGCATCGAAGACGGGGCATTGAAGGTGACCTTGGCGTCTTTCCAGTTGAAGAGAGACGCGGGTCAGTGGTGGAAGTTCGTGCGAGGTCGTATTTGAGGGACTTGGGAGGCTTTCGTTGATGCCTTTCAGGAGAAGTTTCTGTCTCCCGCTGTCAGGGAGAAGCTGAGGGATCAGTTCTGTTAGCTTAAGCAGCTGAGTACACCAGTGGCCGAGTTTGAGGCCTTATTTACCAGTTTGTCTAGGTTTGCACCTGAGCTAGTGGCGTCTGAGGAACGCCGTTGTCTGGAGTTCAAAAGGAAGTTGAGGCACGGACTCAAGGTTAGGGTTACTGGGTCCATGACTCGGGAGTATCGACGCCTTATGGATGCTGCGGCCCATATGGAGATTATTATGCACGAGGAGGAGGAGAGGTTGAGGGGCTCCAAGAGGAGTCAGGATGGCCAGGAGGATGGCAGGAGGCAGATGGGTTCTAACCCTCAGCAGTCACAGGGTACTTTTGCGAGATCTACCTTTCTAGTGCTGAGTTCAGGCTCGGGGAAAGGCAGTTAGGGAGACTTTACATGTTACAAATGTGGTCAGCTGGGCCACAAGTCTCCAGCTTGCCCGCAGAGGGGAGGAGGGTAGAGAGCAGCTTCATCTTCGGCTCGTCCTTAGAGCCAGAGTCAGGGCAGAGGTCAGCCGATTTCTTGTTACCAGTGTGGTCAGGCGGGGCACCTGAAGAGGTTTTGCCCGCAGTTGAGTGGCACATCGAGTGCATCTAGTTCGAGGCAGACTCAGAGCCATCAACCAGCTCAGTCAGTTCAGGCCTCGAAGGCCAATCAGGGAGCCTCATCGTCTCAGTCTGTACAGCAGACTTATGCTCCGAGAGGTGAGCAGGTAGATCAGAGACCTTCAGGGTATGTGTATGCTGTTACTGCGCAGGATCTTGTACCGGCTCCATCTGTTGTGAGAGGTACCTTTTTGTTTTGCAACTCGATTGCCAATGTGTTGATTGATACGGGTGCATTCCATTCCTTTATATCTACTGCATTTGCATCTATTTTGGGGTTGGAGTTGGCGCAGTTTGCTTCTCCTATTTGTGTTGTATCACCGGTTGGGGGTGAGTTGATTTTGAAACAAGGGTGTAGAGGTTGTGATATTGAGGTCGCCGACCACCGGCTTCCATTCTCTTTTGTAGTTATGGCTATGTTCGGTTTTGATGTGATTTTGGGTATGGACTAGTTATCGTCATACCGAGCTGTTATTGATTGCTACCGCCAGAGGGTTACCGTGTGTACTTTGAGCGGGGATTGCTTTCATTTCTTGGGGGATCAGGTTGGTAGTGTTTTGCCACCAGTGTATGATCCGCAAGGGCGGAGTGAGCTTAGTGGTCTTCTCGCTAGCTTTATAAGTAGTGAGTGTGATGAGGTCCAGATTGAGTTACCCAGAGTGGTTCATGAGTACTCGGACGTCTTTCCCGAGGATCTTATTAGTTTGCCACCCCATCGAGAGGTGGAGTTTTCTATTGATTTAGTGCCCGGCACGACGCCGATTTCCATGGCACCTTACCGTTTTGCCCTAGCCGAGTTGAGTGAGTTGAAGATTCAACTCCAGGAGTTGCTAGATAAGGGCTTCATTCGCCCTAGTACTTCACCGTGGGGAGCACCGGCCCTCTTTGCTAAGAAGAAAGATGGGGCTTTGAGACTTTGCATCGATTACCGGAAATTGAATCGGGCTACGATTAAGAACAAGTACCCTATGCCCCGTATAGATGATTTGTTTGACCAGTTGAAAGGGTCCCGTTGTTTCTCTAAGATAGACTTGAGATCGGGTTACCATCAGTTGAGGGTCAGGGAGGAAGATGTTCCGAAGACGGCATTCCGTACGCGGTATGGCCACTACGAGTTTCTGGTGATGCCTTTTGGGCTCACCAATGCACTGGCAGTGTTTATGGACTTGATGAACCGGATATTCCGGGAATTTTTAGATCGTTTTGTGGTCGTTTTCGTGGATGACATCTTGATTTATTCACCTTCGGAGGAGGAGCACGAGGAACACTTGAGATTGGTGCTTGAGTTGCTTAGAGCCCATAGGCTGTATGCCAAGTATGGGAAGTGTGAGTTTTGGCTAACAGAGGTTAAGTTCTTAGGCCATGTAGTCTCCAGGGAGGGGGTGTCTATTGATACATCCAAGATTGAGGCAGTGCAAGATTGGGCACAGCCTAAGAGTGTTTTTGAGATCCGCAATTTTTTGGGATTAGCTGGGTATTACCGCCGGTTTGTGAAAGATTTTTCCAGGCTAGCTTCATCATTGACTAGATTGACACGGAAATGGGTCAAATTTGTATAGAGTGAGACTTGTGAAAAGTCGTTCCAAGAGCTGAAAGTTAGACTTACTACCGCTCCAGTTTTGATTATTCCGGAGAGAGGCTTGGGTTATGCGGTTTATTATGATGCCTCACGAGAGGGTCTGGGTTGTGTGTTGATGCAAGAGGGGAAAGTGGTAGCCTATGGCTCGCGGCAGTTGAAAACACATGAGAGGAATTACCCTACACATGACCTAGAGTTAGCAGTTGTAATTTTTGCCTTGAAGATTTGGAGGCACTACCTTCATGGTGAGAGATTCAAGGTGTTCTCGGATCATAAGAGTCTGAAGTATCTATTTACACAGAAAGACTTGAATTTGAGGCAAAGGAGGTGGATGGAGTTTATTGAGGATTACGACTTCGAGTTGCATTATCACCCGGAGAAGGTCGAAGTTGTGGCTGATGCCCTTAGCAGGAAATCCACTAGTGATGTAGCTTGTATAGCCATCCGGGAGTGGGAGATGTTGGGTGCACTTGGTGAGTTTGATTTGTTTCTAGGCGAATCTATTGAGTCTGCGGCCTTGTTTTCTGTAGTTGTGCAGCCTACACTTGTGAGTCGAGTGCTAGAGGCACAGGGGAGTGATCTTGAGGCAGAATCCCTCCGGGGAAAGATCTCCAGTGGGAAGGTTGAGAAGGGTTTGACGGTGTATCCCGATCTGAGTGTGAGATACCGAGATCGTCTGTTTGTGCCGGAGTCTTGCCGAGAGGAGGTACTCCGAGAGTTTCACCATTCACGACTTGCGGTGCATCCGGAGGCACTAAGATGTATCGTGATTTGGGTCGCCAGTTTTGGTGGCAGGGTATGAAGAAGGATGTGGCAGTTTTCATGTCTAAGTGCCTTACTTGTCAGCAAGTGAAGGCCGAACATCAGAGGCCAGCGAGTTTGTTGCAACCCATGCCTATTGCCGAGTGGAAGTGGGAGCATGTCACTATGGACTTCGTTATAGGTCTTCCGAGGATTCAGCGGGGTAGTGATGCTATTTGGGTGGTTGTAGACCGGTTGACTAAGTTGGCGCACTTTATCCTTATGCGCGTGAGAGATTCGGTAGATCATCTTGCCGACTTGTAGATTCGGGACATAGTGAGGTTACACGGGGTCCCAGTGTCGATCGTCTCAGATAGAGATCCACGTTTTACTGCTAGGTTGTGGCAGAGTTTGCAGAGTGCCTTGGGCACTAGGTTGACCTTTAGCGCGGCTTATCATCCTCAGACTGACGGGCAGTCCAAGCGTACTATTCAGATCCTTGAGGATATGCTTCGAGGTTGTGTCCTCGACTTTAGTGGGTCGTGGGAGAGGCATTTGCCCTTAGTGGAGTTTGCCTACAACAACAGTTTCCAATCGAGTATTGGTATGACACCATTTGAGGCCTTGTATGGCCGACCATGTAGGTCTCTAGTGTGTTGGGCCGAGATGGGTGATGCACCTTTGTTGGGCCCGAAGTTGGTTCGGGAAACGACGAAAAAAGTTGAGCTTATCCGTAAGAGACTTGTTACAGCACAGAGTCGTCAAAAGTGTTATGCCGACCGTAGGAGGAGGCCTTTGGTATTTGAGGTGGGTGATCATGTTTTCTTGAAAATATCACCTAGGCGGGGTTTGATGAGGTTTGGTAAGAGTGGGAAGTTGTCCCCTCGGTTTATTGGCCCTTTTGAGATCCTTGAGAGGATTAGCGAGGTTGCCTACTGTTTAACTTTGCCGCCACAGTTGTCCTGAGTGCATGACGTGTTTCACGTTAGTATGCTTCGGAAGTACGAGCCGGATTCGTCTCATGTATTAGATTGGACCGACTTAGAGGTTGATGAGGATGCCTCGTATGAAGAGAGACTGGTGCGGGTCTTAGATAGGTGGGAACAGGTCTTGCGAGACAAGATGATACCCTTGGTAAAAGTTTTGTGGAAACATCACGGGGTTGAGGAAGCCACTTGGGAACGTGAGTTGGATGTCCGTGAGAAATATCCAGACTTGTTTGTTAATGTTTAACCATGTATTGGAATTTTGTTGTATTGATAAACTTTAAGAGCATTGAATGTGTCTTAAATTGTAAAACATTGTATATGTTTCGGTTTATGGAAGTATTATTGAATATGCCTAAAAAATGGGAGTTTAATTTAACATTGTATATGTTGAATGTGTTGTAGAAATGCAAATATATCATTAACATTGAAAATGTTATGGAATTGTAAGGCATGTATATTGAGACTTGCTGGAATTCAAAGAGATGTATGTTGATAATGCATGTTGAATTATATTGTAATTTGCCTCTTGAAAAGAGATGGGATGACCGGTAATGGGTCAAGATGTTGGTTATTGAATTGTAATATTGTTGGGAATTGAGAAATCATGTTTTTGAAACTTATATCTAATTTCGGGGACGAAATTCTTTAAGAGGGGGAGGTTATAGCGATCCCAGGTTTTCCCCTTTATGTACAGTATTCTGGACTTAGGTTCCGCAGTTGAGTATTGTTGCATTTGTTTTATTTCTGTCCTTTAATTCCTTATATTTGAATTTTAGGATGTGTTGGGCAGGTTTGTATCAGGTTGGGAGTGTTTTGAAACAAATGGTTGCTGCCTAAATTTTGGTGTCTTCGCTCGAGCGAGACTTTTGTCGCTCGAGTGAGCTCTGTGTTTTAGATCCTTCGCTCGAGCCAGGGTTCCTTCGCTCGAGCAAGAGTTGAGTTTTGTATCTGGTGGCTCGAGTGAGAAGTCTTGCCCTCGAGCTTGCGTTTGTGTCTCTTTTTGACCTGAAGGTTGCATTTCTTGGCTCGAGCGAGCTTTCCTTCGCTCGAGCGAGCAAGGACTATGTTTTGGGTTTCTTCGCTCGAGCGAGCTTTTCTTTGCTCAAGCGTGCTTCTGGGTTGCAGACCTGAAGCTTCGAATTGTTGGCTCGAGCGAGGATCCTTTGTGTCTGGTCGCTCGAGCAACCACTCCTTCACTCGAGCGAGCCTCGTATATTTCAGTTCGTAGCAGCTTCTCCTTTTTCACTTTTTCTCTATCTTTTTTGGTTCAAACTTTAGATCCGGCTCTTTCTCTCTCTACACACACCTTCTCTCTAGGGTTTCATCTACTTCTAGAGTGTTTCTACCCTAATCTCTTTGTAAGAAAGATAGAAGGTCGCGAGGGCTTCACTTTAATCTGAAAAGTGGAGGATTTGGAGCACTTTAGGTTTTCTTCATCTTCTCCATTTGGTCTCTTCATTTCGAAGTAGGGATACCTTACTCCATCTTATGAGTTTTGACATAAATTTTAGTCATTTTGATTAAGTGGTGTTGTTTGGTAATTTTGGGAAAGTTAGGGTTTGATTCGTAATTATATAAAGAGGGGTTTTGTGTTTTGAAGCTCCATGTGCATATAAGACTTTGGGAATATGAGTTTGTGAGTCAAATTGGGGGAATTTGGTCTTAGGTTCAATATTTGAGAAAATGGGGAAAATACGCTAATTGTGTTGAATAATTAATTTCTGAAAATATGAAATTGAGTTGAAATTCAAGAAATTGGGGAATTATGAGATTGAATGGTGTAGTTGGATTAATTAATCACTCACCCATGAAAGTGTGGATATTATATCTGTTGATGCATTTATTATCTGTTTAGAAATTACTGCTTTGGGCTATCGGTGGAGGATAGTCTTGATTGTTGTAGACATTGTATGATGATTAGGGAAAACTGAAACTAATCGCATTGAATGTGTCATTGAATATGACGGTTGGAATAATACAGCAAATGTGTGTATTGATTGATCATTGTATATGATAAGTGTTTAAATACATCGTATATGTATATTGCTCGGGAGGAGATAGGGGATGTGCTCCATGGTTTGAGAGGAGATAGGGGATGGACTCCACTGATACAGCAAATCTATGTATCATTTGAAATATGGAAGTGTTGAAGTATGGAAGTGTTTTAATATGAGTTACATTCTTATGTGAATTGTGAAGTATGGAAGTGTTTTAATATGTGTTATAGTCTCATTGAATTGTTTGGCCAGGTTCTGAGCCATAATTACGAATCGAAACTGTATAAGTGAAGGAAACTGAAATGAAAAATGGATGTACTTGATGTTGAATTGAAAAGTGTTGTGAGTTGGTTTATAAGTGTCAACCATATATCAAATGCTATTGTTTTAGTTATTTCTCATACTTAGTTTAGTATATCTCTACTGGGTATTGGCTCACCCTATATGGGACATCATTTTTAGGTTCAGGTGATATGTCACCTCCAAGGACATAGCTTGGGAGGCTTAGAGGCTGAAGATCCCTTTTTGTTGTTTACTTTTTTGTGTGTTACATGTAAATTCAAGCCGAGGGCTTAATGTGTATGAGTTAGTACTCTCTTTTTGTAACCAAGTGTTGGCTTGGAAAGTTGTAAGCCCGTAAGACATTTACTTTTGTTGTCAACATGTAATACTTTGGTGATAAATACTCTGATAAATAGATGTACACTTTATTCTCTTGAATATATTGTCAATTTCTTGTATCATGAATGTATGAATTATGTGTTTATTTTGAGGGCGTTACAGTGAGCAACCACTAGCTCACCAAATAATCTCATATTAAAACATTAAAAGATATGCGGGTACAAAGATACTCATATCTATACGTGAAATCATATCATATCAAAACCATATGATTCTATTACATAATCTCTTAACTCTAATTTATTTAATTAACCACAACCAGTTAACTAAAATAAATAAGCATGCTTCTATAACAACATGACATCCTTCTCAATTTATTCAATTACCCATTTGTCAATTGAATCAAATAGTTGAATAATTTATAATGACATTTAACAAAGCATCAAATATATTTTATACAGTCTTATGAGATGAATGTATATGTCATGTCATGCTCAAAATATTTTTTTTGCATCTTTTGAACATCTTATGCACAATGCCAATTTGAAAACACATTAATCCAACAATTTCAATAAAATTTCAAAGTGGTAAATACGACTCAGGTAATCCCTAAGCTGGTGTCTGCAAGTAGGCATATCGAGCACTACCAAATCCCCACTTTACCGGTCTCTCACCGAAAGGGCAGTGGTACCTCCTCCACACATGTTTTTGGTCTTTCACCCTGGACACTCAGGCCAACTTAACCAACATCAAACTACACACCCTATCCAGACTTACCAACGTATTTACCCAAAACAAATCAAAATGATCTTGTTTCACTAAAAACAATTCATTTCTCAAAACAATAGTTTTTAATTGCAATTCGAAATCCATGATAACAATGAGATGGAATGACAATGCAATATGTAACAATGCATTAAAATAATTCAAATTTCAATTACGCCACACAATGCTCCATTGTGATCAATTTTCATATCTCTATCAATGTAATACCATAATACAATTCGAAGAGATAATACAACAATATCCATATTCATATAGTCTCCACATGTTAATCAACATTCCCAATTTAGTCATTTCAAGACAAATCTATAACATATTATATATCAAACTTCCAAAGTTCCAACATTTCCCATCCTTCCAAGAAATCCCTCATTTAAATGCAACATGGTGAATTTCCACTGATAGCCAAAATAGTTATCTCTAATATATTAATTAAAAGATAACAACATGGATATACAATCCAAAATGTAACCATAACTTGGAATCTCCCATGATTCCCAACATTTAGAAACAACTCCTATTCCACATTTTAAAGACAACTTTTCAAGACTTATATAACTTTCCGTTAAACTCAACATTTCAAAGGAGTAACTAATACTCGATATTCCAAAAGCTTCATAAGTATTTTCTGAATCAAATCCTCAATTTTGAAACCAAACAAAGTCTTTTCTCAATAATCCGACAACTCCCAAAACATTACCATTTAGGATTTTTCACAAATTGAGACTTTCTCACTTTCAAATATCCACGTGTAATTTTATATACAAAAATGCATTAAATAGCAAGATTATACATAAACAACTCCCAATTTAACCAAACTCTCAATTTATACTTCAAACATCTCATATATAAATTTGATGTTCAAAAACAACGTATTAGCATACACCAAATGTAAAAACTATTTATCAATTTCCCAATTGTTTTGACTTACACAAAACCTTCAATCCAATTTTTGTTTCACCTCAACCAAAATAACCAATAAAATTTTCACCAAATCCTATACTTATTAAATATTACCATTTCCATCCTACTATATCAAAAATTATGGTAAAATCTCAATAACACACTTTTAACCATAACGGATATAACCTTTTAACCAAAACTAATTTGATCCACTAAATTAGTAAGTTTATCATATTCAAAAATTTTCAAATTTATAGTACCAAACCTAACCTTACATGCCTCATCCCTTAAACATAACCATATTTCAACATAACCTTTTTCTTTTTTCTTTTTTTTCATGCCAAGCTACTTAAAGTGGTAATGTTTTTCCCAAATTCTCTACCAATAACAATTTTACAACTTTTTCTAAAATTACCTAACCAACATGATATTTACATAAAAAATTATGAAATATGCCCAAGAGTAATATTTTCAAGGTTGTGAGTTCAAAAGTCCACATTTTCATTTTCACAAAAAAGAACACAACTTAATCATCAACATATTATCTTGCATAAAATATCATGACTGTAACATTTTTAGAGTTCTTAATCCCAAAACAACTTTACAATCCCAACTCAATAATTTACAAAATATTCCTCAATACCAATTTATTTTTCTCAAAAATAAATTCCAAAATCAAAGATGAAAAAAAAAAATTATTTCAACTTTATATTTCTCAAAATAAATCATCTAATCATAATATGATGTAGATACAATCCATACAGCTTTTTTTTTTAAAATTTTATTTTCGGATTTTTTTACAAAATTAACAACACACAATGATTTTCCTAAATCAATCTCAAAATATCAACATTCTTAACATTTCAACATAATTTTTCTTCCAAAAATTACCAAACATAAATCTAATATATAGATATATATACCTCTTATAATGACATATTTTCCCAAAATAATCCTAACATAGCTTTAAAGTAATAATATGAAGAAAGTCCCTACCTCAAATAATGAAGAGGAGCAAATCCGAAAAGCAAACTTCGCCCGATCATAAATTCGAGACCACCATTGCGAAGATCGCGACGAGCTCTCTGACTTTTATTTACAAAATTTTTGCGAAATCTCACTCTAAGGATTCCCATTTGAAGCTCAAATGTTAAGTCAACAATGGAGGCCCAGAGAGAGAGAAAGAGACAGAGCTCTCTGCTCAATAGAAAGCAAAGGAAAAGAAAGTGGAAAAGAATGGAGAAAGGCTAATGGGAAAAAGGGAAGGGGCGTGGGGACAACCCCACGTGAGTTCACTTCCCCATAGAAGCTCACCAACCTACCATCATATAAATTAATACAAAATATATGACTATAACACCTCCAAATTTTTTTTAACATAATTTATAAAATGATATAATTTTTCTCACCACAAAATATAATATTTTTGTACACCACAAAATATATACCCATTTTATTCACTATAAAAATATATAATTTTTCACCATATGGTACACACCATAAAATTAACTATCAAATATTTATTATAATCCTATATAATAAATAATAACAACCCTCCAGGTGGTTACTACCAATCATCTAATTAAAAAGGACCAAACAGTTAAACATGAGTCAGTAAAAAACTCAATTTAAATTAAATCTAAGTCATGGGTCTCATCCATAAGCCAAACATGGTCCAATTATATACCAAAATAGACCCAACAGTTTATCACAAATCATGGTCTAAACATTCAAAACTCAATTTCAAATTCTGCTATAAATTAAACTGAATCAATTTGCAGATTTTCATAAAATAAATACTCACCATTACATTTTGAAATTTTTATCCAATGTGTTTGACTCATATGGAAACAACATAATAAAAATTTTATAATTTCTGAGATCGAAAATTATATTTTTTTTAAAAAATTATTACAAAATTGAACCATTTTTGCACATAACTTTTCACAACACTCCAATTCAAATTTTACTCAATTAATTTATACACTGAATATTTTTAAAAAAATATTTTTGGGTCATTACATACCTAATCCTCATGCAATTTCTATAACAATCATAGTTATCCTCCACTGATAGTGCAATACAGATATTTCTGAACAGATATTCAATCTCAAGACAGATAATTTATTGAATTTTCAGAGGTGTGAGGTAACACATAACCAACTTCACCATTCATGTCAATATTTATCCAATTTCACATTCACAATGTCAATTTCATTTATTCATACAAAATAAATATTTGAATACAATTTAGAGCAAACTCTCCCTTTTCCAAATCTCTACCGAAATGTCTAAATCAACCATTTTATCACGCTATACTCTTATTCCCAACTCCATGATCATTTATATCACATTTATTTAAAACCCTCATTTGATTTCTATATTTCAAACCCTAGGTTTGTTCACAAAACCCAAAAATTTCCACCATTTTGACACAACACCCCATAACTAAGTTAAAAGCCATATAAGAGTGTAGAAAACCCCTACCTCAAGTCTAGGTGACCAAAAGAAAAGATGGAGACACTTTAAACAAGCCGAAACCACGATCTATTTGGATCAAGACGGAGTCCTCAAGGTACTCAACCTATTTAACAAAGGCCCAAGAGTGGAGAAATCAATGAATAAAGGTGAAAATATAGAAAGAGAGAGAGTGAGTTTTAGAGAGAGAATGACTCACTTTAGGGATTTGAAGGAATTAGATCTGAAAAAGTAATGTAAAAAGTCATTTTTGCAATCTGATATACGCATAATCCGCTCGAGCGCAAGAACTGTCGCTCGAGCGTCAGACACAATAAGTTGTTCGGCTTGAGCGCGAGAAGTGACACTCGAGCGCAAAGATACTATGAAAAGACGCTCGCTGTTCGAGCACAAGAAGTGATGCTCGAGCATAGAAAACACACATCCAGAAGTTTTGTAGACAACAGACCATCGCTCGAGCGCAAGAAAGGCCGCTCGAGCGCCCACCCGCTCGAGCGTAGAATACACTCTCCAAGTAGTTTTGCAGGCCTGCAAAAGCACTGAGAGTTTGCAAAACCTGCTCGAGCGTGAGAAATGTCGCTCAAGCGGAGGACCAAAAATCTAGGCAACAAAGGTTTGGAAATTAAGCAACCAACTTGTTCCAAACACAACCATAACAATCCCAAAGCCAAAAATAAGGGGAACACAAGGGAAACAAGATACAAACAACAGTATAGAATCATAAAACCCTAGTCCGGAATACAACAAAGGTTGGGTCAAGACCGGGGTCGCTATATTTTAAATATTAAAACACCATCATCATCACTAAACACCATAGTTACTATAATTATTAATAAATAATTACAAAACATAAATTTAAAAGAATAAAATGAAATAATAACTTTAATGGAGTAAAATGCAATAATAACTTTAACAGAGTAAAATTTTACTGTTAATTTAAAACAAAGCATTAATAAATAAATGACATATTACATATTATTATAGCAAATCGGAGTAAAATTTTACTGTCACTTTTAAATATAGTATCGGCAAAACAAAATATTTGACATATATTATCAGAGCAAATTAAAATAAAAATAATCTAATAAATGACAGAGAAAGTTTCTGGTTTTTATTATATCAGTCGAAAATTGATTTTATGGCTTGTATGGCTAGAATATATCAGAATTGTCAAGATGAAGAATGAATATAATGTTTATGTTTATAGCTTTTTGGTTCTAACAACACTAATTTTTGATTTTATTTCTTATTTTATTAGTTTCTTATTGTATAAAAATTAAGTTTATTATAAATAACGGGTAAATTATGCCAATAATTCCTATATTTTTTCTCTTTTGTCATTTTGATCCTTATGCTTTCAATTAGCTCAATTTTGATATTTAATTTTAGATTTTGTGTCAATTTAATCCAATTGATAATGCCATTAGTCTTTGTGATGGAAAATTATCATTAAATTAGTTGAAATTAACTCAGTAAGTTGAACAAGTTTATTGTTTTCCCTTGAAAAGAATGACATATGCTACTTATGTACATATTTTTTTATCAAAAAATGCTAACAATTGTAAGCAACTGGATTAAATTGAGACAAGTCATAAATTCATAGTTAAAATTGAGCCAATTGAAATTATAAAGACCAAAATGACACAAAAAATAAAATTTATGGACCATCAGCGTAATTTCCCTATAAATAATAATTGTAAATTTTTGGACAACAATAGTTGAGGATTTTAATACAATTTTGAGTTTCAATAGTACTATATTCACACATTTTTCTCCCTCACAATCCCCACAAATGAGATGGCAAGTAAAATTTCAAAAGTTAACCAACACTCCAATTGGTATAGAACATTTATTATGTCTTGCCACCTCATTTGTGAGGACTGTGAGAGAAGAAATTGTGTGGATAAAGTATTTTTCTTTATGTTTTTACTTTTCTTCTAACTTTGGTTATTCATTTCAAATCAATGATTTGTTGAATTTTTATTCTCAATATTATTTATTAGTCAACGAGTTTCGAGAATGATGTTACTTTTAATAGAGGGTTGCTATTTGCCCCCACTTTTTTACTTTGGCCTCTCACTTCTTTGAACCCCCACCGACATAATTGAAACCCTCACATCTTCTCTGTGAACTACCCATCTTAATACCAATTATATCCTTATTCTTTGGACACCCAACTTTTCTTCTTCTGGCGATGCTTCCATTGCCGACAGCCCTTCACCGGCAACCTCCGCTCTCTTCTTTTCCAAACCCTAACCCAACCCAACCCTAATTTCTTTTTCTTTTTCTTGTTTCTTTCTTCCCCCCCCTTCCCTCCTTCTTCTTCCTCCTCCACCTCTAAACCCAGATCTAGTTTTCAAAACCTGAATTCTTCTTCCAGCAACCCAAATTCTTTTACCATCATCATGACCTAGATTCTTCTCTGAAAGTGACAAAGAAGAAGAGAAGGAAGATGAAGGAATAAAGGATTCGTAGGAGAAGGAGATGGAGATTGGTGGTTCTGTTGGGTCTGTGGACCCTGATAAATACTGTTCACCCAACCTTATTGTTCACTCAAACACTGGGTCCAATGGGAGGTTTGGGGGGACCTCCCACCAAGGGAGAGGGGGGTCCAAGGGGGATTTACCTCCCCCAGTTGAAATTTTTTGAGTACTTTCGTAATTCCCATGTTGCTTCTATGTAACCCTAATTCTATACTTATAAATAGATAAGGGGGTGCCTCTTTTAGGTTAAGAGAGTTGTATTTTTTTTTTTTCCTGATCATAGTGAAAACCTCAGCAGCCATGGACGTAGACCTATTCTGTGGTGAACCATGTAAATCCTTGTGTTCTTGTGTGTGTGATTTGTTTGATTCATTTTTCTTCCTTATTTGTTATTTCATGTCTCACCAATCTTAGTTAGGAAGGGTCAATTCCTAACAACTGGAATCAGAGCATTGGTTCGAGTGGGAGAGATGGCTATAGACGAAAAGGTTAGAATCGATAAATTCAATGGCACAGATTTCGGATTTTGGAAGATGCAGATTGAAGATTATCTGTGCCAGAAAAAACTGTATGAGTCCCTTTCAAGGACAAAACCAGAAAATATGAAGGATGGTGAGTGGACGCTTTTTTATCGCCAAGTGCTAGGTGTTATTCAACTAATGTTGTCTCGTAATGTTGCGTTTAACATAGCAAAGGAGAAGACTACAGCGAGTCTCATGGCGACATTATCAAACATGTACGAAAAACCCTCTGCCTCAAATAAAGTTTAATTGATGCATAGATTGTTTAATCTAAGGATAACTATGACAACCTCATATCCGATTAGCGTTAATTCGGATTTAGCACGAAAAGTAATTGATTAAGCATGATAAGTAAATGTTTGAGATGATATCCTAAATTGATTGCAGGAGTGTGTTATTTTAGTTGCATGCTTATCTGTTTGATATAAGAAGATGTGTTCATGTTTTGAGTTCAAATTGCGAATTGAAAGCCTTATCGGCAACCGATTCAGAAATTGACTTGTGTTATGTGCTAATTAGGATTTATATAATTTTATGGTAGGTTTAATGGAAATTCGATTTGGGATGATTAAATTAGAATAAATAAGGTTGAATTAATTGAATCTCAGTTAATTACATATATGCCATTGGGTGGATTATTACAAGGCCATTGTTATTCTCATTTCATATATGTTTGACACATCATCTTTAGCCCCCTCCTTGTACACAAACGTGAGAGAGGGAGAGCCTTGAGGGAATTGAATTCAACAAGAAGTTTTGCTTGAAAATTTTGAGGAATTTGAAAAAGCCTTGAAGAATTGTACATTTGCTTAAGAATTTGGTTTAAGTGAAGATTATTTGAGAAGCCTAGGTAAGAGCTCAACCTCTTAATCTTGAAATTGAGCCATCTAGGACTTGCATATGAATTAATTAGGTGAATTAGTGGGAGTATTGAGCTTGAATTCAAGGGAGCTAAGTTAATTCATACATGCATGTCCATACCACAGACTTTTGAAGTTTATTTTTATGAAAATTCTCACATGCATGTTCTTATCATAGTTAAAATCCAAGAATTCACCATGTTTTGGGTTGAATGTTGCATATGACCATGGTTTGAAAAGTTCAAGATCAAGAAATCTCATGCATGTTATGTTTTTGCATTGTTCATAAAACTTACATTGAAATTGTGTTCAATTAGCACACTTTTGGGCTTGAATTTTATGAAATGATCTTTAAAACATGTTGTATCATGAGTTTCTTAGTGTTTCCTAGAAATTTGGCCTAAAAGGATGAGTTTTGGCATGTTTGATTCATGGTTTGAAGCTTGGGAGCAAATCTGGAAAACCCAGAATTTGGCTTCCTCGCTTGAGCGAAGGATTCCACGCTCGAGCGACCACCTTTGTTTTCAGACTTCCGCTCGAGCGACGGAATGCTGGCTCGAGCGTAAATTGCGAGCTCTCAGGTTTTTGTGTGTGCAGACGCATGCTCAAGCGACGAGACCTACGCTCGAGCGAAAAACTGTGTCTCACGCTCGAGCGAGCATCGAGCGGAGAATTTCAGCAACCAGTACTTTTCACATTTTGATAGATCGCTTGAGCGATGGATTCTACGCTCAAGCGACCTCTCTCATTCAGTAAGCTCGTTTGAGCGAAGGAGTCAACGCTCGAGCGAGACCCCTATCTTTAGCAAGTTTTGGAAAAATGTTTTTAAGTGCATTTTTGCATCTTCATTCCATCCTAAGCATTCCTAGGCCATGTTTAAGGCATCTTAATGAGAATAATGATGTAGAACCACACCAAAGTAAGATAGGGATTAAGTCATTAATTCCGGGTGTGTAATTCAGTATGTGTTCGTTCTGCAACTGTGTAGGTCTAGCACCCAAGGGAGCTGTTTAGCCGCTTATAGCCCAGTAATCTGTGAGTAACAATGTTGTAAAGATATGTTCAACTATAATTATTTCCTGAACGAATAACTGTACTGTTTTCCGAAGTGACATTATTTACTGAATGAATGTTTGTCCTATTTTATGAACTGTATTCGTGGCATCCATAGCAACTGACTGTTACTATTACTGTTACTGTTACTGCTACTGCTACTGCTACTGTTACAGAGATCTCTGTCAGTTTCTATCCTTGGAACTATTGTTACTGTATTGATGGCCATTAACTGACTGTTCGGTCTACTACGACATACTGTACTTTTTTGCTATTGGATGTACCACGTATGACTGCTATGATTCCTAAGTGACTGATATGACTTGAAATATGAGACATGGAATAAATGACTGAACTGCTGATGCAATTGACTGTTTTAAATACTGAAAGGACATTCATTCTTAACCCTTTACACATTTGTTATTCACTGGGCTTTAGCTCACAGTTTATATATGTATGTAGGTGGCCAGGCCCCGGACGAAAGCTAGAGGCACCAGCTTAAGCTCCTGTTTTGTCAAGCCAGCCATTGTGCCTCACATCGAGGTTCCGAGTCTGCACGAGTCAAGGCTGTTTGGGGGTGTTTCAGATTCACCCTTTTGTCTCTGTTATGTAATGAACGTTTAAGACTTTTGACTGTACAGTTATGGTGTAGGGATTGGATCCCTAACCTGCATACTATGTGTATCTGATTTGTTTTTATATATATGGTTATGAATGTGGTTGTCCATAAAAGTTTTTCCCATTCAGGTTTTCACAGCTCATTGGACATCTTTCTATTACTGATTGGCTTCTGCCAGCCCCTTTATATTGTATTACTGTTATTACTTTTAATCAGGCCTTCGGTAATCACGGATTATTGGCTGGTTACGATGCTAAACCCTTAGGGGCGGGTTCGGGTTGTGACAGAGTGGTATCAGAGCACGAGTTATACCGCACACATGTGTTAAAATGAGCGATAGAGTGTCCTAGAAAAGTAATAGGGCATTTCATGAGCATACATAAGTGTGTGTGGGTGTAATATGTGTATCCGTATGAACAAACATGAATATGAAACCATATTTCCTATGTTTATCATTACCATGTTTCCTATAGTGAAATGGAGAATGCAAGAAATACCGATGAACCTGAATCATCTGAAGCAAGAATGGCAAGGTTGGAAAGAATGGTTGAACTATTGACCGAGGCTCTGAGACAACAACAGAACCAATAGCCCTTACCTTCTCCAGTACAGCCAGAACCAAATGCCAACGACGATGTGATTGCTTTGACACAAAAGTTTAATAAAATGAAGCCACCAACATTCTAGGGAGGTCTTGAGCCACTAAAGGCCGAAACATGGGTCTTAGAAACTAAAAAGTTGTTTGAAGTATTTCCCTGTTCAGAAGCACATAAGTGTTATTGGCTACATTTACTTTACAAGAAGAGGCTAGACGGTGGCGGATGCTTATTCGTGATGCTATGACCTGGACTCAGTTCAAGGAAGCATTCTATGAAAAGTACTTCCTTCAGTGTGTCAGAGACCGTAAAGTGACTGAATTTGAACAACTGAAGTAGGTACCATGTCAGAAGCTGAATATGAATCTAAGTTCACTAAACTCGCTCGATATGCACCACATATGGTGGATACCGACTATAAGAAGGCCAGAAAGTTTGAAGGTGGGCTTAATGTGGAAATACTTGATCGAATCAATGTCTTGAAACTGCTCAAATATGTGGATGTTCTTGACCGAGCAATTATGGCCGAGGCAAATGTTGCTGCATTGAAACAGGCTAAAACACCGGTGACTGAATGGCGGTGTAAGAGGCAAGGCTTCAATTTCAAAAAGGGCCGAACCAACTCATTGAATAAAAAACAAAACACAGGGTCAACAAGTAGCTCTAGTCAAGGAAACAGTTCCATACCACCTTGCTCCGAATGCGGAAAAAGGCATAAGGGGGTATGCCACAAAATTTCTGAGGCATGTTACAGGTGTGGCAAGGAGTGCCACATTGTCAAAGATTGCCCTTCCACGTCTCAAGGCACTAGTAGACCCACAGCTAGTGCCGCAGCATCAACTGTTATGCCAAAACCCAATTCCAAAGCTACCGGGAAAGAACCCTTGAGACAAGGCCGAGTGTTTGTACTTGTACTGGGAGATGTGCAGAACACCGAGACAGTTGTGTCAGGTATACTCTCAATTTGTGCTCAAAATGCTTATATTCTGATTGATTCGGGGTCTACACATTCGTTTGTCTCACATGCTTTTTCACGAAAATTAAATAGACCACTTGAACCCATGAACTATTTGCTTACTGTATCTTCACCTGCTGGGGGATCTATGACTTGTGCTTATGTGTATCCTGCATGTGAGATTGTTATTGGGGATGTCCTTTTATATGTTGATTTGCTGCCCTTGAATCTTGATCATTTTGATGTAATTTTGGAAATGGTCTGGTTAACAAAATATCATCCTTCCATTGACTGTGTAACGAAACAAGTTAATTTTCGTCCACCTGGATTGCCTGAATTTGTATTTAACGGAGTTGTTGTACCTTCCCCATACCTGATTTCGTCTATGAAAGCTTTCAAATTGATTAAAAATGGGTGTAAAGGGTATTTATGTTGCATATTGACTGTACTTGCTGATACTAAAGCTAATGTGGACAGTATTCCTATAGTCAGAGAATTCCCAGATATTTTTCCAGATGATTTGTCAAGGAATTTGATTGATACGGAGATCGAGTTCACCATTGAGGTGTTACCAGGTACACAACCCATTTCCAAAGCACCGTACAGAATGGCACCTACTGAATTGAATGAATTGAAAATTCAGCTGCAAGAATTGTTGGATAAGAAGTTTATCAGGCCCAGTACTTCACCGTAGGGCGCGCCAGTTTTATTTGTGAAAAAGAAGGACGGCTCATTAAGGCTTTGTATTGATTACCGTGAATTGAATAAGGTGACAGTGAAAAACAAATACCCACTGCCTCGTATTGATGACTTATTTGTCCAATTACAAGGCGCTCAAGTCTTCTCCAAAATTGACCTTAAATCTGGATATCACCAATTGAAAGTCAAAGCAGAGGACATTGAAAAGACTACCTTCCGAACAAGGTACGGACATTATGAATTTCTTGTTATGCCTTTCGGAGTTACTAATGTGCCTTCTGAATTTATGGATCTTATGAACAGAATTTTCAAACCATTCCTCGATGAATTTGTAATTGTTTTTATTGATGACATTTTGATTTATTCCAAGAGTAAGGAGGAACATGAACACCATTTGAGAATGGCTTTACAGACCTTAAGAGAACAGAAACTGTATGCAAAACTAACAAAGTGTGAGTTTTGGCTTGATAATGTGATGTTTTTGGGGCATGTGATCAGTAAAGATGGCATTTCAGTCGATCCACAGAAAATCGAAGCAGTGGTGAATTGGCCTAGACCGACTAATGTTACTGAAGTTCGGAGTTTCTTGGGTTTAGCCGGGTACTATAGAAGGTTTGTGAAAGATTTCTCCAAAATTGCCCTACCATTGACTCGGTTAACTCAAAAGGGGATACCATTTGACTGGACCGACCAGAGAGAATCAGCGTTCCAAGAATTGAAGACCCGACTTGTGACTGCACCGATTCTTACCCTACCCTCAGGTACGGATGGATTTACTATTTTTAGTGATGCTTCTTATAAGGGTTTGGGATGTGTATTAATGCAGAATGGTAAAGTTATTGCTTATGCTTCCCGACAACTGAGGCCACACGAAAAGAATTACCCAACTCATGATTTGGAACTTGCTGCAGTAGTGTTTGCATTGAAAATTTGGCATCACTACTTATATGGAGCAACATGTGAGGTGTACACGGATCACAAGAGTTTAAAATATTTCTTTACACAGAAAGAGTTGAACATGATACAGCGGAGATGGTTAGAATTGATAAAAGACTATGACTTGCAAATTTTGTATCATCCGGGGAAAGCTAACACCATTGCTGATGCACTTAGTCGGAAATCAATAAGGAATTTGGCCTGTTTACTCATCGGACAGAAAGAACTGCTACGTGACCTTGAGAAATTTGAGGTTGAGATTGTTTTGCGTGAACAAGATGGGACATTGGCTGTTATTTCTGCTCAACCGGCACTCATTGAGGAGATCAAAGAGAAACAGCAACGAGATGACTTTTTGAAGAAAATCATTGATGAACGGGAATCCAAACTGAGGTCGGATTTTAAATTCGATAACGATGTATTGAAATTTCAGGGAAGGTTGTGTGTACCGAATGATCTTGAATTGAAAAAGTGAGTGTTGCAAGAAGGCCACAATTCAAAACTTTCTATCCATCCGGGCAATACAAAAATGTACCAAGACTTGAAACTGAATTTCTGGTAGCCGGGAATGAAGAAAGAAATCGCTGAGTTTGTATCGAAATGCCTACATTGCCAACAAATCAAAGCCGAACATCAACAACCCGTAGGCTTATTTCAGCCCTTACCAATATCGGAGTGGAAATGGGAACATATTACTATGGATTTCCTTGTTGGATTGCCTCGCTCCAGTAGAGGTATGGATTCTATTTGGGTTATTGTTGATCGATTGACTAAATCTGCTCATTTCTTACCTGTCAAAACAATTTACAATGCGGATAAGTTGGCAACAATTTATATTAATGAGATTGTTAGATTACATGGAGTGCTTGTGTCCATTGTTTCTGATAGGGACTCGAAGTTTACATCAAGATTTTAGCAAAGTCTACAAACGGCATTGGGTATTGAATTGAGATTGAGTAGTGCCTACCATCCTCAGACAGATGGCCAATCGAAGAGAACAATCCAAACTTTGGAAGACTTACTGCGTATGTGTGCGCTTGATTTCCAAGGGAACTGGGAAAGTCATTTACCTTTAGTTGAATTTGCCTACAACAACAGTTTTCATTCGAGCATTGGCACGGCGCCTTTCGAGGCTTTATATGACAGAAAATGTCGGTCTCCTATCTGTTGGGAAGAAGTTGGAAATGGGCCTTTACTTGGGCCCGAGATTGTACATGAAACAATAGAAAAAGTGAAATTAATTCAACAAAGATTGAAAACTACACAAAGTCGACAGAAAAGCTACGTAGATGTACGGAGGCGAGACAGGGAATATGAAGTGGGTGATCATATTTTTGTTAAAGTGACACCAATGAAAGCATAGACTCGCTTTGGAGCTAAGGGTAAGCTAGCACCGAGGTATGTTGGACCATATGAGATCATTGAAAAGATCAATCCAGTGGCATATCAAGTAGCACTTCCTCCTAAAATGGAACATATGCATAATGTCTTTCACATTTCGATGTTGCGTGATTATCTTTAGGATCCTTTCCATGTTATTGAGCCTACCCGTGTGGTATTGATTGATGATTAAACTTATGAAGAAGGGCCTATTCAGATTGTAAACCGACGAATCAAGAGGTTAAGAAACAAAGAAATCCCATTAGTGAAAGTGGATTGGCAAAATCATGGTGGCCTTTACGTGACTTGGGAAAGGGAAGACGATATGATGAAAAGATATCTTGAATTGTTTCCCCTAGATCCAGTGTTCTTCCAAAATGAAGGTAATTCGAGTTTGGAGGACCAAACTATTTTTAAGGGGAAAAGGCTGTGACAACCCTCACCTCTGATTAGCGTTAATTCAGATTTAGCACGAAAAGTAACTAATTAAGCATGATAAGTAAATGTTTGAGATGATATCCTAAATTGATTGCAGGAGTGTGTTATTTTAGTTGCATGCTTATCTGTTTGATATAAGAAGATCTGTTCATGTTTTGAGTTCAAATTGCGAATTGAAAGCCTTATCGGCAACCGATTCAGAAATTGACTTGTGTTATGTGCTAATTAGGATTTATATAATTTTATGGTAGGTTTAATTAAAATTCGATTTGGGATGATTAAATTAGAATAAATAAGGTTGAATTAATTGAATCTAAGTTAATTACATATATGCCATTGGGTGGATTATTACAAGGCCATTGTTATTCTCATTTCATATATGTTTGACACATCATCTTTAGCCCCTCCTTGTACACAAACGTGAGAGAGGGAGAGCCTTGAGGGAATTGAATTCAACAAGAAGTTTTGCTTGAAAATTTTAAGGAATTTGAAGAAGCCTTGAAGAATTGTACATTTGCTCAAGAATTTGGTTTAAGTGAAGATTATTTGAGAAGCCTAAGTAAGAGCTCAACCTCTTAATCTTGAAATTGAGCCATCTAGGACTTGCATGTGAATTAATTAGGTGAATTAGTGGGAGTATTGAGCTTGAATTCATGGGAGCTAAGTTAATTCATGCATGCATGTCCATACCATAGAGTTTTGAAGTTCATTTTTATGAAAATTCTCACATGCATGTTCTTATCATAGTTAAAATCTAAGAATTCACCATGTTTTGGGTTGAATGTTGCATATGACCATGGTTTGAAAAGCTCAAGATCAAGAAATCTCATGCATGTTATGTTTTTGCATTGTTCATAAAACTTACATTGAAATTGTATTCAATTGGCACACTTTTAGGCTTGAATTTTATGAAATGATCTTTAAAACATGTTGTATCATGAGTTTCTTAGTGTTTCCTAGAAATTTGGCCCAAAAGGATGAGTTTTGGCATGTTTGATTCATGGTTTGAAGCTTGGGAGCAAATCTGGAAAACCCAGAATTTGGCTTCCTCGCTCGAGCGAAGGATTCCACGCTCGAGCGACCACCTTTGTTTTCAGACTTCCGCTCGAGCGACGGAATGTTGGCTCGAGTGTAAATTGCAAGCTCTCAGGTTTTTCCGTGTGCAGACGCACGCTCGAGCGACGAGACCTGCGCTCGAGTGAAGAACTGTGTCTCACGCTCGAGCGAGCATCGAGCGAAGAATTTCAGTAACCAGTACTTTTCACATTTTGACAGATCACTTGAGCGAGGGATTGTACGCTCGAGCGACCTCTCTCATTCATTAAGCTCCCTTGAGTGAAGGAGTCTACGCTTGAGCGAGACCCCTATTTTCAGCAAGTTTTGGAAAAATGTTTTTAAGTGCATTTTTGCATCCTCATTCCATCCTAAGCATTCCTAGGCCATGTTTAAGGCATCTTAATGAGGATAATGATGTAGAACCATACCAAAGTAAGATAGGGATTAAGTCATTAATTCTGGGTGTGTAATTCAGTGTGTGTTCGTTCTGTAACTGTGTAGGTCTGGCACCCAAGGGAGTTGTTTAGCCGCTTATAGTCCAGTAATTTGTGAGTAACAATGTTGTAAAGATATGTTCAACTATAATTATTTCCTGAACGAATAACTGTACTATTTTACGAAGTGACATTATTTACTGAATGAATGTTTGTCCTATTTTATGAACTGTATTCGTGGCATCCATAGCAACTGACTGTTACTGTTACTGCTACTGCTGATGCTGCTGCTGCTGCTGCTGCTGCTGTTACAGAGATCTCTGTTAGTTCCTATCCTTCGAACTACTATTAGTATTAATGGCCATTAACTGACTGTTCGGTCTATTACGACCTACTGTACTTTTTTTGCTATTGGATGTACCACGTATGACTGCTATGATTCCTAAGTGACTGATATGACATGAAATATGGGACGTGGAATAAATGACTGAACTGCTGATGCAAATGACTGTTTTAAATACTGAAAGGACATTCATTCTTAACCCTTTACACATTTGTTATTCACTAGGCTTTAGCTCACAGTTTATATATGTATGTAGGTGGCCAGGCCTCGGACGAAAGCTAGAGGCACCAGCTTAAGCTCCTGTTTTGTCAAGCCAACCATTGTGCCTCACATCGAGGTTCCAAGTTTGCACGAATCAAGTCTGTTTGGGGGTGTTTCAGATTCACCCTTTTGTCTCTGTTATGTAATGAACGTTTAAGACTTTTGACTGTACAGTTATGGTGTAGGGATTGGATCCCTAACCTGCATACTATGTGTATCTGATATGTTTTTATATATATGGTTATGAATGTGGTTGTCCATAAAAGTTTTTCCCATTTAGGTTTTCACAGCTCATTGGACATCTTTCTATTACTGATTGGCTTCTGCCAGCCCCTTTATATTGTATTACTGTTAGTACTTTTAATCAGGCCTTCGGTAATCACGGATTACTGGCCGGTTACGATGCTAAACCCTTAGGGGCAGGTTTGGGTTGTGACAGAATGGTATAAGAGCATGAGTTATACCGCACACACGTGTTAAAATGAGCGATAGGGTGTCCTAGAAAAGTAATAGGGCATTTCATGAGCATACATAAGTGTGTATGGGTGTAATATGTGTATCTGTATGACCAAACATGAATATGAAACCATCTTTCCTGTGTTTATCATTACCATGTTTTCTATAGTGAAATGGAGAATGCAAGAAATACCGATGAACCAGAATCATCTGAAGTAAGAATGGCAAGGTTGGAAAGACTGGTTGAACTATTGACCGAGGCTCTGAGACAACAACAGAACCAACAGCCCCCACCTCCTCCAGTACAGCCAGAACCAAATGCCAACGACGATGTGATTGCTTTGACACAAAAGTTTAATAAAATGAAGCCACCAACATACTAGGGAGGTCTTGAGCCACTGAAGGCCGAAACATGGGTCTTAGAAACTGAAAAGTTGTTTGAAGTATTTCCCTGTTTAGAAGCACATAAAGTGTTATTGGCTACATTTACTTTACAAGAAGAGGCTAGACGGCGGTGGATGCTTATTCGTGATGCTATGACCTGGACTCAGTTCAAGGAAGCTTTCTATGAAAAGTACTTCTCTCAGTGTGTCAGAGATCGTAAAGTGACTGAATTTGAACAAATGAAGCAAGGTACCATGTCAGTAGCTGAATATGAATCTAAGTTCACTAAACTCGCTTGATATGCACCACATATGGTGGATACCGACTATAAGAAGGCCAGAAAGTTTGAAGGTGGGCTTAATGTGGAAATACTTGATCGAATCAATGTCTTGAAACTGCTCAAATATGTGGATGTTCTTGACTGAGCAATTATGGCTGAGGCAAATGTTGCTGCATTGAAACAGGCTAAGACATCGGTGACTGAATGGCGGGGTAAGAGGCAAGGCTTCAATTTCAAAAAAGGCCGAACCAACTCACTGAATAAAAAACAAAACACAGGGTCAACAAGCAACTCTAGTCAAGGAAACAGTTCCATACCACCTTGCTCCGAATGCGGCAAAAGGCATAGGGGGGTATGCCACAAAATTTCTGAGGCATGTTACGGTGTGGCAAGGTGGGCCACATGGTCGAAGATTACCCTTCCACGTCTCAAGGCACTAGTAGACCCACAGCTAGTGCCGCAGCATCAACTGTTACACCAAAACCCAATTCCAAAGCTACCAGGAAAGAACCCTTGAGACAAGGCCGAGTTTTTGCACTTGTACCGAGAGATGTGCAGAACACCAAGGCAGTTGTGTCAGGTATATTCTCAATTTGTGCTCAAAATGCTTATATTCTGATTGATTCGGGGTCTACACATTCGTTTGTCTCGCATGTTTTTTCACGAAAATTAAATAGACTATTGAAACCCATGAACTATTTGCTAGCTATATCTTCACCTGTTGGAGGATCTATGACTTGTGCTTATGTGTATCCTGTATGTGAGATTGTTATTGGGGATGTCCTTTTATATGTTGATTTGCTACCCTTGAATCTTGATCATTTTGATGTAATTTTGGAAATGGTCTGGTTAACAAAATATCATCCTTCCATTGACTGTGTAACGAAACAAGTTAATTTTCGTCCACCTGGATTGCCTGAATTTGTATTTAATGGAGTTGGTGTTGTACCTCCCCCATACCTGATTTCATCTATGAAAGCTTTCAAATTGATTAAAAAGGGGTGTAAAGGGTATTTATGTTGCATATTGACTGTACTTGCTGATACTAAAGCTAATGTGGACAGTATTCCTATAGTCAGAGAATTCCCAGATGTTTTTTCAGATGATTTTCCAGGGAATTTGATTGATAGGGAGATCGAGTTCACCATTGAGGTGTTACCAGGTACACAGCCCATTTCCAAAGCACCGTACAGAATGGCACCTACTGAATTGAAAGAATTAAAAATTCAGCTGCAAGAATTGTTGGATAAAAAGTTTATCAGGCCCAGTATTTCATCGTGGGGCGCGCCAGTTTTATTTGTGAAAAAGAAGGACGGCTCATTAAGGCTTTGTACTGATTACCGTGAATTGAATAAGGTGACAGTGAAAAACAAATACCACTTCCTCGTATTGATGACTTATTTGACCAATTACAAGGCGCTCAGGTCTTCTCCAAAATTGACCTTAAATCTGGATATCACCAATTGAAAGTCAAAGCAGAGGACATTGAAAAGACTGCCTTCCGAACAAGGTACGGACATTATGAATTTCTTGTTATGCCTTTCGGAGTTACTAATGTGCCTTCTGAATTTATGGATCTTATGAACAGAATTTTCAAACCATTCCTCGATGAATTTGTAATTGTTTTTATTGATGACATTTTGATTTATTCCAAGAGTAAGGAGGAACATGAACACCATTTGAGCGACGGAATGCTAGCTCGAGCAACGGAATGCTAGCTCGAGCGTAAATTGCAAGCTCTCAGGTTTTTGCGTGTGCAAACGCACACTCGAGCGACGAGACCTACACTCGAGCGAAGAACTAGGTCTCACGCTCGAGCGAGCATCGAGCGGAGAATTTCAGCAACCAGTACTTTTCACATTTTGACAGATCACTTGAGCGAGGGATTCTACGCTCGAGCGACCTCTCTCATTCAGTAAGCTCGTTCGAGTGAAGGAGTCAACGCTCGAGCGAGACCCTTATTTTTAGCAAGTTTTCGAAAAATGTTTTTAAGTGCATTTTTGCATCCTCATTTCATAATTCTTGTTACAATATAAGCTTTCTCAATATAAGGTGGTCACTCGGACCCAAACCAAAATAGCCCTTGGCTTTACAATTAATCACAACAAAATAAGAGTGCACTACTCTTCTCAAAATACTTCCACGCCTTCAATTCGGCGGGATCACCTCATCTTTACCTGCACCAAAACCCATAGGGGTGAGCATATAGCCCAGTAGAGAAACCTTAACAAAGTATGTACATTTATGCAAGATCCACAATATTTTATGTAAATGAGTATGTTATGCCATGCCATTTGAAGGAAAACTCATACTATGCTTTTCTTGAAAACCACCATGCTTTTAGTCAACCTTTATACAACCTCATTAATTTCTCCACACTTCCAAATTTAAATCAAAAGGGGACGGTAAATACATCGCTGGTAATCCCTAGGCTGGTGTCTGCAAGTAGGCTCCACAAGCACTACCAAACTGTCATTTTTATCGGTGCTAACCGGAAGGCTCGACACCTATCCGCGTGGTTTTCTGGTCTTTCACCAAGGACACTCAGGCCATCTTATCAAATACAACTACACCCCCTATCCGGACTTACCACGTATTTACCCCTTTAACATTCTCATAATTCTTATTACAATATAAGCTTTCTCAATGTAGATGTTTTCCAAAACTCATGCCATGATATATAGAAATGACAAAATTTACATGAAGATACGATGCACAATGACATTCCATAGCCTTTCTTCCTTCACTTTCCTCCAATACCATTACACAATAAATCACATATTCCACCGGTGTCAATTAACACGTAGCATTCGCTCATTATTATACATATTTCATAACATTCTAGTCATTTCATGATTATGTGAGACTTTCGATATCAACCTCCAAGTTTTCAATTCTCAAAGTCAATAGTGTTCAATAACTATCTTCTCACAATAAATTATTTTTTCATGTCACTAGCAACAATCTTAAAAGTAAATTCCTTATTCTCATATATCAAGGAAATTTTCATTTTTCTTACCAAAATATAAACTCCATACTCACACACCCATTTAAACACAAGAAAGGATATTTTACTCCATGGAATCCCATGTTTTCACAAAAAGCCCCAATTTCTAGGTTTATACAAAATCTAAACATTTTTTTTCATCTTCTTTATGAACTCTCTCCATACATGACAATCTCAATCTACAAGGTTCCACACTTCTCAAATATTCTTTAAAGAAGATGAGATGAGTTTTTCTTTAAACAAAAATCAACAATTTCTTGAGCCCTAGGCTCCATTTTCAGAATACATAGAGGGTCTCACAAAATCAACAAGAAACTTGCATAAATACACATATAACTCAAAGGAAACCCTACCTCAAGGGCTTGAGAAGGAGCAAGATGAAACCCTAGAGTTTGAAGATGAGAGAGAGCCTTGGATTTGCTTCCACCAAATGAAACCCTAGCTTAGATTCTTCAAGATCTTGAAGGAGATGATGATATTCTTGACCCAAGATGGGCAAAATCAAAGAGGTGTAGATGTTTAAGAGGTTTTCTAGAGAGAAGGAGGAGAAATATATGTTTTAGAGTGAGAGGGAGATGAGTATAATGAGAGATATATTTGGATCAAAATGATACAAAAAACAAAGTTTCGGACTGCCCAGTTGGCTGCTCGTGCGGCCATTTTCTCCGCTCGTGCGCTCTTAGACAGTAGCAAATTTTTGGGTGTCAAGCTTGGCTGCTCGTGCGGCCACTCCCACCGCTCGTGCGGTACAATGCCGCACGTGCGGCCGAGGGCTCCGCTTGTGCGGTCCTGGCCCAGTAGCTCAAAGTTTCAACTTTTTTCCCGGCACCCCGAACTCACCCGTGCACCCTCTGGGACAAACAAAATTTTAACACTGGAAGAAAAGAATTTGGAAACCCTTTCTGGACACTTCAATTCAACAAGAATAAAAAGAAAATGAAACGAAGGAAGGAAAGAATAAAGAGAAAAAGGAGGCCGGTCGTGACAAAGACTATCCTCTACCGATAGCCCAAAACAGTTATCTCTAAATAGATAATAAATTTATCAACAGATAAAATATCGACATTTTCATAGGTGAGTAATAAACTAATCCAACTACACCATTTAATCCCATAATTTCCCAGTCTCATGATTCTCAACTCAATTTCTCATTTTCCCAAAATTAATTACACAAATCAATTTATCATAATAATTAGGGCATTTTCCCCCATTTCTCAATATCAACCCTAAGGTTCGATTCACCAATTTGACAACAATACTACCATTTTCCAATGTCTTACATACACATAGGTTTTAATATTTGAAAACCCCTCTTTTATAAATTACATAACAAACCCTAACTTTCCCAATATTACCCAACAATACTAACTAATCAAAATGACCAAAGTTTATATAAAAACTCAGAAGAAGGAGTAGGGTATCCTTATCTCGAAATGAAGAGACCAAAGGAGAAGATGATGAAAATCCAAAGTGCTCCAAATCCACTATTTCTCAGATTAAAATGAAGCCCTCACGACCCTCTACCTTTCTTACAAAGAGATTAGAGTAGGAACACACTAGAAATAGATGAAACCCTAGAGAGAAGGTAAGTATAGAGAGAGAGAGAGCCGAATCTAGGGTTTTGAGATGAAAAGTGTATCAAAAGTGATGCAGGGGACGGCTGCTGTGTATTGATATAATAGAGGCTTGCTCGAACGAAGGATTGGTCGCTCGAGCGACCAGACACAAAGAACCCTCGCTCGAGCGTAGAAAGCATCGCTCAAGCCAATAATGCGAAGCTTCAAGTCTGTAACCCAGAAGCACGCTCGAGCGAAGAAAAGCTTGCTCGAGCGAAGAATCCCAAAACATAGACCTCACTCGCTCGAGCGAAGGAAAGCTCGCTCGAGCCAAGAAATGCAACTCTCAGGTCCAGAACCAGACGCAAACGCACGCTCGAGCGCAAGACTTCTCGCTCGAGCCACCAGACACAAAACTCAACTCTCGCTCGAGCGAAGGAACCTTGGCTCGAGCGAAAGATCTAAAACAAAGAGCTCGCTCGAGCGACAAAAGCCTTGCTCGAACGAAGAACCAAAATTTTGAGCAGCAACCATTTGCTCCCAATCACACTCAACCTGTAACAATCCTGCCCAGTACATCCTATAACTCAAATACAAAGTATTGTAGGACGGAAACAAGATATAAACCACAACCGACATCCACGGAACCAAGTTCGAATACAACAAACAAAGGAGGAAGAACCGAGATCGCTATAACCTCCCCCCCTTAAGGAATTTCATCCCCGAAATTAAACACAAGTTTTCAAAAACATGTTTTCTTTAATTCTCAACAACATTAAAATTCAAAATTCAGCAACTTGACCTATTACCGGTCATTCTATCTCTATTCAAGAGGCATTTCACAATATAACTTTCAACTTGCATTATTAGCATGCATTCCTTTGAAATTCACCAATTTCAACACATCTTCCATAATTCAATCACATACTCAATGCCAACAATATATTTGCATTTCTAAAACAGAATTAACACATGCAATGTTAAAATAAACTTCCATTTCCATAGTATAACCAACCATTACAATACTTCCATAAACTCAAAACATAAACAATGTTTCACAACTTAAGACATATTCAATGCTCTTAAAGTTTATCAATACAACAAAATTCCCAATACATGGTTTAAACATTAATAAACAAGTCCGGATATTTCTCACGGACATCCAACTCACGTTCCAAGTGGCTTCTTCCACTCCGTGATGTTTCCACAAAACTTTTACCAAAGAAATGGTCTTGCCTCGCAAGACTTGATCCCGCCTATCCAAGACCCGCACCGGTCTCTCCTCGTACGAGGCATCCTCATCAACCTCTAAGTCGGTCTAATCCAATACATGCGACGGATCCGGCTCGTACTTCTGAAGCATACTAACATGAAACACGTCATGCACTCCGGCCAACTGCGGCGGCAAAGCTAAACGGTAGGCAACCTCGCCAATCTTCTCAAGGATCTCGAAAGGGCCAATAAACCGAGGGGACAACTTCCCACTCTTACCAAACCTCATCAAACCCCGCCTAGGCGATATTTTCAGAAAGACGTGGTCACCCACCTCAAATGCCAAAGGCCTTCTCCTACGGTCGGCATAACACTTTTGGCGACTCTGGGCTGTAACAAGTCTCCTACAGATAAGCTCAACTTTCTCCGTCGTTTCCCTCACCAACTTCAGGCCCAACAAAGGTGCATCACCCACCTTGGCCCAACAAGCCGGAGACTTACAAGGTCGGCCATACAAGGCCTCAAACGGTGCCATACCGATACTCGACTGAAAACTGTTGTTGTAGGCAAACTCCACCAAAGGCAAGTGCCTCTCCCACGACCAACTAAAGTCAAGAACACAACCTCGAAGCATATCCTCAAGGATCTGAATAGTACGCTTGGACTGCCCGTCAGTCTGAGGATGATAAGCCGTGCTAAAGGTCAACCTAGTGCCCAAGGCACTTTGCCAACTCTGCCACAACCTAGCAGTAAAACGTGGATCTCTATCTGAGACAATCGACACTGGGACCCCGTGCAATCTCACTATGTCCTGAATATATAAGTCGGCAAGATGATCTACCGAATCTCCCACGTGCATAGGGATAAAGTGCGCCGACTTAGTCAACCGGTCTACAACCACCCAAATAGCATCACTACCCCGCTGAGTCCTCAAAAGACCTACAACGAAGTCCATAGTGACATGCTCCCACTTCCTCTCAGCAATAGGCAAGGATTGTAACAGACCTACTGGCCTCTGATGCTCGGTCTTCACTTGCGGACAAGTAAGGCAATTAGACACAAACACTGCCACATCCTTCTTCATACCTATAGACACCCCATTTTGACCGACATTGAGACTCAGACGTCATCGATTGAGCTCTCGGTGATTGCGCATGTTGTGCTCATTCTGAGGTTACGGAGTCTCGGCTGAGAACCTTATCTCCGAACCTCGGGACTCTTTTGTGCTTTGCCTCGGTTTGCGAACCAGGTTCTGTTTTCTCTTCCTGAAGGAAGGGAGAGGTCTCGTAGACCATCTCTCAGTGGCCGTAGGCTACTTTTTGTGGTCGTAGGCCACTGTTCCAGTTTGGAGACCAGTTTTCGATTTTCGGAGCCGCCGGCCGTGCGCCTCGGTTCGGGATCGCTTAACATTCTCCGTTTGGCACGGTTTTTGGAACACACCTCATTTCCTCTGTCTAGAGGGACACTGTGGCCCGGGAGACCACTTTTGTGGTCACACGCCACTTTCGGTGCTTAACAGCCAGTTTTCGGGGCACCCGGCCGTGCGTTTTGCCCCCCCGAACCCTCGTCTTGCATCGGTGTTGGTTCATTTTTGGCATGAACCTTGTTTTCATTGTTTGGGAGGTGGTACAAGGGTGGGAGACCATCTTTTCTCCTTGGAGAGACCACTTTTCTCTCCGCTAGCCGATTTTCTTGTCAGGAAGCTAGTCTCCTTGGTCTTTGGGCCACATTTACTGGTCTCCCACCATACCACTAGCTTGCTTTCAGTTGGGAGACCACCAAATAAGCTGGCCGACCACCTTTTTATATGTTGACCCTTTTGACCTGGTTGACCGACCAGGGGAAGTGGTTGGCCGACCACCTGAACTGGTCGGCCTACTACCTCCTATTTTGTCTCTGTGAGTTGTTGCCAGGGTGTGCTAGTTGGAGGGCACAGACTGTATCCTCCATACACGTGTATGGAGGATCTTTGCCCTTGTTTTTTAGCTTTTTTGAGAAGCTTTGGTCTCTTTTGGCTATAACGGAAGGCCTCCCCCTCCTTTGCCATGGTTCAGAAATTGGTTCAAGGCAAGAGGCTTATATCTCTCTATATCTCTATACTTTGAGCCCTAAAGTGCTTGGTTCTTGACCCTTTTGCACCACACCTCATAGCCTACCACCTCCAACATTGTTACTAAGTTCTTGGAGGTCATTTTCAGAGGTTAAGGAGCTAGGTTTTTGGTCCAGAAGTTGCTGGTTTTTGCTGAGTTTCAAGGGTAACTCACTTTCTCCCATTTTAAGCATTATTTTGATCCTTATCTTAGCCTCATTTGCATGCATAGTTGGGCTTTGTTTCCAACTAAGAAAAGCTTCATTTTTAAGTGTTTTTCATGTTTGTTTAAGGTCATTTTGTTGTTGGGGGTCATCTAATTTCTTGCATGCTCATTTTAGCCTTGTTTTGTGCCATGCCATAAGGCATTCGAGCTAGTCTTTGCTTGGCCCTCCTACCACTGAAATCCAGCAGATTTTCAGTGGTTGGTATGTGGTTTTGAGGGCCTAAATCAGAGAGGGGTGACCCTCTCACTTGTTGTCTTGTTTACTAGCATTTTTGGCCTTACAAAGGAGCCTATATTTTCACACTTCCTAACCTTGGTTCAGGCCCTTTTTGGTGGTTTTTAGGACCTGTATAATCTCTATCCAGAGCTGGTTTTGTCATCTTGGGTGTGCCTCTTGCATGTGTAGAATAATCCCTCTTATAGCTTATCAAAGGAGCATGTCATTTTTTGCATATAGTGATCATGTTTCAGTGGATTTTTGGCCATTATTTGGTGTGTCATGCCTCTGTCTTTGGTTGGTTTAGTGGCCTCTTGAATGATTCACATGCTTTTAGTGTAATCCATGCTCACTAGCTTACATTGCATGTTGCTTTGGACCTTGATGTTAGCATATTTTGGCCATTCTCTAAACTGATTTTGTCCATGATTTGGGCTGCCTTAGCTTTGTTTTGAGGTCTCTTCATTGAATGATGCTTGCCATGCATGGTTGTAGTGTAATACCCTTGCCTAGCTTCGAGTTTTGGAGCCTCTTGCATGCTTAAATGGAGGTGTTTGCATGTTTTAGCATCATTGTGCATGATATTTTAGAGCTTATACTTGTGCCATATTCCCATGTTTATCACTCTTTAAATGTGTTTAAGAGTTGTGCTTGTATGCCTCATTTATGGACTATTACATGAGCGTCATTTTGGTGCCTTTCAAGCCATCATCTTAGTTCATATTTGCTACTGATTTGGCCAGCATGAGGTCTGTTTAGAGTGGGTTAGGTCATTTGAGCATCATTTTGCATACCTCTAGTATAATGCACTTCGCTAGTTTCGGTACTTGAGCCATTCAACATGCATAACATGAGTTGTTCGCATGATTCGAGACCATTTTGTATGCCATTTCAGAGTTGGAACATGTGTCATTGCATGCCATATTTCATCCTTGCCATGCTCTTGTAGAGTTACATTTTATGCCCTAGCTTTGATCCCTTGCATTGTGCTTGCTTGTATGTGTGTCATTGCCTCATTTTCATCATGTATGGCCACTAATTTGGGCACGGATGAGGCCTACCCATTTTGGTTTAAGCCCATTGTGCATTGTGTATGCCTTGTCGCATTGTATCGAGTATGCCATCATTGCATTGTGTATGCTAATTATCATTTAGCATCGTGTATGCTAGTTCTTATCCTTAGCATTGTGCATCGAGCATGCCATTAGCCTTGTTAGGTTGTTCATATTGCATTGCATGTTTGCATGCTTAAGTCATATTGCATATTTGCATGCTTGTGTTGCATTGCATTTCTGCATACTCCACGTTACATAGTATTGTGCATGCCATGTTATGTGTTGTATCGTGTTTGGAATAGGAGTTAGTCCAAGCACGGGAAACAAGGTACGTTTCATACTCGAAGTGATGAAACGTACCTCGATTCCCGGTTGCCGACACTCTTGACCATCCATGATGGAGTTGTTGGTTTTAGTTGCTTATATGTGCATTCATGTCCCATTGAGTCGCGCAATTCGACTCCTTGGCCATCATGCATTGGGATGCGTGATTGGTGGCCCGAGGATCGAGGACTACACCCCCTAGAGCCTTGGGCAATGATAGGGAGAGTGATTGTGCACACATATGTTGAAAATACCTTGCCTTCTCTCCCTCTTGCCTTTGTTGCAGAAAAACCAGAATCCAGGGGCAGAAACTGGTCGGCCGACCAGCTTCTCTGGCCGGCCGACCAGCTTCTCTGGCAGGCCGACCACCCTTCTGGGTTTCTCCCACAAAATGTGGTCAGTGGGTGGTCTCCAAGGCCATGAGCTGGTCGGCAGCCTTCCCATGCATTCCCAGGATGGAGTTTCAGCCTTGTGGAGACTTGTGCAAGTTTCTGAGATCAATTGCAAACAAAGGCAAGTCGAAGTGTCGCGAGGGATTTTCGAACAAGGCAAGTCAAGCACACATGCATTCTTTGTCATCCAAAATAGAGTTGGGGCAGTCCATTTGCATGCTAGTTTATTTGCTTACTTAGTTAATTTGTTGATTAATTAGAATTGTGTAATAATTAGCTGTAGTTGTTATTCATTTCAGTTCTGTATTATTTATTCGGACCCTCCGAGAGAGGGCAATGTTGTAATAAGTGTGCATGTGTGTGATGCATGTCTTCCAACCCCACGTCTTTCTCCCTTTTATTTATCAGCTTATGATGGTTAGTTTTAGGGTACGTTTCAATTAGCATCCTTATGCTCGCATGTTTGCATCCATTCATCTGTCTTGCATGCACCAGGCTCGACGCATCATACTAACTGCATTGTACTTCAATTCCAAGTTGAATACATGTTATCTGTAGCATCTCATATGCCATCTTAGAATAGCCGAGACTATCTTAGTTGCATTTTGCATGTATTGCATTAGCCATCTTAACATGAACTAGGATCATGCATTGATTACTAACTAGTTTCTGTTTTGGCTCGGAGTACTTGGTGAGTGTTTATGCTTTAGCATCCTTGCATGCGTGTGAGTGACTGCCATGATAGCATGCTTACCATGAGGCTATGTGCTTATGTGATATAACTGCCTGATTGCTTGTGGGTGAAGGTTGGATTACTTGAATTGGAACAATTCATCGATTGCGAGTTTTAAGCCCACTTGAAAGTGGCAAAACACCGTGTTTTCTAAGCCCACTTGAGGGTGGCAAAATCCGCATTTTAGCCTACTTACGAGTAGCAAACCGCTTTAAAAAACAAACATAAGATGTTTTGTTCTAATTTAGGCGATCCAATCTATACTTGTATGCTGTGCGCATCACATAGTAATCCTAGGCTAATAAACCGGAATAAGAACGCATGTGTTTTCAAAAACTCGATATCATGTTTAGTAGTGTCTGATCTTTGATCGGGCGAGCGGGGGTGCTCATTGCATGACCTTCCCCAATCGTACCCAAGTTCCCGAGCCGAGGCAACTTTGGTGATGACGGACACGCGGCCTTAGGCATGAGTCAGGGTTTCCTAAATTTCCCAAAAATAAAATATTTAGGTGGCGACTCTGTATCTGGCAAAACAGTCCATGTTTAGCACTTCTTTCTAAAAAATCTATTTTTCAAAACGATTTGCTAGATTTAGACTCTTTGGTGATTTATCGGTCTTGCATTGCATTTTGCGAGATTAGATTCAGAACCATGATATTTGAGTCCGAACTGTAGTGAGCCCAATGAACAGAACGGGATTTCTCCCAGGACATTCGGGCACGTCTACGGTTTCTGGCGACTCCGTTGGGGATTTAGAGAACTTGACTCGAACTCATGATATCTTGTTTTGCTTACACTTATGTGTCTCTTTGGATTGCATTTGCATTGGTGCGCCTAGGACACCGTGTTTACCATTTGCTATTCCTGAATGGTTTGCCGGAGGCTCGCTTTGAGAAGCGTGCCATAAGGTTGACCGGTTACGGGCTCTGCCACGATGGGAACACAAACCCCAATTTTTACCGGGGTACCCTCTTTGACCATTCAACCTAGTGCATATTTGGAATCCGTAGTGACCATTCCAAACTAGGACAGGTTGCTTACCCGATTTTAGGTTGTTTTAAACCACTGTGTGCATAGTGAAACCCTAGCTCCTGACAAAATAGGACAGGGAAACCCTATCCCTCCATAAGGGTGTTTTGGCTCTCACTTGTTTGCTACATGCTTTTAGAGTGTGTCTCTACAAGAATGCATGTATCAGTTTGCAAGTCTGGGTATCAGGCCTGCGAGCATCAGTATCAGTATTTGGGAATCGGTTATATTCCGCGGATATTAGATTCAGATTTGGGGCAGTGATCAGTACTTGAGAACAGTATATTCAGCTTACAAATGCCAACTGTGTGTTGTCATGCCAACTGTGTGTTGTGTTTATTTAAGCCGTTATGCTATCCGTTTGTCTAGTTGTTTATTTCCTTATTATGCTTTATTTATCTTTTTGCTAGGTAGTTTAGCATAATTGCTTCAGACTAAGCAGATATTCCCCAAGCACTCTGGACTAGAGGTCGCAGACTCCATCAATCTGAGGATCTGGTAAACGGATAACCAGTGTTCCACTCTTTACCCCGGTTGCCAGACGGAGGACTGTAAGGCATAGTGTATCGGTACCGCAGTTGCCAAATCAGTGGTCCTTGAGTAGTTACGTTGAGATTTCTGAGTCAACTGCGGAGATAGATATACTAGCAGTTCAGTCAAACCAGGGCAGTATGGCGGGAATGAAAGAAATGATGCGTCAGCTCTAGGAGAGTGTGAAAATCATGCAGCAGGATGCCGCTCGCCAAACAGAATTTTCCAGACAGCAGGCTGAGGTTATGGCCCAACAGACAGAACTAATTACCAGAATACAACAGCAAGCTGGAGCGTCCGCTTCGCACTAAGCTCCTCCCCCACCAAGAGTTCCAATACCCAGGGAGACGCCAAATGTCCAGGGAGATACAGACATTTCGATCGGGCCAGCTCCACCCCCAATCCTACCCCAGCTATCCAAAACACCTACCAACCTACCGGATTCTCCCTTTGAGTTCGAGGTGGACCCTACGGCGTTGAAAGTAAGCAAGCTTGAAAAGATGTTCACGAAATCTCAAGGTGTGAAGTCCATTACAGATATTGAGGACGGGTACACTGACTCGGCCGTGACGCTACCAGACCGGTTTAAGATGCCACATATTGACCGCTTTGACGGATCTGGGGATCCCATGGTGCACCTGCGGCTGTTTTCAGATATCTTAAGGCTGATGGGCCGCTCCAGACTACAGAAGCTTTCTTTATTCGGCCGGACCCTGTCGGGTGTAGCGGCCATCTGGTACGCAAAATTGGAAGATTCCGTCAAGAGAAACTGGGATGAGATGGCCGAGGCCTTCGTAGCTCAATACTCTTATAATACACAGATCGAGGTCACAACCCGTGATCTTGAGACGACTAGACAGGAGCTGAAAGAGAGCTTTTCTGATTTTGTAACCCGCTGGAGGGCCAAGGCCTCAATGATGACCACAAGGCCTTCCGACAAAGATCAGATTCGGATGATTGTGCATAACCTCCAGCCCAAGCTCATGCAGAAGATGATCGTTCTCCCTTTCCCCACCTTTTCAGATTTACATGAGATGGGGGTACAAATCGAGGGCGGCTTGAAGCAGGGTCTGATTGACAATGACAGAGAGCAGCCCAGGAGGACCTTCAACCACAACGCAAATGTAGGCACAAGTAGTGCTGCAACTGCCAGAGCTTCAGATGTGAGCATGGTCACCACCACTCCCCCCCCCCAAGAACCCTTGTGGCTGCACCATTCATCGGTGCGTCCGGTAGCAACTCACAGACAACCAAGTACCAACCCCGAGGCCAAAGAACCTTCACCCCATTATATATGCCCCTGTCCAAAGCTCTGGGGGTTTGAATCAGGAAAGGGCACTTGAAGCCCCTGGAGCCGCGGCCATTGCCAGAAACACTTCCCCCATCCCATAACCCAGCCAAATATTGCGCTTTTCACCAGCAACATGGTCATGACACTGACCATTACTTTAGATTGTGTCACGAGATTCAAGATCTCGTCGACAACAGGGTGATTGTGCCTCCAGAGAAACCCCATGTCACAACAAACCCTCTCCCACCACATAACCAAGCTCCACCTCCCAAACGCATCAACCTTATCCAGACCGGGGTCATGTCATACGACCCCAGCATATATATCACCCCGCCCCACCTACCCAAGCCAGAGGTGATCATTCTTGACAGCACTGACTTATGCATGTTGGATATCTCTCGAACCTAACCTGAACCAATGGTAGTGATCATTAAAGATAGGGTAGGGATGACTTCGGAGGAAACTGGGAGTGCTGATTCAGGGACAGAGGGGTCTGAGAGCTTTGTCGAGGAGCTATATAACCCGAGTGGTTACATTGTGTCAGTTGGCCAGGTTAGGCCGAGTGTGGAATTGCCAGCAGAGGGGGGGATTTGTGTAATACAGGGAGATAGGTCTGAGCAGGTAATGAGCGACCTAACAAAGCTAGAAGAAGGAATGACAGATCTACAGTTCTTTGAAGAACAGAATTCAGGGGGTGTAAATTTCAACTGGTTTAATTTTGAGGAGTCGGCAGAAATTACGGGATGGCTTGACGACCAACCAGATATCGTCAAAAAACTTCAGTCGGAACAGGGGCAATTAGAAACAAGGACATCAACTGTGGCCGGAAGGGCCGGAAATCAGAATGCATCGCCGGAGAGCGCCGGTGTCAAGAATTTCACTCGGGATTTGGGACTTTTGAATACAGGAAATGTTGAACAGCAGGCTGCACTAACACAGTGTGAACGGAAAGAAATCGAAGATTCTGAGAGAATCAGAAAAGCCAAGGCCCCTGTGGGGACTGAACCTGCCGTGTGCACAAGGACGGAGAGTGCTGCGAACACACGGACGAAAAGTACTGTGAGTACAAGGATAACAACAACGGAGCCAGACAAGTGTCCGTTAGTTGCCGATGGAATGTGGTGGGAAGACAATGACCTATGTCTTGCCCACACCGATGAAGACTGGGGGAGTAATCAACCGGATGATACCTGGTATATTGGTAAGGTAGACCATATGACTAAGAGTGGGCGGTATTTCAAGCCCCCGCACCTAGATCAGCCAGAGGTGTCTGGAAACGACAAGGAGGTGGAAAAACAGAAAGAAAAGCTACTTGAAGAAGAGGCTGTGCTGAAACAGTTGAAAAAGATACAGGCAGACATCTCCATCTGGGGACTGCTTATGGCTTCACGAGTACATAGACAGGCTGTCCTTTCCACAATGGACAAAGCCAAACTCTCAATAGACACCACGCCTGAGCAGCTGGTGGGATTGGTCTTTCCGGGAGGAGCTTCCCCGACGTTGACCTTTTTTGACAAGGAACTACCGCCCGAAGGTGCGAATCATAACAAACCACTCTACATCTCTGTGGAATGTAAAAGCAAATGGATACCGGTGGTGCTTGTCGACACAGGATCCGTTATTAACGTGTGTCCGTCAAGGACGGCATATGCAATCGGGTTGAAGCCCACAGACTTTGTGGCAACAGCCCAGGTGATAAGGGCATATGATAACACCAGCAGAGAGGTGATGGGGACTGTGAAAATTCAGACCCAGGTTGGTCGGGGACAACACGAGATTGACTTTCATGTCTTGGACGTTCCCGCAACCTTCAACCTACTTTTGGGGCGGCCATGGCTACACCAGGTAAAGACAGTCTCTTCCACCTGGCACCAGATGTTGAAATATCCCCCCGAGAAGGGGGTGACTATTGTTTTCGGGAATTCGTCAATCCATCCGCCGCCAGAAGTGTCTACACTAGTTTTGGAAATCGAGCACGGTATGGAGGATGTGTTCCTATCAGGTTTTACCCTAGCCGAGGCCCGGGTCATGCAGAACATCTTAGCTGTTGATGAGGGGGTATATGTCGGTGCACAATCAGTATACCTCATGAACAAGTTTCAACACATCCCCGGGATGGGATTGGGAAAGAGTGGCCAGAAGGGCATTGCAGTATCGGCCGAAGTGCCGCATAACCCGCATACCTTTAGCTTGGGTTATCTGCCCACCAAAGAGGACTGGATAAGAAAAGGCAAAGAGATGGTCGGGAGAGCTGGAGCAAAGCGGGCAGGGAAGCCTTTTGAGTTAATGCACCGACCCATCTAGGGTACCCTAAACGGACGCTTTGTCCGGGAGGGGGAGGACTTTCCATTCTGCGGCTTCCCAAAGCCATGGTTAAATGTAGAGAAGAGGCGTCTGCCGGGGTTTGAGATCTTCTTTGACCTACAGTTATCCGGGGATGATGTTGCCGAAGAGTAGATAGACCCATCAGCTGAGGTTGAGCAGCGTAAGGAAGTGGATTCTGAGAGCACCGAAATTGAAATGGGGGTAGCGCTGGCTTGTCTACTTTCAGATCCTCCGATCGTACTGAAGTGCTTAGGGGATAACTTATCGGTGTCCATGATCGGGAATGAAACAGCTGGGGGCTTATCTTCAAACATTTTGGATGCATCCATCGCACCCTCCCTCATCTGGCAGTACGATGAGGGATTTTTATCAAGCAGCATCGGGTCAGGTAATGAGCCAGAATCTGATTCCACTGAGTCTGTGGAGTCAGAATCAGGTTCCAGCTCGTCTGAGTCTGAGTTCGGTATTCCTGGGGTTGACAACTCGGATGCCACAATCCTGTTTAGGTCGTCTTTTTCTTTCACTTTTGAGTCTGTTGTAACAAAGGAATCTGACGATTTGGAAGTGATTAATAAGAATGGAACGGTTGTGGCTTCTGAGTACTTTTTTGTGCCTTTGATTTATTGTATTAATCAGAACTTTCAAAATTTTGATGAAAACGACGAGGAAGAAATTCCTCTAGTTTTACAACGTTTAATTGATCAAGAGCAGGAAAGATTTGTTAAACCCTTGGTTGATGAAATCACTATAGTTAATGTTGGTACTGAGAAGGACCCGCGGTTGGTCCAGATCAGGTCCACGTTGTCTTCGGAGGAACGCGAGTGCTTAGTCACTTTATTAAAAGATTTCAAAGATGTTTTCGCGTGGTCCTACGAAGACATGCTTAGAATCGATCTTGAGATTGTACAGCACCGGATCCCTCTTGACCTCGAGGCCCGACCCGTTAAACAGAAACTTAGAAGGATCCGACCGGACTGGGCTCTCAAGATTAAAGAAGAGGTCACCAAGCAAATTGACGTAGGGTTCCTGCTGGTATCTGAGTACTCAACTTGGTTGGCCAACATCGTTCCGGTGCTGAAGAAGGATGGCAGGATCCGGGTATGCGTGGATTTCAGGGATTTGAACAGGGCCAGTCCGAAAGACGACTTTCCTTTACCGCATATTGACGAGTTAGTGGACTTTACAGCGGGGCATGCTTTGCTTTCGTTCATGGATGGCTTTTCGGGCTACAATCAGATTGTGATGGCACCCGAAGATCGGGAGGAGACTGCTTTCACCACCTCGTGGGGACATACTGTTACAGGGTGATGCCATTTGGGCTGAAGAATGCAGGAGCTACATATCAACGGGCTGCGACCACGATATTGCAGGACATGATCCACAAAGAGGTTGAGGTGTACGTGGACGACATGATTGTCAAGTCCAAAGAAAGAGAGGGCCACTACGCCTCTTTGCAAAAGTTCTTCCAAAGGATCAGAGAATTTCGGTTGCGACTAAATCCTCAGAAATGTAGGTTCGGTGTTACAGCAGGGAAAATGTTGGGGTTCTTGATTACACAGAGAAGTATCGAAGTCGACGCTTCCAAAATCAAGGCCATCTTAGAAATGCCACCACCAAGGACTGAAAATGAGGTGAGAGGCTTTCTGGGTAAAGTGCAATTCATAAGACAGTTTATCTCAAAACTAACCTTGACTTGTGAACCACTTTTTGGTCTCCTAAAGAAAGGAAAGAAGTTCCAATGGGACGGCTGATGCCAAGCTGCTTTTGAACCAATCAAGGAATACTTACAGAACCTACCCGTTTTGTCACCGCTTGAGCCGGGGAAGCCGTTGATTTTGTATCTTTCGATAACTGAAACTACAATGGGCTGCATGCTTGCACAGGAGTCTGAGGACAAAGTGGAGAGTGCCATCTACTACCTAAGCAAGAAGATGTTGGATTATGAGGCCCGTTACACCCCACTGGAAAAGGCTTGCTTAGCCTTGGTATGGGCTACCAGGAAGCTGCGGCACTACCTGTTAGCTCACTCTGTAATGTTGGTTTCAAGATTAGATCCCATCAAATACCTCTTCGAGAAATCGGCACTTACGGGTAGGCTAGCTCGTTGGTTGCTTCTGCTTTTTGAATTTGATCTGCAATATGTGACGCGCAAGTCGGTAAAGGGGAGAGCAGTAGCAGAATTCTTAGCCGATCACCCAGTTGAAGAGGATGAAGCAGTTGAGTACCTATTCCCAGACGAGGCCATTCTGCATGCCGAAGAAGAATTTTGGACAATGTACTTTGACGGAGAGTCAAATCAATACGGGTATGGGATAGGGGCATTGCTGATAGCACCCGATAATTCCCGTATCCCTCTAGCATTCAAACTCTGGTTTAAAGTCTCGAACAACGAAGCAAAGTATGAGGCGTGTATTGCTGGACTGGAAGCAGCTCTAGAACTAGGGGCAAAACGGTTGGACGTCATCGGAGACTCGAACCTTGTTGTATCTCAAGCTAAAGGAGATTGGAAAGTCAAAGAAGAAAAGATGAGAATCTACCACCAGACCTTGGACTTGCTGATTCCTCGGTTTGAGAAGCTGAACTTTGCTCATCTGCTAAGAGAGAACAACAGGTTCGCAGATTCACTAGCAACTCTATCTTCCATGATAGATATCCCTTTCGGAGTCCGAATGCGTCTGATCATCATTGACCAGAAATTTGCGCCGGCCTATGAGCTAATTACTGCCATAAATGAGGTTCAAGATGAGAACCCTTGGTATTACGATGTCTGGAACTTCTTGGAGAAAGAGGCGTACCCACCAGGGGCAAATGCCAAGGATAAAAGGGCGATTAGAAGAATGGCTGCTCAGTTCATCATCTGCGGGGAAAAACTGTACAAGAGAGGTCATCTGGGAATGCATAAGCTGTGTGTTGAGGTTGAAGAGTCAAAGTGCCTAATGGAGGCCATCCATGGAGGAGAGTGCGGATCGCACATGAACGGGGTGATGCTAGCCCGAAAGATTCTCAGACAAGGTTACTACTGGTCCACCATGGAGAAGGATTGTATTGGCTTTGTTCGGCGATGCCACAAGGGTCAAGTCCATGCAAACCGTATGAATATCCCGCCGTCGAAGTTGTACAATATGACTTCGCCATGGCCTTTTTCAGTTTGGGAAATCGATGTGATCGGGGCTGTCACTCCAAAAGGGTCTAATGGGCATGAGTTCATTCTGGTCGAGATAGATTATTTCACAAAGTGTGTTGAGGCCCAATCTTATGCGGTGTTGAAGGCTTCGCATGTTGCAAAGTTCATCAGGTACAATATCACCTGTCGCTACGGGGTCCAAAACGAGATTATTTCAGATAACGGTTCCCACTTTAAGAAGGAAGTGATTGACTTGTTGGAAAAATACAACGTGGCTTTTCATAAGTCATCCACATATCGGCCGCAGACCAACGGAGCAGTTGAGGCCGCCAACAAGAACATCAAACACATTTTGCAGAAGATGGTGGAAACCTACTGGGACTGGCCAGATAAGTTGCCGTTTGCTCTGTGGGGCTACCGGACTTCAATTAGAACGTCTACTGGGGCGACTCCGTATTCATTAGTTTATGGGATGGAGGCCGTTCTACCTATCGAGATTGAAGTTCCGTGTTTGCGAGTGCTGGCTGAGTGTCAGATAGCCGAAGCAGATTGGCAGCAGAACAGATTCGAAGAACTCATCCTCTTTGACGAGTGCAGACTGAAAGCACTGTACCATGTTCAGGGATATCAGCGTAGAATTGCCATGGCTTTCAACAAGAAAGTTAAGTCCAGGAATTTGAAAGAAGGAGATCTGGTACTCAAGGAAAACCGAGCTCCCATTCATGACCCTAGGGGCAAGTTCAGACCCAATTGGACTGGTCCTACATCATTAAGTCTATCTGGTCGGGCGGAGCTGTCATTTTGATGGATTTAGATGGCGTAGAGTTCTCACAGCCGATCAACATGGACAAGTTGAAGAAATATTACCCCCGAGTGGCTCGCTAGGCCGAAAACTCGAAAGGGCGACCTTGGCAAAAGTTAGAGCATGAAAAATTTGAAATTATAAAAACTGAGCTCGCAAGGTTGAAAACCCACAAAGGACGGCTTTGGCAAAAGTTAGAGCGTAAAAGGTGTGGGTTAATACACGAGTGAACCTGAGCCGAACTACGTAAGGCTTGATTCCCATCTTTGGGATACGTAGACAACTTCATCCTGAAGTCCAGCCATAAACTCTTCCCCGATCAACTTTGTCCATTTGATCCTCTCGGCTATCTTTGTCTATTCAGTATTCAAAAAGCTCGGTTGAGATTTCCGGTGCAGTGCTATTTAGACTAGGGGCAACTTTCCAGTTGCTGGAATCCGGGGTTGTGCATCTCAGTGATAGATCTTAGACGTGTCTAATTTTGATCCATATCGAAAATGGTTTTGAAAAGTTTTAATAAAAGTTGATTTTGATCAAATTAATCTTTTTACAACTTAGACCATTTTTGGACCAATCAGAAAATTTTCAGTACCCACAACCTTCAATTACATTGATTTCAATACAAAGTTCTCCTACTCTTGAATACAAATTGAAGTTGCTTTTTATTACATTCATAAAGAAAAACTTGAAAGTACAGATTAAAGCAATAAATTTGGGGCATAGATAAGTCAGGTGTTCCTGCCCCCCCTCCCAGAGCTAGTCGAAGCTCCTGATGCCAAGCTGGGCCCAATCTGCGCCTTTTCATTGAGCCAATCTATGCACTCATCAGACAAAGTACAACTGAAAGTGGGAGCGGGGGCCAGAAGCTCTCTCGTCCTCCATGCCGTGGCATACCGAGCTAGCTGTGCACCTCAGATCGGAAATGCAGCTGGATACTCTATCCCCTCCGCCGGGCAAATCTGATGATGGCCGAACTGGCGCTGGCACCGGAAAGGAAAGTAAACATGCAGCGTGTCAGGCCAATCAACTGAATCCCAGGCTGCAGAGACATGCTGTAGCTCATTGCCGGTAGATTGAGCCAAGAGCACCGCCAAGCAATGAGGTCTGCGGACAAATTGCACATCCAGTCGAACCACCATCCCTCATCAAGGGCATCAACTAGACGTCGTCGGAAGAAGTAGCCGTGAGCTGAGTATGCTGGGCAAGAGTCCACAACCTGTAATTTTTCCATCAACCACACCTGGGAAGGGATGAAAAATGAGAGATTAAAGAATAGAGAGGTGTACGTTGAGAGAAAAGTGAGAAAAGGGTTTTGAGAGAAAAATCGAGCTTGAGGGCCGAGTGATGTGAGTAATATATATGTGAAACTGGGTGGGAAACATTATCTGCAGTAGTAATGGACTCCTCGTGAATCTGGTCGTCTCCCGGCGATGGAAAGCATCCAAGCCCATCAATGTCTCGGCTAATGTCATGGCGATGCAACTCTTGCCCTCTTTCAAGCCTTGGGCAACCTCGATCAAACGAATGCTAGACCCGCTAAAGCCTGGGGCAAGCGAAAAGTGAGATAGCATGCACAAGCAAAGGGCATGTCGCCGAAAACCTTGCCAATGGTGATCGCCGCGGTCACCGGCGTCAGAAAAATGATGAATCAAGCTGAGGATGTCTAGTTCTCCGTCACTGATCAAAGACCGAGCGTCGTGCATAGTAAGCCCACACATCCGTCCTAAGGCTTGGGCGTGGCCGAAGCGGAGCTGCGGCAAGATTTCCTCGTTGCGCTCGGACTCCATCAAAGCTTGGAAGTCTTCGAAGGTAGGACACATCTCTTGCCCGCTAAAGCTGAAGACATGTGTTACCGGATTCCAAAACCTTGCTGCGGCATAGAGAAATGGAAGGTGCAGCGGAGTGCGACTCAACGTGAATAGTGCATTTATGCCAAAGCCCCGGAAGTTCAACTTTTCCAAGCCGTCTAAAGTAGCAATCCAAGCTGTGAGATTTTGGATGAGAAACGCCTCCATTTTGATGAAAAACTGGGATGGAATGAGAGAATCACAAAGCTGGAACTTTTATGGAGGATAAGGCACTGTTTGAAGGACACGTGTCGAAAAGCTGGTGGTCGCCAAACCAACTGGTTAGCCGACCACTTTTTCTGGTCGGCCAGCTAGTTTTTCTAGTCGGCCTACCACCCAATTGGTCTCCAAGGCAGAAAGCTGGTCGGCCAGCCTTCTTTGATGGTCGGCCATAAAGGGAGGTTGGTCTTTGGTCATTTCCTGGTCTCTAGAAAAGAGCTCCTAGCCTTCCTATGTGACTGGAATGTTGAAGGTCTGAGTTTACCTCTGTTTCAGATGCGTTCCGTCACCCTCGATTGTCCAAAATGCATTTGTTTATCGAGTTGTTGTTCTTTATTTATCAAGTTGTTGTTAAGTTTTGTTTATCGAGTTGTTGTTAAGTTTTGTTTATCGAGTCGTTGCTTATCAAGTTCTCGAGTCTTGTACATCGAGTTGTTACTCTTTATTTATCAATGTTGTCGGGATTTGCTTATCGAGTTGTAAACTTGCTAAGGTTTTGTTATTTCTTAGTAAGTTAAGTTCTTTAGTTTGTTGCGTCGGTTCAGTACCTAACTCGGCAATGCACAGTGCTCAATTTTCATTCAATCTCATTTTTGTGCCAAATGATGCGATGCGATGCTAAGAAAACAAAATACAACAATTTTTGAACAAAAAGCTGTTTCATTCCATCATGATCCTTTTGTTACAACATTTTACAATAAGGGTACAAAGTTTTAAAGAAAATGAAACTGCCTAATACTGTACAATGTGCTATAACTACTAGTGAAAAAGGAAAATAAGAGCAGGAACATCCGCATCAGTGCTCTCGGGCTCAAGATCGGGAGGCTCTCTTCGTCCTCTTCGCCGGGACAGCCTTTGCAATACCCACGCCAGCACCATCATCTGAATCAGAGCTGCCGTCCTCAGGATCCTCTCCAGTATCACCTCCACTCTCAGAGTCGGAACCAGAGTCCTCTTCTCTGCCTGCGGATGTCTCCGACTGAGGATGCGCGGACTCCTCCTCCACACTAGACTCCTCGTCATCTCTGATAGGCGCTCTACGCCTGCCTCGGCTGCGAGTCGAATCCCTTCTCCCAGCTCCTTGAGAAGGCCTGGATGGCCCAGCCTATAGCGAGGGCATCTGAAAAGGACAATTTGAGTGCATTAGCCAACATGTATATCAGATGCAGAGACAAGAAAGCTACATAGAATGGGTGCATGCGGATACAGTATATGAATGTGGTGTGTGTCAGATGTGCTCTACACATGCAGTCAACCAACACAGTGAAATGATCAAATTCAGCATGTCATCAGAAGTATGATAAATGCAAGAAAACTGGAAAGTACCGAAACACCGGCGATGAACAGCTGCGTCTCTCTCCGCAAAACCATGCCCTCGAGCGAGGCCACCACTCCGAGCAATCCATCAGTGTACTCTCTGGGAGGCTGCAGATACAAGCTCAAGTCATCAGTGAGTGAATGAATGCCTGAATATCTGAGTGATATATGAAAAAACAGTGGAACATACCGGTGGCGAGTCGGGGTCACTGACATATCGGTGATCGGGCATTGGAGGCTCCAATGGAATCGGGTAAGATGTCCCGTATCGCCATCCTGTCAACTCGATCGGAAGATCTGGCCACCCGGCGTGCTGGTAAGTCAGGGGAATCTGGCGAATCTGTCTAGCCCCACCTCTCGATGTGCCAACCCTGCTAGTCGAAGGGGTATCCACAACCCGGGCTCAGCTTGATGATGATGCACCAACAGCCCTCCTCGTGGGAGTACGGACACCTGTCAATGGAGGCATCAGGTATGTATGGCAGTAGGTCGCGTACTCCCCCTCCTCCAGGAGCAAAACCGCATCAGTACCCAACATAAGCTCGTCAACCTCCTAGGGAGTGAGTCTCTTAGTGGACCGCATATCCTCTGGGGGTGCTGAGGGGATACTCTGATCAGGGGCGCCCATCGTCTGACACATGAAGTGGTCCCCTAGAAACCAGGCCCTGCCAACTGGCCCCTCGAATAAAGTCCTATATCGAGAGACGGCCCATGCCCCAGGGAATCAGAAACGGGTATCTCCTGCCAAGGGTGCCCAGGGCTGCCACGTAATCGGCGGATAACAGGTGCACAAACTGATTAGATAACATAAATATGCAAGATAAACCAAAGCTGAAAACATGAAGAACTGAGAGTTCTAGATTACCTCGGTCGCCCGCACAGTGTCAAAGAACTGCCGAAGGAAGGGCAGAGTCTCCCGAGTCCTCGGCCGGCACCGACCCTCGAATCTGTGAGAGTAAGGGATCTCAAGGGGTGCCTCCACCTCAAGCTCTGGGGCCAGTGTCGAAAAGTATGCGTAAACCCATAGCTGTGAAAAACAAGACAATGGCTGTAAGAATACAGTATGTATAGAAAATACAGAATGTTGAGTGCAGAATGAATATATATAATATATAGAAAGTGTAGAATGCTGAGAGCAGAATGTAAAGTGTGCCGTGTGCAGTGTACAAATAATGAAAAGTAGAAATGTAAATCAAGAGGGCAGAAAGTACCTCCCAAGCTCTCCAGTAGCTGCCTAAAATGTTCCCCCGCCCACGGGAGGTCGCACTCATGTAGCAGTAAAGGGTAGCGAGGCCGGCGCCACCCCAATCATACTGGCTGACCTGTGATAGGTCTACCAAGGCACTAAGCAGATAAAGTCCAACAGTGTTCCCCCTATTGGAGAACAAAGTGGTCCTAAGAAGGAACATCAAAAACCCTCGAGCATACTGCTCTATCTCCTCGATGGTCTCGGGCATAGTCCCCCTGTACTGTACGGGAAACTAGGTGTACCTAACTCTACCCGAAGATCTGTCAATCGACGGGCGGACTCCCAGCAGATAGATCCAAGCCGCCTCCCACTCGCCCATGTCTGCGTCGTAGGGGACCGGTCGGCCGGCCACATCAAGGCCAGTCAGCATGGCAAAGTCAAGCGCGGTCATCGTCATATCCCCAGTAGCTGAAAAGTGGAACAAGTTGGTGGTGTCCCACCATCTCTCCACAAGTGCCCCCATCAAGGTCCTGCTCGCCGGGTAACGTGATAGCCCCGCGCAGAAAGGTCCAAACCCCGCCTCGTCCACGAGATGGCGAACGGTATCCGGGAGCTCCGCATACCACTCCCTAGCGATGATCAAGCCATAACCTCGCGTCGAACGGGAAGACACCTGCATTCAAAATGAACAGATGTATTCAGTTTCAAAATGAAATATATAAGCTGCGTGCAAATGAAAAGAAAGAGTTGTGTGTTCAGAAGTGAAGTGTATGAACTGTGTGTTCAGTATAAGCTGCGTTCAAATGAAGAGTTTGGGCTGCGTGTTCAACTTTCAAAAACTGTAGGCTGTGTGTTCACCTCAAAAAGTTTGAGCTGTGGGTTCAGATTTCAAAACTGTGGGCTGTGTGTTCACCATCAAGGGTTTGGGCTGCATGTTCAACTTTCAACAACTGTGGGCTGTGTGTTCACCTCAAGAGTTTGGGCTGTGTGTTCACATCAAAAGTGTGGGCTGCGTGTTCACGACAAAAGTTTGAGCTGTAGGTTCAGATTTCAAAACTGCGGGCTGTGTGTTCACCATCAAGGGTTTGGGCTGCGTGTTCAACTTTCAACAACTGTGGGCTGCGTGTTCACGACAAAAAGTTTGAGCTGCGTGTTTAGATTTCAAAGTGTGGGCTACGTGTTCACGACAAAAATTTTGAGCTGTGTGTTCAGATTTCAAAAGTGTGGGCTGCGCGTGCATATCAAAAAGTATGAGCTGCATGTTCAGAAATTCAAGTGCTTGAGTTGTGTGTTCAAAATGCAAACCGAATGCTGTGTTATGGACTGAGTGTTCAGATTGAGCAGTGTTACAAGCTGTGTGACTGAAAAGTATGTTGTGTACCCGAAGAGCGAGTTGTGCGTCCGAAGAACAAGCTGTGTGCCCGAAAACGAGCTGTGTGCTTGAGACAAACTGTGTGATCAGAATGAACCGTGTGTTCAGAACATGCTGTGTGCCAACTTAATAGAATACTGTGTTGTGAGCTGCGTGCTAAAATGAGAAAAGTTTAGTTATACATGGGCTTGCCGGATGTACCGGATGGTACGTGAATGTGTTCAGAACGAGCAGATAAAAAATACATAGCAAAAGCATGAAATGCGCAGTAAATGATACAATGCAGAGAATGTAAAAGTGAAGTGCGTACCTCTCGTGCCTAATGAGAGAAATGAGCCTCTGGCTCCCGTAGCAGCAGATCTGCGGGTGCCCGTCGATCAAAACCAATAAAATGGTAAAAAGTGGCAGGAGGTAGGACGTGCTCCTGAGGATGATACCTCTCGGGATCGAACAGCCGAACTCTCGGAGGTAGTGACATGATGTTCGGCTCATCCCCGGCGTGTGGAGGACCTCCACTATGATGAAAATGATCAGCCATCTGCAGAAATCTGCAAAAATGAGCAAAATGAGCCAAAATTGGAAAAAGTCAACAAAAGTCAACTCCTGAGAAAATGTGCCAAATTTCAAGACAAACATACCCCAAGTGGTGAAAATGGAGAAAGAAGCTCCGAAATCAAATTTTAATCCGTTCAAAGTGAAGAGAATTGAAAGTTTTCGCAAAACAACTTTGCGTGGGGCATTGGAAAACGCGCAAAAAGCACAGATCTGAGGGAGAAAATGGTCTAGGAAGGGAGAGGAGCTAATTTCGGCCTTGGGGTTGTGAGCAACAGTGATGTGGACAAGTAGATTTAAAGAACCGAGCATAAAAGGACAAAACTGCCCCCATTTTGGAAAAGTGGTCGGCTGACCAACTTTCCTAGCAGGCCGACCACCCCTCAAACAAGCACTGGTCGGTGGCTCTTCTGGCTGGTCGGTGGCCCTCCTTCATGGTCTCCAAGGTCCCTTTGTTCTCCCTGTAAATTTTGGTGATGATTGGAGTCCCCAGCTCTCGAGAAAATACAAGAAAAGTGCACTTTTCGGTGCCAAATGCCTCTGCGGGAACTTCAACTCCAATCTTCAATGCGTGGCTCATCGTTACTCGCCAAGAGCAAGGTGTATCCTTTTTTAGTACGTCGCGACCCCTCCGAGAGGTAAATCAGAGGTAGCGTTTGAGTTGCCCTCTTCGAGGTTCATATTTCTTTACTCAACGTTTTGTTTCGAGCATGCTTTTGTAGCTACACTTATCTTGCATTGTTATGCACATTGCTTGTATTGTTGTGCACATTTCACTGGCATTGTCATGCCCTCATATTTTACATGAGTTGTCACGCACGTTTCGCTTACATTGCTATGCACTCTTCTATCGGCACCATGTCTGTCCATGTTCGGTATAATGTTGAACATATGTTGCTAACTATGTTGTGCCTGTTAAGTTTCTCTCTTTTGCATGCACGATATTTTATGTATAGTTCATTCGAGGCTGGTGTAACCAGACGATATTGTATGTACGGTTTATTTGAAGTTGGTGCGACCAGACGAACCGAACGGTATTGTATTCTCCGTGTGAGACGTAGCGAGAATTGTAATTCTCTTACACCTTGACTGCATGAAATGTAGTTTGATTTGCATGGCATTCTTGCTTAAAACTGTTGCATTTATTGTTTATATTTGCTTCATTACAGCTAGCTTTGCACGATCATGAGTTATGTTCGGCTTTGTGCATATCGTTTTGCATTATGCCCCTGCCTGCGAGCACATCTCTTGTTTATCTCGCCTGTTTGTCTAAGTCTTCGGCCTTGTCAAAATGGGTCGTCTCTAGGCTTTGACATTCACTCCCGTCACTTATGACTTTCGAGTTCTGTCAAAGATGGGCAACTGTAGACATCCCATTTTTGACCGACCTTGAGACTCAGACGTCATCGATTGAGCGCTCGGTGATTGTGCATGTTGTGCTTGTTCTGAGGTTACGGAGTCTCAGCTGAGAGCCTTGCCTCCGGACCTCGGGACTCTTTTATGCTTTGCCTCGGTTTGCGAACCAGATTCTATTTTCTCTTCTTGAAGGGAGGGAGAGGTCTCGTAGACCATCTCTCAGTGGCCATAGGCTACTTTTCGTGGTCGTAGGCCACTGTTCCCATTTGGAGACCAGTTTCTGATTTTCGGAGCCGTCGGCCGTACGCCTCGGTTCGGGACTGCTTAACATTCTCCGTTTGGCATGGTTTTTGGAACACACCTCGTTTCCTCTGTCTAGAGGGACACTGTGGCCCAGGAGACCACTTTTGTGGTCGTACGCCACTTTCGGTGCTTAACAGGCAGTTTTCGGGGCACCCGGCCGCACGTTTTGCCCCCTGAACCCTCGTTTTGCATCGGTGTTGGTTCATTTTTGGCATGAACCTTGTTTTCATTGTTTGGGAGGTGGTACAAGGGTGGGAGACCACCTTTTCTCCTTGGAGACCATTTTTCTCCCCCGCCAGTCGATTTTCTTGTCAGGAAGCTGGTCTCCTTGGTCTTTGGGCCACATTTACTGGTCTCCCACCATACCACTAGCTTGCCATTCAGTTGGGAGACCACCAAATGGGCTGGTCGACCACCTTTCTTTGTGTTGACCCTCTTGACCTGGTCGACCGACCAGGGGAACTGGTCGGCCGACCACCTGAACTGGTCGGCCTGCTACCTCCTATTTTGTCTCTATGAGTTGTTGCCAGCTGTGCCAGCTGGGGGCCACAGAACTGCATCCTCCATACACGTGTATGGAGCATCTTTGCCCTTGTTTTTTAGCTTTTTTGAGAAGCTTTGGTCTCTTTTGGCTATAAAGGAAGGCCTCCCCCTTCTTTGCCATGGTTCAGAAATTGGTTCAAGGCAAGAGGCTTATATCTCTTTATATCTCTATACTTTGAGCCCTAAAGTGCTTGGTTCTTGACCCTTTTGCACTACACCTCATAGCCTACCACCTCCACCATTGTTACTAAGTTCTTGGAGGTCATTTTCAGAGATCAAGGAGCTGGGTTTTTGGTCCAGAAGTTGCTAGTTTTTTGCTGAGCTTCAAGGGTAACCCACTTTCTCCCTTTATAAGCATTATTTTGATCCTTATCTTAGCCTCATTTTCATGCATATTTGGGCTTTGTTTCCAAATGAGAAAAGCTTCATTTTAAAGTTTTTTTCATGTTTGTTTAGGGTCATTTTGTTGTTGGGGGTCATCTACCCTCTTGCATGATCATTTTAGCCTTGTTTTGTGCCATGCCATAAGACATTCGAGCTAGTCTTTGCTTGGCCCTCCTACTACTGAAATCCAGCAGATTTTCAGTGGTTTGTATGTGGTTTTGAGGGCCTAAATCAGAGAGGGGTGACCCTCTCACTTATTGTCTTGTTTACTAGCATTTTTGGCCTTACAAAGGAGCCTATATTTTCACACTTCCTAACCTTGGTTCAGGCCCTTTTTGGTGGTTTTTAGGACCTGCATAATCTTTGTCTAGACCTGGTTTTGTCATCTTGGGTGTGCCTTTTGCATGTGTAGAATAATCCCTCTTATAGCTTATCAAAGGAGCATGTCATTTTTTGCACATAGTGATCATGTTTCAGTGGGTTTTTGGCCATTATTTGGCGTGTCATGCCTCTGTCTTTGGTTGGTTTAGTGGCCTCTTGAATGCTTCACATGCTTGTAGTGTAATCCATGCTCACTAGCTTACATTGCATGTTGCTTTGGACCTTGATGTTAGCATATTTTGGCCATGCTCTAAACTGAATTTGTCCATGATTTGGGCTGCCTTAGCTCTGTTTTGAGGTCTCTTCATTGAATGATGCTTGCCATGCATGGTTGTAGTGTAATACCCTTGTCTTGCTTCGAGTTTTGGAGCCTCTTGCATGCTTAAATGGAGGTGTTTGCATGTTTTAGCATCATTGTGCATGATATTTCAGAGCTTATACTTGTGCCATATTCCCATGTTTATCACTCTTTAAATGTGTTTAAGAGTTGTGCTTGTATGCCTCATTTATGGACTATTACATGAGCTTCATTTTGGTGCCTTTCAAGCCATCATCTTAGTTCATATTTGCTACTGATTTGGCCAGCATGAGGTCTGTTTAGAGTGGGTTAGGTCATTTGAGCATCATTTTGCATACCTCTAGTATAATGCACTTAGCTAGTTTCGGTACTTGAGCCATTCAACATGCATAACATGAGTTGTTCGCATGATTCGAGACCATTTTGTATGCCATTTCAGAGCTGGAACATGTGTCATTGCATGCCATATTTCATCCTTGCCATGCTCTTGTAGAGTTGCATTTTATGCCCTAGCTTTGATCCCTTGCATTGTGCATGCTTATATGTGTGTCATTGCCTCATTTTCATCATGTATGGCCACTAATTTGGGCACGGATGAGGCCTACCCATTTTGGTTTAAGCCCATTGTGCATTGTGTATGCCACGTCGCATTGCATCGAGTATGCCATCATTGCATTGTGTATGCTAATTATCATTTAGCATCGTGTATGCAAGTTCTTATCCTTAGCATTGTGCATCGAGCATGCCATTAGCCTTGTTAGGTTGTTCATATTGCATTGCATGTTTGCATGCTTAAGTCATATTGCATATTTGCATGCTTGTGTTGCATTGCATTTCTGCATACTCCACGTTACATAGTATTGTGCATGCCATGTTATGTGTTGTATCGTGTTTGGAATAGGAGTAAGTCCAAACACGGGAAACAAGGTACGTTTCATACTCGAAGTGATGAAATGTACCTCGATTCCCGGTCGCCGACACTCTTGACCATCCATGAATGGAGTTGTTGGTTTTAGTTGCTTATATGTGCATTCATGTCCCATTGAGTCACGCAATTCGACTCCTCGGCCATCATGCATCGAGATGCGTGATTGGTGGCCCGAGGATCGAGGACTACACTCCCTAGAGCCTTGCGCAATGATGGGGAGAGTGGTTGTGCACACATATGTTGAAAAGACCTTGCCTTCTCTCCCTCTTGCCTTTATTGCAGAAAAACCAGAATCCAGGGGCAGAAACTGGTCGGCCGACCAGCTTTTCTGGCAGGCCGACCACCCTTCTGGGTTTCTCCCACAAAATGTGGTCGGTGGGTGGTCTCGAAGGCCATGAGCTGGTCGGCAGCCTTCCCATGCATTTCCAAGATGGAGTTTCAGCCTTCTGGAGCCTTGTGCAAGTTTCCGAGATCAATTGCAAACAAAGGCAAGTCGAAGTGTCGCGAGGGATTTCCGAACAAGGCGAGTCAAGCACACATGCATTCTTTGTCATCCAAAACAGAGCTGGGGCAGTCCATTTGCATGCTAGTTTATTTGCTTATTGAGTTAATTTGTTGATTAATTAGAATTGTGTAATAATTAGCTGTAGCTGTTATTCATTTCGGTTCTGTATTATTTATTCGGACCCTCCGAGAGAGGGCAATGTTATACTAAGCGTGCATGTGTGTGATGCATGTTTTCCAACCCCACGTCTTTCTCCCTTTTATTTATCAGTTTATGATGGTTAGTTTTTAGGGCACGTTTCAATTACATCCTTATGCTCGCATGTTTGCATGCATTCATCTGTCTTGCATGCACCGGGCTCGACGCATCATACTAACTGCATTGTACTTCAATTCCAAGTTGAATACATGTTATCTGTAGCATCTCATATGCCATCTTAGAATAGCCGAGCCTATCTTAGTTGCATTTTGCATGTGTTGCATTAGCCATCTTAACATGAATTAGGATCATGCATCGATTACTAACTAATTTCTGTTTTGGCTTGGAGTACTCGGTGAGTGTTTATGCTTTAGCATCCTTGCATGCGTGTGAGTGACTGCCATGATAGCATGCTTACCATGAGGCTATGTGCTTATGTGATATAACTGCCTGATTGCCTGTGGGTGAAGGTTGGATTACTTGAATTGGAACAATTCATCGATTGCGAGTTTTAAGCCCACTTGAAAGTGGCAAAACACTGTGTTTTCTAAGCCCACTTGAGGGTGGCAAAATCCGTATTTTAGCCTACTTGCGAGTAGCAAACCACTTTAAAAAACAAACATGAGATGTTTTGTTCCAACTTAGGCGATCCAGTCTATACTTGTATGCTGTGCGCATCACATAGTAATCCTAGGCTAATAATTCGGAATAAGAACGCATGTGTTTTCAAAAACTCGATATCATGTTTAGTAGTGGCCGATCTTTGATCGGGCGAGCAGGGGTGCTCATTGCATGACCTTCCCCAATCGTACCCAAGTTCCCGAGCCGAGGCAACTTTGGTGATAACGGACACGCGGCCTTAGGCACGAGTCAGGGTTTCTTAAATTTCCCAAAAATAAAATATTTAGGTGGCGACTCTGTATCTAGCAAAGCAGTCCATGTTTGGCACTTCTTTCTAAAAAATCCGTTTTTTAAAACAATTTACCAGATTTAGACTCTTTGGTGATTTATCAATCTTGCATTGCACTTTGCGAGATTAGATTCAGAACCGTGACATTTGAGTCTGAACTGTAGTGAGCCTAATGAACAGAACGGGATTTCTCCCGGGACGTTCGGGCGCGTCTACAATACCCCGCCACCAAAACTGGCGACCCAAATCACGATACATCTTAGTGCCTCCCGGATGCACCGCAAAGCGTGAATGGTGAAACTCTCGGAGTACTTCCTCTCGGCAAGACTCCGATACAAACGGACGGTCTCGGTACCTCACACTCATGTCAGGATACACAGTCAAACCCTTCTCCACCTTCCCACTGGAGATTTTCTCCAGGAGGGATTCGACCTCAAGGTCGCCTCTCTGTGCCTCTAACACTCGACTCACAAGTGTAGGCTGCACAACTACAGAAAACAAGGCCGCAGCCTCAACAGATTCGCCCAGAAGCAAATCAAACTCGCCAAGTGCACCCATCATCTCCCACTCCTAGATGGCTATACAAGCTACATCACTAATGGATTTCTGCTAAGGGCATCGGCCACAACATTGACCTTCCTCGGATGGTAATGCAACTCAAAGTCGTAATCCTCAATGAACTCCATCCACCTCCTCTGCCTCAAATTCAACTCCTTCTGTGTAAACAGATATTTCAGACTCTTACGATTCGAGAACACCTCGAATTTCTCACCATAAGGGTAGTGCCTCCAAAACTTCAAGGCAAAGATCACAGTTGCTAACTCTAGGTCGTGTGTAGGGTAATTTTTCTCGTGTATTTTCAACTGCCGCGAGCCATAGGCTACCACTTTCCCCTCCTGCATCAACACACAACCCAAACCCTCTCGTGAGGCATCACAATAAACTGCATAACCCAACCCTCTTTCCGAAATAATCAAAACCGGAGCGGTGGTAAGTCTAACCTTCAACTCTTGGAATGACTTTTCACAAGTCTCACTCCATACAAACTTGACCCCTTTCCGCGTCAACCTAGTCAACGACGAAGCTAGTCTGGAGAAATCTTTCACAAACCGGCGGTAATACCCAGCTAATCCCAGAAAACTGTGGATCTAAAAAACGCTCTTAGGCTATGCCCAATCCTGCACTGCCTCAATCTTAGATGTATCAATCGACATCCCTTCCCTAGAGACTACGTGGCCTAAGAACTTGACCTCTCTTAGCCAGAACTCACACTTCCCAAACTTGGCATACAACCTATGGGCTTTAAGCAACTCAAGCACCATTCTCAAGTGCTCCTTGTGCTCCTTCTCAGAAGGTGAATAAATCAAAATGTCATCTACGAAGACGACTACAAAATGATCTAAGAATTCCCGGAAGATCCGGTTCATCAAGTCCATAAACACTGCCAGTGCATTGGTGAGCCCAAAAGGCATCACCAGAAACTCATAATGGCCATACCGCGTACGGAATGCCGTCTTCGGAATATCCTCCTCATTGACTCTCAACTGATGGTGACCCGATCTCAAGTCTATTTTAGAGAAACAATGGGACCCTTTCAACTGGTCAAACAAATCATCTATATGGGGCATAGAGTACTTATTCTTAACTGTAGCCCGATTCAATTTTCGGTAATCGATACAAAGTCTCAAGGCACCATCTTTCTTTTTAGCAAAGAGGGCCGGTGCTCCCTATGGCGAAACACTAGGGTGAATAAAGCCCTTATCTAGCAATTCTTGAAGCTAAACCTTCAACTCAATCAACTTAGCTGGGGCAAAACGATATGGTGCCATAGAAATCGGCACCGTGCCGGGCACTAGATCTATAGAGAACTTAATCTCTCGATGGGGTGGCAAACTAACAAGATCCTTGGAAAAGATGTCTGAGTACTCACAAACCACTCTCGGCAATACAGTCTAGGTCTCATCACACTCACTACTCATATAGCTAGCGAGAAGACAACTAAGCTCACTCGGCCCTCGCGGATCATACACTGGTGGCAAAACTCTACTAACTCGATCTCCTAAGAAGTGAAAACAATCCCCGCCCACGGTACATACAGTAACGCTCTAGCGGTAGCAATCAATAACAGCTTGGTATGATGATAGCCAGTCTATACCCAAAATCACAACAAAACCCGACATAGCCATAACTACAAAAGAAAATGGAAGCCGGCGGTCGGCAACCTCTATATCACAGCCCCGACAACCTTGTTTCAAAATCAACTCACCTCCAACAGGTGACACAACACAAATAGGAGATGCTAACAGCGCCAACTCCAACCCCAAAACAGAAGCAAATGCAGCAGATATAAAGGAATATGATGCACCCATATTAATCAATACATTGGCAATTGAGTTGTAAAACAAAAAGGTACCTCTCACAACAGATGGAGCTGGTACAAGATCCTGCGCGGTAACAGCATTGTAACAACGCCCGCGAGGGACCTCGCTACAGTTCGGACTCGATTTTGTTGCGGTTCCAAATCTTGAACCAAAGAGTCCAAATCCGGTAAATCGTTTTGAGAAAAAACAGATTTTTTGAAAGAAGTGCCAAACATGGACTGCTTTGCCAGATAACAGAGTCGCCACCTAAATATTTTAAAATGGGAAATTTAGGAAACCCTGACTCGGTGCCAAAGGCCACGTGTCCGTCATCACCAAAGTTGCCTCGGCTCGGGAACTTGGGTACGATTAGGGAAGGTCACATCGTGAGCACCCCCTCTCGCCCGGTCAAAGACCGGCCTCTACTAACCATGATATCTGATTTTAAAAACATTGTGTGTTCTTATTCCGGTTATTAGCCTAGTTTACTATGTGATGCTCGCAGCAAACAAGTATAGATTGGGCCGTCTGAATTGGAACAAAACATCTCATGTTTGTTTATTTGAAAATGGTTTGATGGTGCTACCCGCAAGTAGGCTAAGATGCGGATTTGCCACCCTCGAGTGGGCTTAAGAAAACAATGATTTTGCCACTATCTAGTGGGCTTAAAACAAGCATTTGATGAATTGTCCCAATTCAGATAACTCAACCTCCACCCACAGGCATTCAAGGCAGTTATATCATATAAGCATTTAGCCTCATGGCAAGCATGCTATCATGGCAACACTCACACACATGCAAGGATGCTAAAGCATAAAACTCACCTAGTACTCCAAGCCAAAACAAAAACCGATTAGAAATCATGCATGATCCTAATATACAGAATGCCTAATGCAACACATGCAAAGATGCAAACTATAGCAGGCTCGGCTATTCTAAAGATGGCATATGAAATGCTACAGCTATCAAGTATTCAACTTGGAATTGAAATACAAATGCAATTTGTATGATGCGCCGAGCCCGGTGCATGCAAAACAGATGAATGATGCAAACATGCTGTCATACTGTATGCTAATTGAAATATGCCCTAATCTACCATCGTAAGCAGATAAATAAAAGGGAGAAAGAAATGGGGGTTGGAAGACATACATCATACTCACCCACACTTATTACAACATTTGCCCTCGCGCAGAGGGTCCGAATAAATAATAATACAGTCCGAAATAAAAGAACATTACAGTCCGAATAAATATACAAATTCCTAATTAATTGACAAATTAACTAAGAAAGCTGTAAACTGGCATGCAAGCCAGGGGGTGCCTTGACTATGATAGATGCCGTCTGTTGGGCTGCTTGGCGCGGAAATCCACTGGGATGCCCCGATTAGCCTCTGTTTGCACTGTTTCTTGAAATGCGTGCCGAACTCCGAAAAGTTGCTGATCCTTGATTTTGCTGCAACAGAGAGCAGGAAAGGGGCACAGCAATGTATTTCACAAATATATGCATGCCTCGATCCTCGTGCCACCAATCACGCATCTCAATGCATGATGGCCGAGGAACCGGATTGCACAACTCAATATCAGATTAATGCAAATGATGACATAACAAAACCTAACTCCATTATAGATAATCCGGAGTGTCGGCGACTTGGGAATTGAGACCCGTTCCGCCACTCGGAGTGCGAAACGTACCTCGTTTCCCGTGCAATATGCATGATATGCATGAAATGCAACTAACATACAATCCTAGCATGCGCAATGCTATGAAAATGAGATGCCTCGAAATGCGTGCCCACTGGCACGCAAACCGAGGCGATGACATAAAGGCACGAAATGCAATGATGGGCTTACACCAATATGAGAGGGCCTCAGCCACACTCACACGGGATGCCGGAATGACAAGAATGAGGTGCCTCGAAATGCGTGCCCACTGGCACGCAAACCGAGGCAATGATGAAATGCAAATCGGATAACACATAATGCCTCGAAATGCGTGCACACGGGCACGCAAACCGAGGCAGAGGCATATGCAATGCCAATCAGATAAAACAGAATACCTCGAAATGCGTGCACACTGGCACGCAAACCGAGGCAGAGGCATACGCAATGCCAAGCGGATAAAACAGAATGCCTCGAAATGCGTGCACACGGGCACGCAAACCGAGGCAGAGGCATACGCAATGCCAAGCGGATAAAACAGAGTGCCTCGAAATGCGTGCGCACGGGCACGCAAACCGAGGCAGAGGCATACGCAATGCCAAGCGGATAAAACAGAGTGTCTCGAAACGCGTGCACACGGGCACGCAAATCGAGGCGGAGGCATACGCAATGCCAATCGAATAAAACAGAGTGCCTCGAAATGCGTGCACACAGGCACGCAAACCGAGGCGGAGGCATACGCAATGCCAATCAGATAAAATAGAATGCCTCAAAATGCGTGCACACAGGCACGCAAACCGAGGAGGAGGCATACGCAATGCCAAGCGGATAAAACAGAGTGTCTCGAAATGCGTGCGCACGGACACGCAAACCGAGGCGAAGATATGAAGTGCAAATCGGATAAAACTGAAGTGCCTCGAAATGCGTGCACACGGGCACGCAAGTCGAGGCGATGATATGAACTGCGAATCGGATAAAACCGAAGTGCCTCGAAATGCGTGCACACGGGCACGCAAACCGAGGCGATGCTAAAATGAAATGAAATGGCATACGGAATGCAAATTGGGCTTATGCCAACATGAGAGGACCTCAGCCACACTCACATAAGCTGCTGACGGATGAAAATGAGGTGCCTCGAGATGCGTGCACACGGACACGCAAACCGAGGCAATGGCATACAAGCATGAAAATACAAATTGGGCTTACGCCAACATGAGAGGGCCTCAACCACACTCACATAGGCTGCCGACGGATGAAAATGAGGTGCCTCGAGATGCGTGCACACGGACACGCAAACCGAGGCAATGACAAAAAGGCACAAAATGGCATGGAAATGATATGCAAGAATGCAAACTAAATTCCAGCAACTAAATGAAGGGAAAACAGCCTCAAAATGATGATAAAAATGCACCCGATGCCCGGAATGTTCCCGAAATGTGATATTTAGCCCCCGAAATGGCCTACAGCTATGCTATACATGCAAAATTGACACATGACAGAAAAAACAGTAGCAAGGCAGCCCCAAAAATAGCATTTTATCAGCACAAAGCATGGCCAAATTGTAAGCCTAGATATGACAACAATAGCTTGCAAAAATACGGAAAAAGAGAGGATTTACAAAGCAAGTGATATCTACAATGCTCAAATCCAAAAAATCAGTTCTACAACATTGAAGATGGAACAAAAATATGCACAAATGCAAGAGATGACAACCTCTAAATCAGTATGTATATATGCTAAACATAGCATGCAATATTACGGTAAATTTGGAGAATTGCAAAACAAGTACCAAAAGAAATCACCAAATGGCTTAAGGCCCTTAACAAAACACAAAGAATGGACCAAAATAAGGCTCTTTCTAAGCCTGATGAAGGCTGAAAACAGGAGCCAAATAAGCCTAACAAAGCATGCAAAATAATGAGCCAAAGAGAGGTATTGAGACAAGTGGTGTATAGAAAATTCAAACAGCAAAATTTCCTTCTACAACTTTGAAGAGGAACCCAAAATATGCATATTTACAGTTTATGTCATACTCGAAATCAGATTATTCATGAGTCAAATAAAGCATGCAAATTATTGACCTAAAGAATGATATTGAAGCAAGTGTATCATGGAGCTCTCAAATAGGGTTGAACCCTTAAACAAACATGGAGAATAGCTAAAAAAAGACCTAGTTTCAGTCAAGGTCGGAGCTCAAAAGTAAAAGCAAAGAGAGGTAAGAAATGGTGCAAAATAGGGCTAGAAAAGAGGGAAAGTAAACTTACCCTTGAAGACCAACACTTTGATTGCTTCTTGGACCAACTTTGGTGACTTTAAGCTGCTGGAATCCCTCCCTTGCTGCCAGAAATGGAATGGTGATGGTAGGGCTTGAAGATGATGAAGAAAATGGGACCAAAACTTGGATGTTTTTTGACTTGGAAGTATAGAGAGGGAGAGAGATATAGATATGAGGCTCCAAAACAATTTTTCCTAACCTCTAAATCAGCTGGTGCTGCTGGTTTATATGGCCAAGAAGGGTGAAAATATCTTTCCCCAAAATATCTAGATATTTTGAGGGCAAAATATCTAGATATTTTGAGGGCAAACAAAAAAGATTTTGTTCGGCCACGAAGCGGGCATCTGAGACCGCAGTGTTCCTCAGAATGATGAAACAGAGGTACCTGCCAAAATTGAACAAAAACTAATGCAAAACGAAAGCTCGGGGACCAAAACCGCGCGGGGTCCTGAAAATGGGCTGCCGGGCACCGGAAGTGGTGTTCGGCTGCGAAGTGGGTATCAGAGACCCCAGTGTCCCTCAGAAGGACCAAACAGAGGTGTCTGCCAAAAATGAACAGACATCGATGCAAAATGAATGCTCGGGGCCAAAACCGCGCGGTTCGGGGTCCCGAAAATAGGCTGCCGGGCACCGGAAGTGGTGTTCGGCTGCGAAGTGGGTATCAGAGACCCCAGTGTCCCTCGGAAGGACCAAACAGAGGTGTCTGCCAAAAATGAACAGACATCGATGCAAAATGAATGCTCGGGGCCTAAACCGCGAAGTTCGGGGTCCCGAAAATGGGCTGCCGGGCACCGGAAGTGGTGTTCAGCTGCGAAGTGGGTATCAGAGACCCCAGTGTCCCTCGTTATGCTAAAACAGAGGCACTTACCAAAAATCGGAGAAATCGGAGATGGTTGGGCGGTCCCGAACCGAGGCACACGGCCTGACGGTCCCGAAAACCGGGAACCGGGCTCCGAAATGGGCAAAATGGCCTACGGCCACAAAACGTAGCCTACGGCCACTGAGAGATAGTCTACGGGACCACTCCCTCCCCTCAGGAAAGAAAACAGAGAAAACCGAGTCTGGTTCGCAAACCGAGGCAAGGCACAGAAGAGAGTTCGGAAGTCCGGAGGCAGGGCGCACGGCCGCGACTCTGAGGCTTCTGAACGAGCACAATATGCAACATCACCGAGCGCTCAATCGGTGACGTCTGAGTCTTAAGGTCGGTCAAAAATGGGGTGTCTACAAGCATACACGCGCCCTGAAGGTCTCTGACATACTTGCTCACCTTTAGGAGCAAAAGACTGCTGCACTGTCACGACCCAAACCCGCCCCTATGGGTTTAGCACCGTAACCGGCCAGTAATCTGCGATTACCGAAGGCCTGCTTAACAGTAATATAGAGTACAGGGGCTGGCGGAAGCCAAAATAGTAAATGAAAGATGTCCAATGAGCTGTAACAGTCTGTATGCAAAAAGACTTTTCATAACATATTCACATTCGGAACAAAAGCAGTATGTACATACATCATATACAGACATTCAGGTTAGGGACCAAATCTCTAACATAACAGTACAGTACAAGTCTTAAACAGTATTACAAAACAGAGACGGAAGGGTGAAACTAAAGCACCCTAAAACAGCCTTAGCTTGGTCAAACTTGGAACCTCGAGGTGAGGCACAATGGTTGGCTTGACAAAAAGGGAGTTTAACCCAACGCTCCTAGCTCTGATCTGGTGCCTGGACACCTACATATATATATATAAACAGTGAGCTAAAGCCCAGTGAATGACAAATGCGTAAAGAGGTTAGGAATAAATGTCCTTCCAGTATTTAAAACAGTCATTTGAACAGTATATCAGTTATTCGATCATAGCAGTCATAAGTGGTACATCCAATAGCAAGCAATACAGTAGGTCTTAACAGACCGAACAGTCAGTTGATGGCCATCATATCAGTAAATAGTAGTGGTTCCAACATGGGAACCGACAGAGATCTCTGTGACAGTAGCAGTACAGTATAGTAACAGTAAATTGCTATGGATGCCACGAATACAGTTCACAAATAGGACAAGCATTCATTCAGTAAGAAATATCATTTCAGAAAGCAGTACAGTTGATCATTCAGAAAATATTCATGATTGAATATATCTTTACAGCATTGTTACTCACAGAGTACTGGGCTACAAGCAGCTAATGAGCATCCTCGGATGCCAACCCTACAGTTACAGAACGAACACACACTAAGTTACATACTTGGGTTTAAGAACTTAACCCCTAACTTGACTCGGTGTGGTTCTACATCAATATCCCCATTAAGATGCCTTAAACATGACCTAGGAATGCTTAGGATGGAATAAGGATGCAAAGATGTACTTCAAAACATTTTTCAAAGTTTGCTGAAACAAGGGTCCACGCTCGAGCGTGGCTTTATACGCTCGAGCGGACATGCAGACAAAGGAGCTCCGCTCGAGCGTGACTTCCTTCACTCGAGTGGACTGTAAAATATATGAAAAGTACTGGATGCATGCAATTCACGCTCGACAGGCGCTCGACCTACGCTCGAGCGTGAGACACAAGTCCTCGCTCGAGCGTGCATTCCCCCGCTCGAGCGGACAATAAATGTAGGCAAAAGTGCTGGATACACGCATTTCACGCTCGAGCGTTACCTTTCCCACTCGAGCGGACTGCATGAACCCAGAGTGTATGCTCGAGCGTGAACTCCCATGCTCGAGCGTGGGTCCAAATTCTGGAATTTCTAGATTGAACCTCCAAGCTCAAATTCAACTTTTAAAGCATCAAATCCGATCCTTTTGGGCTAATTTTCTAGAAAACACTTTAAAAATCATAATATAACATGTTTCAAAGATCAATTTGCAAAATCAAAGCCCAAAGGTAGTTCAATTAAACACAAATCCAAACAAAACTTCATGAACGATGTATATGTAACATGCAAGTGTTCAATTGAAATCCAAGCTTCAAATACTTGATCAAATGAGTCAATTCACTCAAAAAGATGATGAATTCATGGACCATAGCTAGAATTTAGACATGCATGTGAGGATTCCCATGAAATCAACCTCAAAACTTAACAATGTGTACCTGCATGCATGATTTACTACTCAATTCAACATTTTAAGCCATGTCTTGGCTCTAAACTCCAACAATCCTCTAAACCATGCAAGAACCAACTCAAAACATAAGCAAGAAGGTAAATTCTCTATCTTAAGTCTTGAATCTAGGGTATGGAAGCTCAATTTTACAAATTCTCTTCAAATCTACCAAGTCTCCAAGCAATTCTTTGTTGAAACCAAGTTTTTCTCCTCTCTCACTCTTTCCCTCAGTTATGGACTTCAAAGATAAGCAAATGATACACCAAAGGATCCAAACAAGGTTTTAGATAGTGGCCCACTTTAACGGTAATTTGGTAATTAACTTGAACTAATGTGATTTACATTATTTAATACAATTTAATCATTCCAAATCAAATTTAAATTAAACCTACCATAAAATCACATAAATCCTAATTAGCAAATAACACTAATCAATTTCTGATTCGGTCGCCGATAAGGCCTTCAATTTGCAATTCAAAATTAAAACATGAATAGATTCATTCAGAAGTCAAACAGATAGAAATGCATTTAAACCATTACACTCCTACAATCAATTCAGGATTTCATTCTAATCAGTTACTTATCATGTTCAATCACAGTTTAGCAGTAATCAGAGATGAGGGTTGTCACATGCACAGACTGAGACGATGAGGGCTCCCTGATTGGCCCTCGAGGCCTGAACAGACTGAGCTGGCCGATAACTCTGCCTCGACCTAGATGCACCAGATGTGCCACTCAACTGCGAGGAAAACCTCTTCAGGTGCCCCGCCTGACCACACTGGTAACAAGAGAGTGGCTGGCCTCTGCCCTAACTCTGGCTCTGAGGACGAGCCGAAGATGAAGCTGCTCTCTGCCCTTCTCCCCTCTGCGGGCAAGCTGGAGACTTGTGGCCCAGCTGACCATATTTGTAACAAGTAATGTCTCCCTGACTGCCTCTCCCAGAACCTGCACTCGGCACTGGAAAGGTAGACCTCACAAAAGCACCCTGAGACAGCTGAGGGTTAGAACCCCCCTGTCTCCTGCCATCCTCCTGGCCATCATGACTCCTCTTGGAGCCCCTCATCCTCTCCTTCTCCTCACGCATGATAATCTCCATATGAGTAGCAGCATCCACAAGACGCCCATACTCCCGGATCATGGACCCCGCAACTCTAGTCTTGAGTCCGTGCCTCAACTTCTTCTCAAATTCCAAACAACGGCATTCCTCAGATGCCACTAACTCAGGAGCAAACCTCGACAAGCTAGTAAATGCGGCCTCAAACTTAGCCATAGGCAGACTTAACTGATTGAGCTGAAAAAACTGGTCCCTTAACTTCTCCCTAACAGCTGGAGACAAAAATTTCTCCTGAAAAGCAACTACAAAGGCCTCTCATGTACCACCAATACAGCCCCTCATGAACTTCCACCACTGACCCGCATCTCCCTTCAACTGGAAAGATGCCAAGGTCACCTTCAAAGCCCCGTCTTCGATGCCAAGCATCTCAAACGCCTTTGCCATCTACTCTAGCCACTCATCAACCTTAAGTGGCTCTTTCGGATCCCCCAAAAACTCGTCTGGGTTATACCGGAAAAACTCCCTCTTCAAAAAAGAAGGCCCTGTCTCAGTAACATGGGCCTGGACTTGATTCTCAACTCTGAGAATGTCCATGGATTCCCTCAATGCTCCTACCATCTCGTGGGCTAAGGCGCCCATGGCCTGCTGACCTGCTAGCTCGGCCACATTGGCCTGACCAAACCCCTCCTACTGTGCCAGAATCTCATCCGGTAAAGGCATCTCCTACCTCCTAGGCCTACCTCGCCTACCACCACGTCCTCGTCCTGACATCCTAATAAAGGTAACGAAGATCATTAGCACATTCATAAATGTGCCGAAACTATAACACTTGCGTCCTAATGCATTGGACAACAGTAATTCACTCCACATAAGCACATAATCACATAAGCACTTACGAATTTTATTTCTGGATAATGACAGTCCCGAGGCGTTACTAGAGTTCCGGTTAGAAACAGCATTGATCAAGTGCTTTTCCAACAAGACTCCCAGAAACCCAAGGATCTAATCAACATCCTAGAAACTACATTCCATACCCATATAGTCACATAAACATGTTATCACATAAGTATATAACAGTATATCTAAGTCTCTAACAAGCGAGACAAACTCATTGTGATACTAATCACTTCCCACGTACCCAAAGTATTCAAACCCGGTACGCTCTTATACCAAGTTGTAACGCCCTCAAAATATTACATAGAAACCCACATTATTGACATGCAAAGACATAAGTAAACAAAACTTAATTCCATTCATTAGAGTATTCCTTACAAATGTATTACATGTTGACAACAAAGGTAAATGCCCGATGGGCTTACAACTTTCCAAGCCAACACTTGGTTACACAAAAGGAGAGTACTAGCTCACAGCACATTAAGCCATTGGTTTGAATTTACATGTAATACCCCAAATAACGAAAATAATTCAAGAGTCTTCAACTCCCAAAACCATCCAAGCTACGTCCTTGGAGGTGACATGTCACTTGAACCTGAAAATGATGTCCTATAAAGGGTGAGCCACAGCCCAGTAGAGATATACTAAATCAAATATGAGCAATAACTAAAACAATAACATTTGATAGATGGTTAACACTTATAAACCGAATTATATCACAATACTGTTCCATGACAATCATATCCATATTGTATTCCACTTTCCTTCACTTATTCAAATCATTTCATAAACATAGCTTAGAACCTGGCCAAACAATTAAATGGGAATTCATCCCATATTAAAACATTTCCTTTATTCACAATTCAAATGAGTCTACAACTCACATTAAAAACACTTCCCATATATCAATTTAATACACACATTTGTTGTATTAACACTTCAAGTGATACATATATTTGCTGTATCAATGGAGTCCATCCCCTATCTCCTCCCAAACAGGTTTGAGAGTCCATCCCCTATCTCCTCTCAAACCATGGAGTACATCCCCTATCTCCTCCCAAACAATATGCATATACAATGTATTTAACACTTGTCATGTATAATAATCAATCAATACACATATTTGCTATATTAATTCAACTGTCATATTCAATGACATATTCAATGTGATTAGTTTCAGTTTTCCCTAATCAACATACAATGTCTACAATAATCAAGACTATCCTCCACCGATAGCCCAAAACAGTTATCTCTAAACAAATAATAAATTTATCAACAGATAAAATATCGACATTTTCATAGGTGAGTGATAAATTAATCTGACTACATCATTTAATCCCATAATTTCCCAATCTCATGATTCTCAACTCAATTTCTCATTTTCCTAAAATTAATTATACAAATCAATTTATTATAATAATTAGGGCATTTTCCCCCCTTTCTCAATATCAACCCTAAGGTTCGATTTCACCAATTTGACAACAATACTACCATTTTCCAATGTCTTACATACACATGGGTTTTAATATTTGAAAACCCCTCTTTTATAAATTGCATAACAAACCCTAACTTTTCCAATATTACCCAACAACACCAACTAATCAAAATGACCAAAGTTTATGTAAAAACTCATAAGAAGGAGTAGGGTATCTCTACCTCGAAATGAAGAGACCAAAGGAGAAGATGATGAAAATCCAAAGTACTTCAAATCCACTATTTCTCAGATTAAAGTGAAGCCCTCGCGACCCTCTACTTTTCTTACAAAGAGATTAGGGTAGGAACACGCTAGAAATAGATGAAACCCTAGAGAGAAGAAGGTAAGTGTAGAGAGAGAGAGAGAGAGAGAGAGAGAGAGAGCCGAATCTAGGGTTTTGAAATGAAAAGTGTATCAAAAGTGATGTAGGGGACGGCTGCTGTGTACTAATATAACAGAGGCTCGCTTGAGCGAAGGATTGGTCGCTCGAGCGACCAAACACAAAGAACCCTTGCTCGAGCGTAGAAAGCATTGCTCGAGCCAGCAATGTAAAGTTTCAGGTCTGCAACCCAGAAGCACGCTCAAGCGAAGAAAAGCTTGCTCGAGCGAAGAATCCCAAAACATAGACCTCGCTCGCTCGAGCGAAGGAACCCTGGCTCGAGCGAAGGATCTAAAACAAAGAGCTCGCTCGAGCGACAAAAGCCTCGCTCGAGCAAAGAACCAAAATTCTGGGCAGTAACCATTTGCTCCCAATCACACCCAACCTGTAACAATCCTGCCCAAAACATCCTATAACTCAAATACAAAGTATTGAAGGACGGAAATAAGATATAAACCACAACCGACATCCACGGAACCAAGTTCGGATACAACAACCAAAGCAGGAAGAACCAGGATCGCTATACAAACTATACACAAAAAAAAAAAAAAAAATTAGAGATTCTCTTTTCTCTATATTTTTGTAAAAAATCAAAAATTCATTCCAAACATACTAGGTAGCGTTTGGTTTAAAAATCAAATCATGATTTGGATAAAAAAAATTTCAAAATTCTTTTCAAAATTTATAACTAAACGCACAACTCAAAACTCAATTCAAAACTCATAACTAAATTCTTTTCAAAACTTTATTTAAAAAAAAATCGTTTTTTTTTATTTTGTTCTTTAAAATTATTTTTTATTTATTATTTTTTGATAAATAATTTTTTCAATTTTTTAAAATTTTTTGAAGAAAAACATTTTATTTTTTAGAAAAAAATATTTTTTTTTAAGTATTGGCCAAATAATTTGTTATTATTTAAATATATATAAGAGATCCAAAATTTTTTAAAATTTAAAAAAATTAAAAATTTTAAAAATAAATAAAAATTTTGAAATAAAAAAATAAAATTTTTAAAATTTTAAAATATTTAAAAAAATACAACACACAAATGTAGTAAATACAACGTACAATAAATAAAATATTTAAATGTTTTTAAAAAATAAACTCAAAAAATTTCAAAATACAATTTAAAATTATTTTCAAAACTCGAAATTCTTGTCAAAATTCATAACTAAATAACTTTTTCCATTTTAAAAACTCAAAATTCAAAATATAACTCTAAACTCAAATCATGATTCAAAAATTAAACCAAACGAAGCATAATTTTTTTATCTCAGATTTTAGTAAAAGAAATCAAAAAATTATTAAAATAACTTGGATGATGAGACATTCGGTTTTGTACATGCAGAACATTAAAAGCAGCTTGATGTGCAATTCCGATGGCTCAAGTCCTACAAATGTTAACGATTGGAGAGTAGATAACTGAATCAGAAATATGAAGCTATGTGTGTCAATTTCCGACCACACTGCTAAATTAGTACTTAGCTGGAGAGCACTGGCAGAATAGATAAGTCCCGAACGACCTGCAACAGAAAGAAGAGATTCCGGCGGTGGTTCGTCCACCCGGGGGCACTCCAACGATCAAGTCAGTTATCTCTCAAAGATAGCCAAAGTTCTTAAGTCACTATTCAGAATATAAATTGCGTACCTTAGACCCATGGGGGTGCCTCCTTTTTATAGTCAATACAATCCTAGTCCCAATAGAAGCCTAGCTCCATTGGATTTAGGATTACTGCTAATCTTGGACTCCCAGTAGGATTGAGATAAACTCTCTAAGAGTCTTATCCTTACCCAAACTGAAGTCTCATTCAATCCAGGACTCTTGTCCTTTATCCGCTTATCCCGGATTCCGATATCTTCAGAGATAACCTCGGCCTAGCTGAGATCACCTCTTCGTCATGATCAGGACACGTGGCACCTCGGCTGACACTTCGGTGTCACCTTGGCACGTGTTGGCACTCAGAAAATATGTCCCCACAACTGCCCCCTAGGTTCTATTACCTCGGCATCTTGAGGTGATGGAACCTATATCGTTTCTTCCATTTAACACGTTGGCTAAGATCACTCCATTCGTTCATTACCGAGGTCATAATGCGTCGGCTCAATATGACCAAAAACTTACAGTCTGCTTTCACCAATGCCTCAAAATCATTAACCAAGTTTTTTCAAGTTTCTCAGCTAAGATCATCCTCCAAGCCGAGGTTCTACTCCGTTAAATCGAGAATTCTAAGAGCTTCAACATGCGTATGAGCTGTTATGCATGACTACTCAACCGTTCTTGCCACACGTCTCTCTCTCTTTGGGCCGTACCCGACACGCACCACTAAGTCGAATTGCTCTTGCATGCGTCGTCTGACACATACGTCATTTTAGGCACATTAATTGCCTTTTTGCCACCGTTTTTGTGTTTCAACAAAAACTTCCTTCCTCTCTCCGTCTTTTCACTTCTTCATCATCACTTTTGCGAAAAAACCCTCTCTCTCTTACTTTCTCAAATCCGCCATTATCTCAAGCTCGCAAGCTCTGTGATTGCTTCCAGTCTTCCCCTCTGGCGAAGCTTTCACCGCTTTGTCATTTTGCTGTTGTCGTCTAACTTCGGCGAACTCAACGCCGGCTTCACTTTTCTTCGGTGAGTTACTTATTCCTCCTTTATCAGTCTGTGTTTCTGTGAGAACCCGAATATAAAAATTAAGTAAATAATTAAATAATAATATTACAATCTCAAATATTTTGGTGGTGAATTCTAAGGTGCAAATTAAATATTATTGGAGGATCTTTTAATTAATTTTTAAACCTAAAATAAATTTATGGTGAAAGTCTTTAATTTAGAGGCAAGATTTTTTATCTAAAAAAAAAAGTCTTTAATTTAGAGGCAAGATTTATTATCTAAAAAAAAAAAACAGAATAAAATAAAGTATATAGAGAGGAGGGTGTGACTTGAACTCTAGACCACAAACTTAATAAATAAGGCTTTACCATTTGAGTTGCATATAACTTATATATGTATTTTGTATATTTATCTATTTATTTGACCTATGTGTGCCCACCACTAGTATAAATAAAATAAACACAAACCCTAATTCTTATGATATTGTTTTCCCACAACTTTTCTGAGCAGCCATGAGAGGTAAAGGGAGGGAGAGAGACGTCTAGGTCATTGGGTGAAAATTGTTGAGTTTTGTGGTGGCCATTGGCAAGGTAAATCCCTTATTATTTTTATTCCTTCGCTATCTTTTTCTTCTTCTTGTGAGTTGCTGAGTAGTTGATGGATCAAATCGGTGAAGTAGGTACATGTGTTGGGCATGGCTATGAAACATTTGGCTGATTGGGGTAGTGTTTTATGTATAAAGAATGGTGTAATTCTTAGTCCAAAAATTCTACACAGAATCACAAACTTTAAAAATCAAGAAAACATATCAAACGGATGAATTTTATTAATTACATATTGAATTACATGTCTGAATTTTTTCATAATTTTTGGGAGTAAAAATTCATATAAAATGATGCGTTCAAATCTGTCCAGAAAAACTGGTTTAAACAGTGAATTCGGGAGTGTTGTTCTCTTTGGGTATAAATCCAAAAATTATCAAATCAGGGTCATTAGAACCGGTTACGAGTCTAGTTTCTTACATTTTTGGCCTTGCATTGATTGCTCTTGTATATTAAGAGACCCGGCAATTTCTTTAAAGTGCTGCAGAAAACAACCTGTTTGAATATAATAAATTGTAGATAATTATTTTGATAAGCAAATCAAGTGAAACCAATTGGGTTTGAAACTTAGGATATATTAGTTGATATCTGGAGGTTTTTGGAATTTTTCGAATAGTGTGGAGTGGGTTTTGTAATTTTCAAAGTTAGCAAATAGATTGGGAAAACTTGTTTAAAACTCTGTTTTATCTTAAAGTTATTTTTAGTTAAGTTTCGATCAGAACCCATGTCTTGAGTGATTTTAGACCTTGAAGAACATGAACTTAGGTAATATTTAAGAGTAACGGTGAGTTGGGTTGAGCCATGTTAATGCCTTTTAGTTTGGGGTTACTTAGTTCTTATTCTTTAGTATTTTTTAAATTAGTAGTGACATGTAGTTTTCATACTTGGTTCAGGGCAGTAGTTGGACTTTTATACTCTATTTGAGGATTATATTATTTAGGTTTTAGGTGAGTAGTTTCATGCTACATATTTTTATAAATGTTCCCCTATCCTGAACTGTTGGAAAATTAAATTGTTGTTTCATGACTAAACTGCTTTGATAAATTATTATATTATCAATTGAATCAAATTATTTCTGAAACATGTGTGAACTTGGCATACTGTAAATTATTTGTTTTGGTCTCATGTTTATAATGATAAACTACCATGTTTTGCGAAACTGATGTGTATTGATTATTGGGACCATATGTGTATTTAGTTCAGGGAAATTATTCCACTGTGTGTGGTGACTCTGGCCACTAGGGAACAGATTCGGGTTGGACCGTGATGACTCTAGTGCTCAACGATTGTAAGGAAAAGACCTTAAAAAAAAGCTAGGTGACCTTTAATCAGATCATCTTTGAGAAAAGGCCTAGGTGCCACCCTGAGGATGACTCTTAGTTCAGCATTGAATCCAACGGGGCTTATAGCCTTGAGAACTGTATGGCATATTATTTGTTTTTCTTGGTACCCAAAAAATTATTGGTGTTCATGTTGTAATCTGTTTTAAGTGAAAAATGTCATTTATCATGTTCTTGAGAGACATGAGTATTTTAACTCTTGAACCGTGGAACCTTCTTTTTCAAACAGATTGTCTTTACTAAACTGTATGCCAATCTAGTTTCTGTGATATATATATATCTTATTTTGGAATTGAACCCTGTTTTCAAAACTGTATTTACTATCCATGTTACTACTCACTGAGCTATCAGTTGACTTAGTTGTTTACCATTTCTAGGTGTTAGAAGAACTTAGAGTGGACTCATGGCATAGTGGGGACTCAATTGCATGGACCTCTAGGACATTCATTTATTTTGTTTTAGATTGTTATGTCAAGTTTGTGCATATTTATATTTATATTTATTTTTTATTGAGGTTCATTTATGATTATTTTGATATGTGGGTTGTTTTTATCCCATAAGTTTGGATGGTATTGAATATGGTTGATTTTGCCGTTTATACTTGTGGCATGACACTGGATTGAGTTTTGATTTATTTATTTCTGGGCTATCATCACATTTATTCTTTATGGTTTTGGGTTCATGTTTAGGCTTACGTGTGCCTTGGGCTAAGGCCCTGTGGGCCACGACTGGTCATACCCGAGTTTGGGGTGTGACAGTTTCTCTTCAAAAAGCTTTACTTTATTATTCGTTGCCATTGTTGTTTTGCTCAAGTTCTGGGTTTATGAATCACGTATCTGAGTATGTTTATTTTACGATTTTGCTTTTGCCCAATTCGTGTCTTGGATATACACACACTGCTCACAAATTTGTTCACTTTTGCCACTGTTCTTGGCCTCGCACCCTTGTGCACACTTTGTCACAGTGTTCTTGACAGTTTATCACTATTCTTGATTCTGAAACACGTTCTTGTTTTCTGTTTTCTGTGTCTTTTCCAGATTCGTGCCTTCAATCTTCGTTTCCATAGATCTAGGTTTGGGATTTGCTTGTAGAACCCACAAATTTTAGGAAAAACTAAAACGAATTCCCCTTAGATCCATACAAATTCTTACCATAGCGTGAACTTAGGTTTTTGCCGAGTTCCCTTAAATCCTTCCAAAACACTTTCTTCTGAAATCCAACTCCTCCAATTAAGCCGATGTCATGGGTATGTGAAAGCATGGGGTAAACACCCCGACTAAGTTAGAGTACTTTAGGCAGGAGTTTTCCATCCCCGCCGACGTCCATCTGAGGTTGGCTAGGGAGGATGACTCTATCATGCCCACGATTGATTCTATGCCTTTCCCCGTTGTAACTTTTATTGAGTGTGGACTTAGGCTCCCACTGGACACCCTTTTCCGTGAGATACTCCATTACTATAAATTCAACCCAATGCAGCTCGCCATCAATTCCTACCGAGTCATCAATGGTATAATAGCCTTAGCCAAACAAGAGAGTGCTAGGGTTACCTTAGCTGATATCCAATACTGCTACACCATGTGTGGCCTCAAGTTAGAGAAAGGTTATGTTTACTACCTCAAGCCGAGGTCCACAGAGTATAAAATCGTTGCCGACCTCCCAGACTCTAACAAGGGAGCCGGGGATGATTACTTCATTATCTCGGGGAATTGGGAGTTCGCTCCAGATGATGACCTCCACCTCTATCCTCTTCCTCGAACAGTTTTTGTAGAGGGTAATGGTAAGAGCCCAGTGTTTATACTTGTTTTTAAAGTCTTTAATACTTCGTTTGTTCTAATGTCTGTTTTTCTTGCAGCTCTTCCTCAACCAGCAAAAGACTTCCTCAAGTCCTTTTTCCCCAGCAAGGGCTTGAAGAAGTTGTTGGATCTACCCATTCTGAGGCGGAGAGCTCCTTTGCTACTCAACTTCATTCCCACTTACAAGTCGGTTCTTCCCGACGTTCCAAAGAAGAAGAAGAAGAAGAGTTATTCTCCTTTGTCTGCCACTAGCCCCTCCCACAACTTCATCATCTCGGCCAGATCAGGGGTCAACCTCTGATCCAGCGGAGCAGCCATCTACCTCTGCTCCAGCAACTGATCCCGCCATCTCAACGCCGTCGACGATGCCGAACTGTCTTTGCTGCTGAGATGGGCCGCAAGAAAGCAGTCGCTGAAAATCTCTTGGCCGACATCCCATCTACCATCAACACCCAACCAGCGCGGTCCCAGCCTCCACCAAAGCCGAAACAAAAAAGGCTGAAGAAGGCTCAGCCAAAGGCAACGGTGACTCAGATTGATACTGAGGACACCTTGCCTATTTCAAAATTGGCTGAGAGTGAAAAGACCCTTTCTGCCGAGAAGAGGCCTGCCGAGACCGAACCATCTCAGTCCATTCGGTCAAAAAGGCCGAGGTCTGAATCAGCCACAACATCGGGGCCAATGAAATCAGATGCCCCCTGGGCCCCTCCCAATCACCATCGAAGACAAGCCGGTCAGAGCTGGCGACAGTGCAACCGACCTCGAAGTCGACGTCGCCTTCTCTACGGCTTTGCTGCTTCCAAATGACCTTAACCGGAACGCCGAGATGAGCGAGTATGAAAACTTCGCTCTGATGCTCCAGCATTCTGTTCAAGTAAGTCTTTCAAACTTGGTATTTTTCTTTCTCTATTCCTTCATACTCAGAGAATTTTACTAACTTTTGTTTTGTTCATTTTCTTTCAGGCGATCCAGCAGGCTCACTCCTTCTTAATGCAAGCTTTTGAGGTGAGGAAGGAGTTGGCCAACAAAATAAGGGAGGCTACTGGACTGTAGAAGGCCATCAAAAGGGCCGAGGCAAAAATGAAGACCTTGTCAGATCAAGCTACGACAGCCATTAAAGCCAAAGACGTGGCCGAGGAAAAAGCTAATACTGCAGAGGCCATTAAGAAGGTTCTTGAGGCTGAAAAGAAAGAGGTCGAAGACAAGACGGCCGAGGCCCATAAAGAACTGCAGGATGCCTTGGCCACAAAAGAGGCCGAGATCAAGGCTGCTGACGAAAAGGCATACGCTGAGGGAGTGGCTGATGTTATGGTGGACTACAAGAGTCAAGTGAAGCAGGCATGCAACAAGGGTTTCACCCTTGGTTGGATGGCTACCCTGAAAAAACTTGATGTCCCCGAGGACTCCCCCTTCAGGAACGCCAACGTCGTCGCCCTGCCATTCCCCCCCATTCGAAGCCAATCCGAAGACGATTCTGAGTCTGAGGAGGAAGCTTTGGTGAGGAAATCAAAGGAGGCTGCTGGGGCCAAGTCCCCTACTCCAAATGAGCAAGTCCTAGACTTGACTTAGGACGAGGAGGGTGAGGTCCCCAAAAATGACACTCCTGGGCAATCAGCCGTTCCCATTACCGACAAGAGCCTCGACCAAACTCTTCAAGAAATCAATGCCGAGCTTGCGGTTGAGAGGGCCGCCGAGATGTCTTCTCAGCAGTCTTCCGAACTCCAGACCCAACTGCCTAAAGACACTGAAGAGTCTTAGTTTCATGCTTTTCCTCCTTTTTTTCCTGTACTTTGTACTTTTTTCGTTCTTTTGAAACAATGTAAGCTTTCAGTCTGGTCGATGTGCCTTCTTTTGAATGTAAATACAACTTCCTCTTTTGAATTCTTGTATGTTTGTCTTCATTGCATGACTTTATACTTAGAATGATTTGAATGTCTTCAAAATACACCTTATCTGTGCGATCTTCTCGGGGTGAAATACCTTGGTTATATCCACCAATGGTTTATCTCGGCAAGTACATAAGTAATTTTTTTAATACAACCTTGGTCTTAACTTGTAAATTTCAACAAGTAGTTAAACCAATCTTTTTTTGTCATAACCTTTGTTTCAACTTGTAAATTTAAGATTTCAACAAGTGTTAAACATGTTCTCGGGTTTAACTGCAACTTGTAACTTTAACTTGTAAATTTTTCACAAATTTCAACAAGTGTTAAACATGACCTCGATTTAACTTCAACTTGTAAATTTTTCACAAATTTCAACAATTGTTAAACATTACCTCAGTTTAACTTCAACTTGTAAACTTAAGTTTCAACAATCGTTAAACTAATTTTAGTTTGTAATTTCTACCTTTCCAGGAACCATTTTCCAACTCTCTGCCCCCTAATGTGAACTTAAGTTTTACTTGGGTTCTCATTATGTATGTATTCCAGAGACATCGTCAAGTATCTTATCAGTCATACGTGAAAAAAGAATCAAGCTAAAACTTTATTTATTACTTCGGCTAATAACAAAGAACAAGAAAGTCTAATGATAGAAAAATTTCAGATTGCAAGTATTCTAGGGCCTTGGCAACTCTTTGCCTTCATTATCTTCAAGCCGATATGCCCCATTGCCCAATACCAGATGATTCTATAGGGTCCTTCCCAATGTGAGCGAAGCTTGCCTTCTCTAGGATCTTTCTTGTTGCCGACGACCTTTCTCAAGACGAGGTCACCAACTTGGAACTCTCGTGGGTTCACCTTTTTATTGTAAGCCCTAGCAAGCTGCTGCTGGTATGTCCCCAACTGAATTGCTACTTTCTCCCTTCTCTCTTCCAGCAAATCCAGATCTCGGGCTAATAATACGTCATTAGTCCCATTTTCTACTCCCTGAGTTCTGATCCCTAGGATGCCGACCTCCAGCGGAATGACTACTTCTGTGCCATAAGCCATGGCAAATGGGGATTCTCCCGTTGATCTTCTCGGCATAGTCTGATTTGCCCAGAGTACACTGGGCAATTCATCTACCCACTTTCCCTTTGCTGCTTGCAGCCTCTTCTTTATCCCATCCAAGATGACTTTGTTGGACGCTTCTGCTTGTCCATTACTTTGAGGAAAACTTGGGGTCGAAAAGTAATTCTTGATTTTGAACTTTGCACAGAAGCTTTTGATTAGCTTACTATCAAATTGTGTTCCATTGTCTACAACTATTACCATTGGGATCCCAAACCTGGTGATGATGTTCCTCCATATGAAGTTCTTCACATCCACGTCTCGAATCTTGGTAAGGGGTTCAGCTTCTATCCACTTGGTGAAGTAATCTGTTGCTACCAGCAGGTACTTCCTTTGCCCAGTTGCTTGGGGTAGTTTTCCAACAAGATCCATGCCCAATTGGGCAAACGGCCAAGGACTGGATACTGGGTTCAGGTCTGCTGCTGGTTGATGTATTAGTGGTGCAAACCTTTGGCACTTTTCACACTTCTTAACATAGGCTTCTGCATCTTTTTACATGTAGGGCCACCAATACCCTTGGGTGATGGCCCTATGAGCAAGTGATCTGCCCCCAGCGTGGCTTCCACATACTCCTTCATGTATTTTATATAAAAAATCTTCAACTTGTGAAGGATGTACACACCTCAAAAAGGGTCCTGTGAAGGATCTTCTGTAGAGATGTCCCTCTATTGTCAGACTAAATATTGCCGACTTCAATCTGATCTTGTGTGCCTCTTTGTGATCATCTGGCAGTTTTCCTTCTTTTAAGAATGCACTATTGCATCCATCCAGCTTGGTTCCATGTTCACACACATTGATTCACACCCAGTGGTCAGTGGTTCGATGCTCGAGCCCGACAAGTAGTCAACCATTATCGTCCTTGGCCTTTCCAGGTTGTATTGCACTAGCCAGGTTGGCCAGGGCATCAGTGTGACTGTTATCATCTCGGCTAACCTCCTGTAGTCGGCAATTCTAAAATAAGGACACCAATCTGCCGACCTCCTTTACATAGGCCGACATCATTTCGTCTCAGGCTGCGAACTCGCCTGTTGTCTGGTTGACTATAAGCTGAGAGTCACAGAAGACTGTCACTTCATCTGCTTCTACTACTGCTACCAGTTTCAGTCCTGCAATCAGTACTTCATACTCTGCTTCATTGTTTGAGGCCTTGAACCCCAAACGAATGGATTGTTCTAGTACCTGTCCATCTGGAGATACCAGTACTACTCTTGCCCCCGCTCCTTGTCGGTTTGAACTCTTATCAACAAACAGTCGAAAAGAGTCGCCGATGTAAATGCTACAAGGCTTGAGTTTTTCCTCCTCCATTTGTTCAGTTGCCCTTGACTGGGCTCCTCTTTGCTCGCTTGGACATCGTTCACCTCGGCTCAACAGAGTCCGATGTACGATGGATTTTAGCGTGAACTCGGCCACGAAGTCGGCCAAAACTTGGCCTTTGATTACTGTTCTGGGGTCTGAATTCCAAGTCATACTGGCCCAAGGCCACTGCCCATCTGGCTATTCTACCTATCAGATCTCCCTGCTGCAAACAGGGACTTCAAAGGGTGTTCAGTTAGCACCACAATTTTGTGGGTTGAAAGTAATGGTTCAGCTTCTTTGAAGCCATTACTAAAGCCCAGCGTCAACTTCTCTAGGGGTAAATATACCTGGTTTCTGTGTCAACCAAGGTTTTGCTTACATAGTAAACAACCCTTTGTTCCCCTTTTTCTTCTCGGATTACCACTGCACTTACTACATGTTCCGAAACTGCTAAGCACAGGAATAGCTCCTCTCCAGGTTCTGGATTTGAGAGAACTGGAGCTATGGTTAAATACTTCTTTAAGTCGGCCAAGGCGGCTTCACACTCCTCGGTCCATAAGAAGTCTATGGCTTTCTTCACTAAGCTGAAGAAAGGTTTGCACTTGTCTGAGCTTCTGCTTATGAACCTATTCAGGGCTGTAGCCCTTCCAGTCAGCAATTTGCACCTATTTTGCCGATGTCGAGCTCTTCAACTCTAGGATGGCCTTGATCTGATCTGGGTTGGCCTCAATGCCCCTTCTGGTCACCGGGTATCCCAAGAACTTACCAGATCCAACTCCAAATGCAAACTTCAATGCATTGAGTCGGAGCCGATATGTTTTAAGGATATCAAAGACTACTTTTAGGGTCGACCAGATGACCTTCAGGTTCCGTGGTCTTCACGACCATGTCATCGATGTAAACTTCCATTGTTCGGCCAATCAGGTGTCTGAACATCTTGGTTACCAATCTCTGGTAAGTTGGTCCTATGTTTTTCAACCCAAAAGGCATCACTATGTAGCAATACAGTCCTTTTGGGGTGATAAACGCAGTCTTCTCCTCATTTGGGGAGTACATGACTATCTGATGGTACCCCCTGTAGGCATCCAGGAAGCTCATCTTTCCATGCTCTAAAGTGGCATCCACCAGTTGGTCTATCTTGGGTAATGGGAAACTATCTTTGGGACAGGCCTTGTTTAGGCTGGTAAAGTCCACGCAGACCCTCCATTTACCATTCTTTTTCTTCACCACCACTGTGTTCGATAGCCATGTCAGATAATTTACCTCTCAAATGGCTCTGGCCTCCAGAAGTCTATCTACTTCCTTCTTCTACTGCCTCAACATGCATCAACGTTAGTCTTCTTGCCCGTTGGATTATAGGTTTTGCCGACCTGTCTACGTTTAGTTTATGGCAAGTGATCTCGGGGTCAATGCCAAGCATTTCGTAAGGCGTCCAAGCAAACACCTCGATGTTTGCCCTCAAGAAAGCCTCCAGCTCTTTTTCCTCTTCTTCGGCTAAGCCTGAGCCGAGAAGGAAGAAGCATTCTTCATCCCCCTGCTGGACGAGGATTTTCTTCAGGGCTTCTTCACTATTCTCGGTTGGCTCCTTGCCGACGTCCTCTAGGACTTCCATGTCCTCGTCTTTGATCTCTACCCTTTCTGGTTCTCGTATGCTGCAGGTGGATTTCATTGCTGCCATGGAGCAGTTCTTCGCCTGCAGCTAATTCCCTCTGACCTCCTCTATCCCATGCTCTGTTGGGAACCACAATAGTTGATGCAATGTTGAGGGAACAGCCCCCATTGTATGCAACCACGACCTTCCCAGGATAGCATTGTAAGGGGAGGGTGTATCGATTATGGTGAACTCTGTCTTTATCTTCTTGGTGCCAGCCTACACCTCCAAGCTTGCTGCTCCCAGTGGCCACATTGGCGTTCCATTGAACCCGACCATTAGGCCATTGCATTGCTCCATATCGTCTGGGTGAAGGCCAAGCTCCTTGTAACACCTGACATACATGATGTCACAAGAGCTGCCTTGGTCAATTAGGATGCGCTTCACTTGGCACTCCCCAACCTAGAGGGATACTACCAAGGCATCGTTATGTGGATGCTGCACCATCTCAAGGTCGGCTTCAGTAAAGGACACTACTGGTCCCTGGCACTCCTCATTCCAAGGTCTTTTCTCCCGGACCTGGTACACGTGCTGTAAGTGCTTTACTTTCTGGGTCTCCTCCCGCATTTCGTTTTTGTTGACCTTCGAGTTAATTACATTAATTACCCAAGGTCCGCCTACCTGTGGTTGCTGTGCTGGGGGAGGTGGAGCTACTGGTGCCTGAGGCAGTCTTGTCTGCTCTTCCCTTGTCCTGGCTTCATCTACAAGGTCCCTTAAATGGCCTTGCCTTACCAGGTTTTCCAAGTGTGCTTCCAGGGCTTTGCAACCCTGTGTCAGATGTCCATCTTCATTGTGGTAAGCACAATGCTTACCAAGGCTTATTCCCATAAACTCTCCTGGTACCCTTGCTGGTGCTCTGAAATAGGGCTGGGTTTGGATTTTATCCAGGACTTTGTGAATTGGAATTCGGAATATAGTTGTGACTGCTTGTGCAGCCCTCAGTCGTACCTCTCGCTTGTTGGATCCATTGTTACCTCAGCCTCGCTTCGGCGAGCCGTTCCCTTTCTCTTGCTTTGTCTCCTTAGTCCCTGGCATGTCTTCCTCGGCTCTGGCATATTTCTCAACTCTGGCCATGAGCTCTTCCATGCTTTTTGGCAATGTCTTTGCCAATGACTTTCGTAGTGGACAGTCATCTTTTAGGCCGTTCTTGAAAGACACGACCGCCACCTCTTGGTTGCACTCGGGTATTCAGTTGAATACCTCATAATACCTTTTGGCATAGACTCTCAGGCTTTTGTCCTTGCCAATTTTCAGAGCCATCAGGGCATCTACCCTTAACGGCTGTGATTTGTTTGTCACGAACCTAACCACGAACATCTCAGCTAGGCCTTCCCAGGTCTTCACAGTTCCTTTCGGTAGTTTGTGAAACCAATCTGATGCGATCTCCTCAAAAGATGAGGGGAACACCTTGCAAAGCAACAGCTCGTTCCCAATGTACAATGCCATCGAGTTCAGGTATAAACCGACGTGAAAGTTGGGGTCCGACTTACCATCGTATATCTGGAACCTTGGCATACTGAATCTTTTCGGGGCCTCAAATTTATCCAACTCCACCGAGAATGGTGTTCTCGATTTAACCGAGGAAGTTACCTCGGCATTTTGTTGCTTCCTCTTGAGGTAATCTCTCAAGTCCTCTTTGGTCCGCCCAGGAGCTCGGCTATCTCCTGATTTCAGTCTTTTAGGTGCATTACTCTCAGCTTCATTGTAAGCCCTTTTCGATCGTTTTTCATTAGTTGCGTTGAAGCACAACTCCTGCCATTGAACATGCCGATGTTCTTTGGGGTCTGCTTCCTTGGTGCAATGTGTCCTTCGAGATTCTTCCCTTCTCAACTCTCCTCGCCCGACCTCCCTTGAAGGCCGGTGAGAGTGTTTTTCGCTCTTGGTGTGCTGGGGGGCTACAGGGATTGTTTTCTGCCCTTCCTTCTAGGCATTGGCTGCTGGAATCGGCGTGTCCTGCAGCGGGAACGGTGGTTGCATGACGTTGTTTTGCATCATAAAATTGACGACCGATTGCAAGTCTGCCAATTTGTTCGCCATCCCTTTTATCTCTTCGTCCCTCCGTAGGCACCTATCTTTCCATACCTGGAGGTTATCCTCGTTATAGTACTCGTTTCGGTCTGATTTCTTCGGTACGTCGCCCTCCTAGCCGACGTCTTTTCCTTCGTGATTCTTATCACGAGTCTCTTCATTGTAGTTGTCTCCTTCGACATCAAGGTCAATAGGTTTTCTACTCCCAGTAGGAGTGTCGTCCCCAACCTTCTCTCTCTGTCCGTCGTTGGCCATCTATTCTCTTTTATTTCCCACAGATGGCGCCAAATTGTGTGTGTCAATTTCCAACCACACTGCCAAATTAGTACTTACCTGGAGAGCACTGACTGAATAGATAAGTCCCGAACGACCTTCAACAAAAAGAAGAGATTCCGACGGTGGTTTGTCCACCCGGGGGCACTCCGATAATCAAGTCAGTTATCTCTCAAAGATAGCCAAAGTGCTTAAGTCACTTTTCAAAATATAAATTGCGTACCTTAGACCCATGTGGGTGCCTCCTTTTTATAGTCAATACAATCCTAGTCCCAATAGAAGCCTAGCTCCATTGGATTTAAGATTACTGCTAATCTTGGACTCCCAGTATGATTGGAATAAACTCTCTAAGAGTCTTATCCTTACCCAAACTGAAGTCCCATTCAATCAAGGACTCTTTTCCTTTATCCACTTATCTCAGACTCCGATATCTTCGGAGATAACCTCGGCATAGCCAAGATCACCTCGGCGTCATGACCAGGACATGTGGCACCTCAGCTAACACTTTGGCGTCACCTTGGCCACGTGTTGGCACTCAGAAAATATGTCTCCACAGAAGTTGTACGTTCTCTTCATTCCATCTCCATCTCTCTCCCAGTTCATCAAGTCGATTAGATCTATCGATCGATACATTTTGTTAAATCTCAGCTCATCGATTTAGATTAGTTAATACCTTTGCTCTCTTTCTCAAGAAATACTATGGTACACATTCTTATGCACCTTATAATGACAAAACAAAACAAAAATTGACATAATTTTATATTTACTGAGTCAAAACTAAAAAAGTGATAACTAAACATAAAAAATCATAATCAAATATTTCAAAATAACGTCATAACTAATTTTTTTTTTTTTTTTGTTATAACTAATTTTTTTTTTATTATAACTAAAAAAAAATTGACGTACTAAGGGTGCATATGGTATGGGGGTGTATAATAGAATTCTCCCTCTTTTGTAACTACTTATATCTCTTGTTCTCTGTCCATATACATTATACACATTCAGTATGTTTCATTTTAAAATTGTTATCTTTCCTGGTAATTTGAACATATGTAATGATTCTCATTATCAGTAATGGTAGATTTGGGGTTTGGAAGGGCTGCATTGGTTTGGTAATAGCCAAATCTGATGTAATTTATGCTCATATATCTCCAATTGCTCTATTATGTCACTCCTCTCTGAATCACTACAAATCTTGGAGGGATTTAGGGTTTTTTTTCCAATGTGGTTCTGCATCTGCTTGGTTACACAATCAAATTTAACATTCACTTTGTAAATATTGTGAGACTGACACATTCACTAATGGAATAAGTTGGTACATCATCTTTCATTTGTATGGTATTTGGATTTTGTAGATGAGGGGGCTATTTTTACATGGAGGTCATGTTTGTTTGGGTGGATATGGTATTGGATTTAAATTAATAATTATCCAAAAAAATATATAATCCTAGGTAGGGAATATGAATGCCAATATAAAAATTGATGTCCAAACTAATAGTCCACCCAGATATGATGTCTTATATGGGGGACTATGAATCCCAATAGGGGTGGAATACAAAATTAATAGCATTTTGTCAATTCCACCCCATAATCTTAAACCAATCCAAACATCGAATATGATACAATTAAAATGATTGATAATTTCATAATTAACTATCCATAGTAAAAATACTTATCCAAGTTTATCTGGTTGGTCCAAACAAACCTAAATGTTAGTGACAATGACTTAGCATGGATGGAGCCAGCGTTGGTGCAATTGGAGACTATTGGCACAGTGGAATCAGAGAGAGGGAGTGAGATTGTAGCAGAGATAATGAGGGCTTAGGGAAAAAATGTCTAATTTGTTATTTTCATAATAAAATATACATTGATAAATTACACTATACACTGAATCCCATTTTACACTCTGCTGTGTTAGCTGTCAGTTTCTTTCCTTGGTTGATTCAGAATCATTTTTGGCTCGAAATTTGAACTTTTTAGGACTTGAAATTAATTTGAAAAATGTTTAGGGACATAAATACGAGTTCAAAAAGTGGTCCGGACTCAGGAATATGAAAGGACAGTTGTCGTTTTGAGGCACAGAAAAGGTTGAGGTTAAGGCTAACCAATGATCGGAAATGACTCAATTGCTAAAGCGAATCCACACTTGAGCTAAGTGCTTGGAGTTCTTCATATTTCTATTTCCATATTATTCATATCATTATCAATAGTAGCAGCTTGGCTCCAGAACTAAGTATTGTAGCTGATCAAAATAGGGTGTCTCTACAACTGGATATAGTTTCGCACCTTGACTATATCATTTGAAAAGGTTTCTTCATCTCTTGTTTTCAGATTCATAGTTTGTGTTCATTTGGGCTTACTGTGCTTTCATTGATATTGATTAATTGAAGCACTTCAAGGCAATATTTTGTTTTACTCATAATAAGACTATCATATCTCCATTCAGTTATATACATTGATAGTTCTAGTTTTGCATCAAAGTAATATGTATCTAGTACCATGACACCATTAGACTCAATGATTGTACGGAAATCATTTATGATGAGAGTGAAATCAACATTAATGACAACATATTCCCTATGCTTTAATAATTTATATGAGCAGTTAGTATTTGATGAACGATAAATTCATAATCCACTATGCTATGAGCTAAAGTTCTGTTTTTTTTTTTTTCTTCCTTTTATGGCATCGGTTTTTGTTTTGAGCCAAGCTCTCTTATTTACATTAGAACTACTTGAGAGCATAATCCAAAGAAATAACAATGATAAAATGAGATGGAGAAGGCATATGTAACATAGAGAAACCACAACTAGTTAAGAATGTCAATGACAATACCACACAACCACTTTCATGACTTATCTAGCTTACCAATTGCAGATTCAGTAAAGGAAAGAGAAGGAAAGGAAATACTACAATATCAAGATAACCTATAGATGTGGCTATAGTTAAAAATCATTCCTCCTTCCATACTAATGCCCTTGTCCCCTAACCCCAAGAAATACACTTCTAATCTTGTGTAGTTCTGTAAGAACATCTCCCATACTCATTCTCTCACTTGGAAGTTCAGCAGCACATGAAACTCCAATTTGAAATACCAGTACAAGACAAATCTTCAATTTAGAAATGTTGGTTGAGCAACATTGGCGAGTCCTACTTGGCTCCTCTTCGTCTTCCAATATCATTTTGGGATCAACGATCTCCATTACTTGATCCGGAAGACACATTTTTACATAGTTACAAAGGTTATTGCTCATAAACATGTTATTATTAGGTCTTTTCCCTGTGAACATTTCCAATAGTAACACTCCATAGCTATACATATCTCCTTGTGTTGATACCTCCTCACCTATACCGTACTTTGCAATATGAAACAGTGAAAAAAAAAAAAAAAAAAAAAGAAGCCAAAATTTTTAATTTCGGCATAATTGTTGAACTAGTAAATTGTATGGTAATTAAAAAAAAAATCTTCTTCAACATTTCAAAAGATAAAATAATCTCAAGGTTTGGTATCTATGTTTAGCTATGATAGGGGTAGGACAATTTGATTTAATTTGTTGTGTTAGCTGAACACACAAAAAAGCAAAGTCAAGGAAAGTCATGTCTAGAATCACTAAAATGATGCTCAATTTCTATGTAATCTCATAGTTGGTTTTTATTTCACCTCAAAGTAATAAAAATGAAACTAAATAATATTTCTTAATCAATTTCTGTGCACTGATTTGACTCATTTTATGCTAGCTCATTATTTAATTTGTTCGATTTCTTAATAAATAAATATAATAATAATAATGTAAGGTTTCATGGTTGGTTTTTAGGTGTGTACTCATTCTTTCTCCTTCCAAACACACATTAATATGTATTAATTAGGCAATTTTTTTTTTTTTTTTACCTGGGGCAACATAGCCAACTGTTCCTCTAATCCCAACTAAACTTGATTGTTGATGATTGGATAGACCAGTGATTGCTGAAAAAATCTTTGCCAAGCCAAAATCACTAACATGGGCACACAAATCACCATCAAGAAGAATATTACTTGGCTTTAAATCACAATGAATAAAAGTCATTTCACAATGATGGTGAAGATAATCCAATGCAGAAGCCACATCAATTGCAATGTTTAGCCTTTGAACAAAATTCAAGTTCTTAGGTTCTTGCTGCTCTGAAAGACTTGGGTGTAACCATCTCTCTAAACTCCCATTTTCCATGAACTCAAAGACCAAGGCCTTGAAATCATTGCCTTTAAAATCAATACCTGAGCAAGACGTGATTATCTTGACAAGATTTCTGTGGCGAATGTTCTTCAATGCTTCACATTCTGTTATGAAACTCTTGCTCGCTCCATGTTTGTGAAGGTTGAGTACCTTCACAGCAATAATTTGTTCACCAAAGTTGAGAATCCCTTTATAAACAGAAGCATATCCTCCATCACCAATTATGTTGTCCGGAGAGAACCCATTGGTTGCTTGAAGAAGTTCTCCATAAGAGAGTTATAGATAATGGTTTTGGAATGGCGGGGCTTGACATGATTGTTGTCTGGACCTTCTCATTCGACAAAGAAAAGCTAAAAGGAAAAACAATAATAGAACAATAGTGAGAGTAACTACTACAGTTATTGCTCTATGGTTTAAAGATCGTTTCCTTTCCTTTGAGTCTTTCACCAAACATGCAGGTAATTGCAATTCTTCAATTCCTCCACAAAGCTTACTATTTCCAGCAATTGAGAAGGCACTGATGTTTGTGAAAACTCCTCCATTTGGAACTTTGCCTTGAAACATATTGTAAGAAAGATTGACATATTGAAAGAAAGGAAACTTGCCTAGAAACATCGGAATCTGTCCAGACAAGTTATTGTGAGAAACATCTAGGAATTGAAGACCTTTAAGTTGTTTGAAAGATTTGGGAATTGTACCTTCGAAAAGGTTATTCCCCATTGTGAGATATTCTAAAACTTGACAACTACCAAGAGCGACTGGTATTTCTCCAAACAGTTTGTTGTTTGATACATATAGTACCTCTAGATTTTTCAAGTTGCCTACTTCTTGTGGTAGTAGTCATGTTAGGTGGTTTTGATTCAAGAAGAGAGCAATGAGAGAAGAAAGAACAAAGATTTGTTGAGGTATTGCTCCAGTGCGGTAATTGTATCCAAGATGGAATACTTGTAGATTTGTACAATTACCGAAAGACATAGGTATGCTTCCTTCTATCATATTACCACAGAGGTAAAACATACCAAGTCGAGTTAGGTTTCCAATAGAGGATAGAATATGTCCAGAGATGTTATTATGGCAAAGCAACAACCTTTCCAACATGGACAGTTTTCCAATGGAATCAGGAATACTATCTGTGAGCATGTTGTTACCTAAATCGAGCATCCGCAAATTTACAAGGTTCCCAATACCCAGAGGTATGCTTCCAAATATATAGTTCTCTGCTAGACCAAACCAAGTGATCTTGGTGGAGAGATTTGCAATGGCATGGGGAAACAAACCTTTTAAACCATTTCCACCCAGTTCTAGAGTTTGTAAATTGGAACAATTGGATAAAGAAGTGAAGAAGTTCATTATTTCATTGCCTTCATTTGTTCCAAGTGAGTAGCTATAAGCCAGTAATACTTCTAGAGTATCAAGGGTGCCTAGGTTCATTGGCATGGGCCTGGTAAAAAAATTGCCACTAAGACTAATTTGTACAAGTCTCGTAGCATTGGCTATTAACAAGGGCACAGGGCCATGTTGGGTATACCTCCTTATTGGAGTGTGGGACCCAATTGGTTTTGGAAAAAGAGTTTAATTTGGTTTAGTATTAATTATAATATATTTTTATATATTATATTAGTCACTCCTGGTTCATCTCCTTTGATCAAAAATTCAAATCTGAGTTTCCTACCTGGTTTCTGAGATGGTGGACTCATTATGGTGCCATTTCAAACATCCTCCCAGGTGATCTCATTGAACTAATTAACTATTTCTCCTCTGTTTACCCATTCACCACTCACCAGAGACAATTTCCATCTTTGTTAATTTTTATATCAAAATATAAACTCCCATGGATATTTAAATGGCATTATGGAATTGATGGTAACATAATCACCCGTCAACATTCAGTCAAATGGTGGGCTAAGTACAATGTGCCCAGAATTTTTGAAATTGTTCATGAAGAATTCCCCATTGATCAATGTGCTCCAACTCCTTCTATGATCAAAGCCCAGCAGAACCCAACTGCTGCAATCAGCCAAGGAAGCCAGCCCAGTCTTCCTCCAGTCAACCTTGGAAGCCCCTCATCTAGTGGTTCCAAGCCCAAATCCTCTAAATCCAAATCAGTTCAACTGACCCAATCAAAATCCAAGATGAAGTCAAAAGCTCCTGCAATTCCAGACCAGCCCAAGGACCATTCACGGCCCAAATCAAAATCCAAAGCTAAGGCTAAGCCCATTTCACCTCCTGCTCAGCCCAAAGCTAAATCAAAGGTCGAGCCCAAGTTATCCCGAGATGAATTGCTCCAATTAGCCCGCCAATTAACAGAGCAAGCTGAAGAAACTCAATCACCCAGTTCAGAAAATTCAGAAGACAGTTCAGACCAGTCACAATCTTCTGAAGGATCAACTACTCAACCCATCTCATATGGCAGATCCGAGTTCCAAGATGCTCAGGACCCATATGCCTGATCAACATAGGATTCCCTATAAATATAAATTAGCTTCAATCAATACTCTTTTGAGAAAAGCTGCTAATTTGTATCTATATTGATTCCTATACTCACATGTTCCACCAAAAGTGATGAATAGTAAAAGTTACTGTTCACTTTTACTATTCACCGTCACTATTCACCCAATCAACTTTTGTTAAAGCTGCATATTCGTGCAATCACTCCACCGAAAGCAACCGACAGCATTTGCTTTGCCTTACACGCTGCCAGCTGCTTTCATCAATCAAAGAAGTCACATGATTACTGTATTCAAGGAAGTCACATGATTACTGTATCCAAAGAAGTCACAGGATTACTGTATTTTCCTTTTCTATATATTGTAATGTCTTCATTCAGAGATTTGGAAGAAATATTACGATTCCCTATAAATATAGGGAATCCTATTTTTAAATATCGCAAAGGTTATTCACCTTCCAAATCTCATGATAAATTTTATACTAAACCCAAAAAGAAATATTACAAAAAATCACATCCCAAATCTAAATTCAATAAAGACATTACCTGCTATAATTGCGGTCAAAAAGGACATTATTCAAATAAATGTAAAGAAAAGCAAAAATTAAAGGATAGAGTTAACCAACTTCAAATTGATGATAATTCCAAAAATCAGTTATTTGAAATCTTCCAATTAAATCAATCTGTTAGCGACTCCTCTTTCGATCATCCAAGAACTTCATCTGATTATCATTCACCTAGTGACGATTCTGACAATAATATTAATCTAGGATGTAATGATGTTTGCTGTAAACCAGTTAAACAAATAACTGTTCTTACTAAAAACACCCAAGAAGAATCTGCCCTTATTGAATTAATTAGCAAATTAGATGATCCCAATTTAAAACAAAAATATATTGATAAATTAAAATCTTTATTAATTCATTCTGATGATACACCTAAGATTGATAAACCTATTATCAGTTTATCTAAGACTTTAGAAAGATTTAAAAATAAAACTAAAGAAATTACACTCCAAGATTTACAATCTGAAATCAATCAAATCAAACAAACTATTAATGAATTAAGACAAAAAGATCGAAAATTAGAAGATGAAATTATTACATTAAAACTTAATAAAAATTTAGATAACTTCCATAACTCAGTCCATGAATCTCCTAATGAATCTGAACATAATTCTGACCCTGATTCTGATCACACTAATCCTGATAAATTAATATTTGACAATAGATCACAATCCCATACTCTTGACGATAAAAGATTAAATCTAATCAATAAAATCTATATGCAAAAATGGTATTCACAAATCAAGATAGTTATTAATGATTTTGAATTAAACTTAATTGCTCTAATAGATACTGGTGCTGATTTAAACTGTGTACAAGAAGGTTTGCTCCCTACCAAATACTATGAAGAGTGCCATGAGAAATTAACCTCTGCTAATGGTAGTAAAATGCATATTAAATATAAATTACCTAACGTTCATGTTTGTCAAGATAATGTATGTTTCAAAACCTCATTCGTTTTAGTAAAAAACATGACTGATAAAATCATATTAGGTACCCCATTTATACATTTACTTTATCCATTTACTACATCTGCTGAAGGAATTACCACTCATGTTTTAGGCCAACCTGTTACTTTTAAATTTTTATTTCCACCTGAAATGTTCGAATTAAAACTGTTAAAAGATTGTTCTATTTCCCATACTATTAATCGTTTAACTAGGCAAATCAATTTTCTTAAAGAAGAAATTAATTATAAAAGAATTGATCAACAATTAACTGATCCTGTTATTATTTCTCAAATTAATGATTTTAAATTAAAACTAGAATCCACTGTCTGCTCCCATTTACCTACTGCATTTTGGCATAGAAAAAAGCATGTAGTTACTTTGCCATATATTAAAAATTTTAATGAAAAACACATTCCTACTAAATCTCGACCTATTCAAATGAATTATGAATTACTTGAAATGTGTAAGAAAGAAATTAATGAATTATTAAAAAACAGAATCATTAGTCCAAGTAACTCACCATGGTCTTGTCCTGCTTTTTATGTTAATAAAAATGCTGAATTAGAACGAGGTGTCCCTCGCTTAGTTATTAATTATAAACCACTCAATGCTGTTTTAGAATGGATTAGATATCCTATTCCTAATAAAAAAGATTTGATTAAAAGACTTAGTCAAGCTGTTATTTTTAGTAAATTTGATTTAAAGAGTGGGTTTTGGCAAATACAAATTCACCCGAAAGATCGATACAAAACTGCTTTTAACACACCCTTTGGTCAATATGAATGGAATGTAATGCCATTTGGTTTAAAAAATGCTCCTAGTAAATTTCAAAATATAATGAATGATATTTTTAATCCATTTAGTCATTTTTCTATTGTTTATATTGATGACATCTTAATATTTTCCAAATCTCTTAGTGAACATTGGAAACATTTAACTGCATTCTTTTATACAATTAAAAGTCATGGTTTAGTTATCTCAGCTCCTAAAATCAAACTCTTTCAAACTAAAGTTAGATTCTTAGGCTATGATATTCACCATAATACTATTCTGCCAATTAGTAGATCAATTGAGTTTGCATCCAAGTTCCCTGATGAAATCCTTGATAAAACCCAGTTACAAAGGTTTTTAGGTTCCCTTAATTACATTGCTGATTTTTACAAAGACCTTAGGAAGACTTGTCAACCATTGTTTGATAGATTAAAGGATAATCCTCCTCCTTGGTCATCTGTTCATACTTCCATTGTCCAAAACGTCAAACAATATGTTAAGTCTCTCCCTTGTCTTGGTATCCCTACTGAAAATTCATTCAAAATTATTCAAACTGATGCTTCTGATATTGGTTATGGTGGCATTCTTCTCCAGAAAGTCACTCCTCAATCATCTGAACAAATTGTTCGTTATCATTCTGGTGTCTGGAATAAAGCACAATTAAATTATAGTACTATTAAAAAAGAAATTTTATCTACTGTTTTATGTATACAAAAATTTCAAGATGATATTTTAAATCAAAAATTTTTACTCCGTGTTGATTGTAAATCCGCTAAATATGTTTTAGAAAAAGATGTTCAAAATCTTGCTAGTAAACAAATTTTTGCTCGTTGGCAATCTATTTTAAGTATTTTTGATTTTGATATTACTTATATACCTGGTTGTCAAAATTCCCTTCCTGATTTTCTTACCCGGGAATTTTTACAGGGGGGTAAGGGATGAGTGCTACTCCACATATTCCATATTTAAAAACCCAAATTACCTTTTACCAAACCCTACTCAAACAAGTTAATCGCCGTATCAACCGCCTCAAATCCGCCAAACCAACTACTAAAAGAGCCCAATACATCATTCACCAACAAATTCAAGCCCGTCGTATTTTGCGACATGATTATTACAACCATTTACATTATTTCCAGAATTATCTAGATCTCCTTTCTGGTTGTTAATCTCTGCTACTGATCATTGTTTCTTGTTTCAACAGATGTCTCGCCCAAGGCCTCCTTCTAAGGCTTTGGTTCCTTCTAGTCAACCTTTTGTTCCTCCTCCTTTGGAGTTAGTAGGACAATACCCTCAGCCCATTCAAATGATCAACCGTTACCAAATCCTTGGTAATATCCCCAGACCTAATTACTCAACTACTTTGGCTACTGATCCTTTTGCTCCAAGCCAATCAGTCTCAGTTACTCCATTCCTTGCTAACCCAGTCAGGTCATCTCGATCTGATTATACCAAATCACACACTACTAATCTGTTCTATATAGAACCCAGTCACCCCAAATGCCAAGTAATCCATGAAATTGCTAAATCCCATTTTGGCTCTGGATGCCATTTCATCCTCCCACATCCAGAGAAAACACTCACCTATTACAAAGATATTTTGATCCATCATCAATCAGCCTGATCAACATAGGATTCCCTATAAATATAAATTAGCTTCAATCAATACTCTTTTGAGAAAAGCTGCTAATTTGTATCTATATTGATTCCTATATTCACATGTTCCACCAAAAGTGATGAATAGTAAAAGTTACTGTTCACTTTTACTATTCACCGTCACTATTCACCCAATCAACTTTTGTTAAAGCTGCATATTCGTGCAATCACTCCACCGAAAGCAACCGACAGCATTTGCTTTGCCTTACACGCTGCCAGCTGCTTTTATCAATCAAAGAAGTCACATGATTACTGTATTCAAGGAAGTCACATGATTACTGTATTCAAAGAAGTCACAGGATTACTGTATTTTCCTTTTCTATATATTGTAATGTCTTCATTCAGAGAGCTTCAAGTTTTTCATTCTTCAGTCTTTAGAAAAAACAGAGAGCTCTGAGTGTCAATTGTTTCTTCCCGTTTGTAACCCAATTAAGATCCTTGCAGTTGCTACACTTGTAATTGTAAGTTATTTTCTGTATTTTAAAATTATGAAGTTTTAATTTTTAATATGTTAATTATGTGCATTCCAAATCTGTTGTTCAATTTTAGCCATATTTGATTTCGTAATCCATGTTCTTTATTCTACTTGCTGCTTCCGCGGTTTGGTATCAAAGCCCGGTGATGTTGTGTCCTGTTTCTAACTGCTTTTGTTTCTTCTAGTTAATCTTTTCCATTGTTTATTTGATTAATCTAGTTTTCTGTACATCTTAACCACCCACAAGCTAGATCCGTGTTGTCCACCTTGTTACATTTATTCCACCTGCGTTTAAGTCACCCACTTCTTCCCAGTCCTGAGTAAGTCCTTAGGTTTAGGCAGTGTCGGACTTAGGGGTCAAAAGATAGGGTATGTATGTATACACAGGTCTGTGAAGTTACAAGGTATGTGATAAACTGGATAAGAATAGGGTATGTATTAAGGTATCTGTAAAACTGATTAATTAAAAAGAACAATGAATCGATTATTTAGAAGTAACTCTTCAGTCAGTTCTAGGTCAACCACTTTGCCCTCAATACCTAATCAAGGATTAGTAATTAATGAAGAAGATGTTGAAATACAAAATGATAAAATTGATGTAGACTGGAATATACCAAAATTGCCAATTAAAGAAATTTATAAAACTTCTTTTAGACAAAATACTTTCAAAATCTCTTTGCATGTTAAGACAATTGAACAAGTATATGCTTTAGAAAAACCCAGGGAAACCTGTCAATTATTTGATGCTAATCTCATAATTTTTATATATTATATTTAATTTGTGGAGACCCAATTTAATTTGGAAACAACTAAGGTTTGATAATAAACCCTAGATTCACAATATTTGAGGCATCGTTTTTGTTCAACACACAAAAGGTGGACGGCGGCTGCCATACGAGATATACTGCTTCGGTAATAGTGCCAGTGAATTGACAATTGGGAAGATTTGTCAAGAGTGCTTGATTTGTTCAAGTTTTTGTTTCTTTGTGTGGAAGTTGATTCGGTTCGTTATTTTGGGTTTTCTACAACTCTGGTTCTGAAGATTTTGGCTCATCTATTTGGTGAGGTCTTTCCTCTTGTTTATTTGTGATTATTTGGAATTCACCTAAGGGTGGTTTTGTGAGACCATTAGTGTCTTGTTTGTAATCGTTTGGAACTTATTTGGTTGATAGTGGAATCGGATTTCGATCCCGTGGACGTACCTCACATTGAGGGAACCACGTAAAATTCTTTTGTTGCCTTTGATTTAATTTTTCCGCATTAGTTTTTATTCCCATTGATTGATTTACTTGTGGGGAATCACATATTTTTCCTAACAACTGGTATCAGAGCTTACGGTTTATTTGGGTTTAATTATTTGTGTAAATCAATGGAGGGGAATGTGGGTCGTATGTCCAGCTTCAATGGAAGCAATTGGGTAACTTGGAAAACTAAAATAGAGGACCTATTATTTTGTAAAGATTTGTATGGACCCATTGAGGGTGATAGTGGCAAACCCGAGAGTATGAAAGATGATGAATGGAATAGGCTTAATCGAAAAGCCGTTGGTGTTATTCGTCAATAGATTGATGACAGCGTGTTTCATCATGTTGCTACTGAAACTTCAGCACATGATTTATGGAAAAAATTAGAGGGCCTTTATGATAGGAAATCAGCCGCAAATAAAGCTTTTCTGTTTCGTAAGTTGGTTAATTTAAAATATAAAAAGGGCAGCCCTATTCCGGAACATTTGAATGAAATAAAGAGTATTGTTAACCAACTTGCTTCTATGAAAATTATTTTTGATGATGAGTTGCAGGCTTTGATGCTACTTAGTTCTTTGCCCGAAAGTTGGGAGACTTTGGTTGTGACGGTTAGTAATTCGGCGGCCGATGGAGTTGTCACAATGGGCCAAGTCACTAGTAGCCTGTTGAATGAAGAAACCAGAAGAAAATCAGCAGGTTCCTCTCATTCGGAAGCATTTGTTGTGAGAGGCCGAAGCAAAATAAGGGGGAGGAGTAAGACTCCTCATGGTCATGATCAAAGCCGTGACAAATCAAAAGATGGTTCTTTTTCAAAGAAAGACATTGAGTGCTATTATTGCCATGAGAAAGGGCACATGAAGCGGGAATGCCGAAAGCTCAAGAACAAGGAAAAAAGGCGTCACAAAAGTGTGGATAAGAAGCAAGAAGACACAACGGTAGTTACTACCAATGATCTCATGGTCGTTTGTGAGGATGATTGTATCAATTTTGTGGGCCAAGAGAGCAATTGGGTGATTGATTCCGGTGCTTCTTTTCATGTGACTTCTTGAGTTGATTTCTTCACTACCTACACCGAAGGAGATTATGGTTCTGTTCGAATGGGTAATGAAGGTTTGTCCAAGATTATTGGTATGGGTGATGTTTGCTTGGAAACAAATTTGGGCTGCAAGTTGTTGCTTAAAGATGTGAGGCATGTTCCCGACATTCGCCTCAATTTGATCTCTACTGGGAAGCTCAATGATGAAGGCTTCAACAACAAATTTGGTGATGGAATATGGAAGCTCACAAAAGGTTCTTTGGTGGTGGCTAAGTGCAAGAAGACTCATACACTTTATTCGATGCAAGGAAAAATTTGTAAAGGTGTTGTCAATGCACTTGAAGATGATACTTCTACTAAATTGTGGCACAGGCGACTTGGGCACATGAGTAAAAAGGGGCTACAAGTTTTGTTCAAGAAAGAGTTTCTACCAGGTTTGAAAGGTACACATCTTAAAACTTGTGTTCATTGTTTGGCGGGGTAAACAACATAGAGTTTCTTTTCATAAAAATGTTGCTTCTGGAAAAGAAAAGGTTTTGGAGTTGATTCATTCGGATGTTTGTGGTCCTTTAAAAGTTAGAACACATAGTGGTGCACTTTATTTTGTTACTTTCATTGATGATTATTTAAGGAAAGTTTGGGCTTTTCTACTAAAATCTAAAGATCAAGTTCTAGAAGTATTTAAGTATTTTCAGGCCATGGTTGAAAGAGAAACAGGGCAGAAATCGAAGTGCATCCGATCAGATAATGGTGGTGAATACATTGGGCCATTTGATGAGTATTGTCGCAGCCAAGGTATTCGGCACCAAAAGACAGTTAAGAAGACTCCTCAACAAAATGGCATTGCCGAGAGGATGAACCGCACCATTGTGGAAAGAACAAGGTGTTTGCTTTCACATGCTAAATTGCCAAGATCCTTTTAGGGTGAGGCAATGAGTACATCGGTTAACGTGATCAATTTGTCTCATTGCTATCCTTTGAATGGTGATGTTCCTGAAAGAGTTTGGACTGGCAAAGATGTTTCTTATGAGCACTTGAGAGTGTTTGGTTGCCGAGCTTTTGTTCACATTCCAAAGGATGAGAGGTCCAAGCTTGATAGTAAGTCAAGACAATGTATTTTTCGGGTATAGATTGTGGGATCCGGTCGACAAGAAAGTTATTCGAAGCCGTGATGTTGTGTTTCTTGAAGACCAAACAATTGAAGACTTTGGCAAAGGTGATCAACCGGAGCCAAAAACTAGTGATCTCATTGACATAGATCCATCTCCTTCATCTTCAGTTGATGATGAAAATGGGGAAGATATGCAGCCACCTATTAAAGATGTGGAGGATGATGATAATCCTAATGAAGTTGAGCCAGAAATTGAGGAAGAGCATCCAACTCAAGAACCGCCACGACATCTTGAGTTGAGGAAATCTTCAAGAGACCGACAACCTTCAAGAAAGTATCCTCCCAATGAATTTGTGTTGATTTCCGATCAAGGGGAGCCTGAAAGCTACCAAGAAGCAATTGAGCATGCAAAGAAAGATGATTGGAAAAAGGCCATGGAAGAGGAGATGAATTCCTTACTTGAAAATCACACTTTTGATTTAGTGAAGTTGCCTAAAGGGAGGAAAATTCTGAAAAATAAGTGGGTTTTCAAATTGAAGAATAATAGCAAGAATTTGAGGTACAAGGCACGTCTTGTAGTGAAAGGCTTTGGGCAAAAGAAAGGTATTGACTTTGACGAGATTTTCTCACCGGTTGTAAAGATGTCTTCTATTCGGGTTGTACTTGGCATGGCTGCAAGTATGAACCTTGAAGTTGAGCAACTTGATGTGAAGACCGTATTTCTTCATGGTGATCTTGAAGAAGAAATTTACATGGAGCAACCGGAAGTTTTGTAAAGAAAGGGAAAGAGAAATTTGTTTGCAAATTGAAGAAAAGTTTGTATGGTCTCAAGCAAGCCCCGCGGCAATAGTACAAAAAATTTGACTCTTTCATGATGAATAATGGTTTTTCTAAAACCACTTCGGACCATTGTGTGTTTGTGAAAAATTTTCCGGATGGTAAATTTATTATTCTTTTGCTTTATGTTGATGACATGTTAATTGTGGGTCAAGATTCTACCATGATTAACAAGTTGAAGGTAGAGTTGAGTAAATCTTTTGCTATGAAAGATTTGGGACCGGCAAAGCAAATACTTGGTATGAAAATTGTTCGTGATCGCAAAGAGGGACTGATTTGGTTGTCTCAAGAAAGCTACATTGAGAAAGTTCTTGAGAGGTTCAACATGAATAAAGCAAACCCGGTTGGTTGTCCACTTGCGGGTCACTTCAAGCTTAGTTCGAATCAATGTCCTACAAGTGAGAAAGACAAGGAAGAGATGTTGAAAATTCCTTATGCTTCAGCAGTTGGTTCTTTGATGTACGCCATGGTTTGTACAAGGCCGGATATTGCTCACGCCGTTGGTGTGGTGAGTCGGTTTCTCTCTAATCCGGGTAAAGAACATTGGGCAGCGGTAAAATGGATTCTAAGGTATCTTCGAGGGACTTCGAAGGTGTGTTTGTGTTTTGGAGATGGTAAGCCGATGCTTGATGGGTTCACAGATTCTGACATGGCCGGTGATGTTGATTCTAGGAAATCTACTTCGGGGTATTTGATGACTTTTGCAGGGGGAGCTGTGGCATGGCAATCTAAATTACAAAAATGTGTTGCTCTCTCAACTACCGAAACTGAATTTATTGCCATTACAGAAGCTTGCAAAGAAGAGTTATGGTTGAAGAAATTTTTGCAAGAGTTGGGTTTGAAGCAAGAAAAGTATGTGCTTTATTGTGATAGTCAAAGTGCTATTCACTTGAGTAAAAATTCTACTTTTCATTCGAGATCGAAACACATTGATGTGAGATACCATTGGATTCGTGATGTGTTAGATTCGAAATTGTTACAACTTGAAAAGGTTCACACAGATGATAATATTTCAGATATGTTGACAAAGACTTTGTCGAGGGACAAACATTTAAAGTGTCGAACTTTGACGGGTATGGTTGACATCTCCACCTAAGTCGGTAGGGGGAGAATTGCTGGGTATACCTCCTTATTGGAGTGTGGGACCCAATTGGTTTTGGAAAAAGAGTTTAATTTGGTTTAGTATTAATTATAATATATTTTATATATTATATTTACTTTGTGGAGACCCAATCTAATTTGGAAACAACTAAGGTTTGATAATAAACCCTAGATTCACAATATTGGAGGCATCGTTTTTGTTCAACACACAAAAGGTGGACGGCGGCTGCCATACGAGATATACTGCTTCGGTAATAGTTCCAGTAAATTGACAATTGGGAAGATTTGTCAAGAGTGCTTGATTTGTTCAAGTTTTTGTTTCTTTGTGTGGAAGTTAATTTGGTTCGTTATTTTGGGTCTTCTACAACTCTGGTTCTGAAGATTTTGGTTCATCTATTTGGTGAGGTCTTTTCTCTTGTTTATTTGTGATTATTTGGAATTCATCTAAGGGTGGTTTTGTGAGACCATTAGTGTCTCGTTTATAATCGTTTGGAACTTATTTGGTTGATAGTAGAATCGGATTTCGATCCCGTGGACGTACCTCACATTGAGGGAACCATGTAAAATTCTTGTGTTGCCTTTGATTTAATTTTTCCGCATTAGTTTTTACTCCCATTGATTGATTTACTTGTGGGGAATCACATATTTTTCTTAACAGGCCATACAACTGATTGCTTCCAATATAAAATCCTTGTAAATTTGGAAGGGTCAAGCCTAAATCTGGTGGGAGAATTCCATGCAATTGGTTGCTAGTGATAGAGAAGTAATAGACTGATGAGATGTTGTAAAGTGATGGAGGAACCATACCGGACAAATTGTTTACCGCCAGTTGAAGAAACTCCAACTTTGAAAGCTGCCCAAGTTGGGTGGGAATGGTTTGTTGGAAATGGTTATAAATTCTGGGTAAAACCAGAATTTTATCCTAAGTTTGGTCTAATTTTTAGGTGGGCCCCGTGCGTCGTTTTACACGGGTCAAAGTGGTAACGCGTTCTATGCCGCGTTGTGATTCACGTGGTATATTTGGTTGCTTAAAACCATTACCGAGTGAATGGGAAATTGAAGCCAAAGTGTGCTCCATGGAAATGGAGTTTTGGTGAAAATTCCTTATTGCTTGAATAAGGCTTGTCCCACATTGATTTGGTGGGAGGTTTTGAAAGGGTTTATAAGGCTTGGGTTTGGCACTTGGGGTGTGCCCCAAGGGGTACCCAAGTGTTTTAGAGGGAGAGGTTATGGGCAAAATGGGCTAGACCCATTGGACTCAAAAATCACCACACGCGCGCACGCGCCGCCGCCGCCGGTCGGGCGGGCTGGGCTGGGCCTGGGCTTGGGCGCGGGTGCGTGGTGTGTGGTTGGGTTTGTTCGGCCCAATACTAATCAAAACAAGGGAACGTTTTCAAACAGAATTAAACTGGTTTGGCATTTTTAACCAACAGATTCAAATCTGTTGAAATTCAAACCCAACAGGTTTCATACCTGTTCAATTCAAATCCTACAGCCACCTTAACATCTATAAATAGACCAGCCTCCCATTCGGATTTACACACCAATTTTCGTATTCCATCTCTGCTTCAAATCTCTGCCATATTGCTGCATTTTATTTCTGAAAGAAAGAGTGTAAACACTTAGTGTGTTCGACGAACAATTAAATTGTAGTGCTGCATTTAATTGTTGATAAGATCATTTCATCCTGGGAGATAGACGTCCAAGTTCTGAAAGCACCGTGGAGAGTCTTAAGGACACAGTGTTAAACACTGGACTTGATCAGAAAGTTATTCGAAGAATTTAACCAAGTAAGTTGATTAAATTATATTATGTTTTTTATTTGTTTATTAAAATCAGATTTTAATTTTGTTTTTGTAACAAAATAAAATCTGTTTTTTATTTGTTTTATTTTATTTTTTATTTTGAGTTTGATTTTTGTAATCAAACAAATTCTCTCATTTTCTTTATTTCTTTAAATTCTAATTGTTGTTTTGTACACAATAGAATTAAATTCTAATTGTTGTTTTGTACACAATAGAATTAAATCGTTTAAATATAGTGAAGATTGTCCAACAATCTTAAGACAGACCTCTTTTTGGTATCTTCATTATATTTAATTTTCTGTTTTTCAAAATAATATTCTGGTTGGAAAAACAAATAGTGATTTATGCTATTTGACAGATAGTAGTAATATACTGTCTCTTTTCTTTGACAATATACTAGTAGTAATATACTGGTGTCATTAACAATTTCAGAATATTATTTGGTGTTACAGGAAATTATTTTGGTATTTTATTTTTCTAGTTTTAGTAACAAGGAAAAAAAAAATTTATTTTATGTTATAATTTATTTTCTGGTTTTAGTAACTAGAAAATTAATTTGTATTTTAATTTTTTCTGATTTTTGTAATCAGAGATTATGGCTACTACAACTGAAACTGCATCTGGCAGTGGTACTCCTGTTGTTACACCAACATCGGTCCCTATTCAGAACCATGTTCATGTACCAATCAATCATGGAGAAAAACCGGAAAAATTTAATGGTACCGAGTTTAAGAGATGGCAGCAGAAGATGCTGTTCTATCTTACAACTCTTAATTTGGCCCGGTTTCTCCATGAAGAGGCTCCAGCACTTAAAGAGGGTGAAAGTGATCGGCAAGTTGTTGCCGCAGTAGATGCTTGGAAACATTCAGATTTCCTGTGCAGAAACTACATCCTCAATGGCCTTGACAGCATGCTGTATAATGTATACAGTCCTCTGAAGTCAGCAAAAGAATTGTGGGATTCTTTGGAGAAGAAATACAAGACAGAGGATGCCGGTACAAAGAAATTTGTCGTTGGTAAATTTCTGGACTTCGTTATGGTTGACTCCCAAACGGTAATATCTCAAGTTCAAAGTTTTCAGATAATTTTGCATGATATTCATTCAGAAGGTATGTCTCTTAGCGAGTCTTTTCAAGTCGCTGCTTTGGTGGAAAAGTTACCACCGGCTTGGAAAGATTTTAAAAATTATTTAAAACATAAACGCAAAGAGATGACTATGGATGAACTTATAGTAAGACTGAGAATTGAGGAAGATAACCGTAAGGCTGAAAAGAGAAATGGGAAAAATCCCATTGAGTCCAAGGCTAATGTGGTTGAACAAGTTCATAAACCACATAATAAAAAGAGGAAGTTTACTGGAGATGGTCCTAAACAAAGCGACAGCAACAAGAAGTTCAAAGGGAAATGCTATAACTATGGCAAGACTGGACATCGAGCTTCTGACTGCCGCCGCCCTAAGAAGGTTCATGGAAGTACAAGTAAGAAGACCACCAATCAAGCCTATGTAATAGAATTGGATTACATCTCTGATGGAGTGAATGACATCAACCTCTCTGCTGTGGTGTCTGAGGCTAACTTGGTTGGAAATCCCAAAGAGTGGTGGGTTGACACTGGAGCAACTCGTCACATTTGTGCAGAAAAGAAGATGTTCACTACCTATAATGAGGCTACAAATGGTGAACAACTCTTCATGGGAAATTCTTCAACTTCTACTGTGGCTGGACAAGGGAAAGTGATCTTGAAGATGACATCAGGGAAAGAACTGACCCTCAACAACGTACTGCATGTACCTGACATCCGAAAGAATTTAGCTTCTGGTTCTTTGTTAAGTAAAAATGGTTTTAGGCTTGTCTTTGAGTCTGATAAATTTGTATTAACAAAGAGTGGTATGTATGTTGGTAAGGGATACATGAGTGATGGTCTCTTTAAATTGAATGTAATGACTGTTGTACCAAAAGTTGCTATGAATGAGAATAACACATCTTTTGTTTATATTCTTGAGTCAAATTTATGGCATGGTAGATTAGGACATGTAAATTATGATGCTTTGCGTAGATTAATTGGTTTGAATTATATACCAAAGTTTGAAATTAGTCCTAATCATAAATGTGAAGTTTGTGTAGAGGCAAAACTAACTAAGGCTCCATTTAAATCGGTTGAAAGAAAAACCGAACCTCTAGAATTAATTCATACTGATGTATGTGATCTAAAATTTATTCAAACTAGAGGAGGCAAAAAGTATTTCATAACATTTATCGATGATTGCACAAGATATTGTTATGTTTATTTACTTAGAAGTAAAGATGAAGCTTTAGAAATGTTTAAACTCTACAAAACAGAAGTTGAAAATCAACTTGGTAAAACCATTAAAATGGTTGGAAGTGATAGGGGTGGTGAATATGATGCACCATTAAATGAATTTTGTGCACAACATGGCATTATTCACCAAACTACAGCCCCTTATTCTCCACAGCAAAATGGAATTGCTGAAAGGAAGAATAGAACCCTTAAAGAAATGATGAATGCCATGTTACTAAGTTCAGGTTTACCACAGAACTTGTGGGGGGAAGCAATATTGTCTGCTAACCATGTTCTTAATAGAATACCCCACAAGAAAACCAAAAGCATTCCTTATGAATTGTGGAAAGGTCGACCACCTTCCTACAAATACTTAAAAGTGTGGGGGTGTTTAGCAAAAGTTGAAGTTCCTGTTCCTAAAAAGACTAAGATTGGACCAAAAACAGTAGATTGTGTGTTTATTGGTTATGCTCAGAATAGTAGTGCATATCGGTTTCTGACTTATAAATCAGAAATACCTGATATAAATGTGAACACTATTATAGAGTCAAGGAATGCTGTGTTTTTTGAACATGTCTTACCTTATAAGAAAGGACAGGAATTAAGTTCACAGAAAAGAACTTATGATTGTACACAAAGTCAAGAGACTAATGACATTCAGACACAAGAGACTAGAAATGGTCTCGACCAAAAGGATTTAACTGATGATGAACCAAGACGCAGTAAAAGAGCGAAAACATCAAAATCCTTTGGTCCAGATTTTCAGACATACTTGTTAGAAAATGAACCTCAAAGCTTTAAGGCAGCGATGACAGGTCCTGAAGCACCTTTGTGGAAAGAGGCTGTAAATAATGAAATTGAATCCATTATGCAAAATCATACTTGGGAATTGGTGGATCTTCTACCAGGTTCTAAACCTCTTGGATATAAATGGATATTCAAGAGAAAAATGAAAGCAGATGGTTCAATTGACAAGTATAAAGCAAGACTTGTAGTTAAAGGTTACAGACAAAAGGAAGGTCTGGATTATTTTGACACATATTCCCCTGTTACAAGAATAACATCCATTCGCATGCTTATTTCTATAGCAGCGTTGTTCAATTTAGAAATACATCAAATGGATGTTAAGACAGCTTTCTTAAACGGTGATCTAAATGAAGAGATCTATATGGAACAACCCGAAGGGTTTGTAGTATCAGGGCAAGAAAAGAAAGTTTGTCGACTTGTGAAATCCCTTTATGGATTAAAACAAGCACCTAAGCAATGGCATGAAAAATTTGATCATGCAATGCTTACTAATGGGTTTAAGATAAACGAATGTGACAAATGCGTCTATGTTAAAAACACTGACCAAGGATATGTCATAGTTTGTCTTTATGTGGATGACATGCTTATCATTGGAAGCAGTCAAAACATGATCAAATCAACTAAGCAAATGCTTAACAAAAGATTTGATATGAAAGATATGGGGGTCGCAGATGTTATATTAGGAATGAAAATTACTAAAACATCTGATGGATATGCATTATCTCAATCTCATTATATTGAGAAAATTCTTGATAAATTTATCAAGGATGATTTGAATTTAGCTAGAACACCTGTAGACATCAGTCTTTATTTATCAAAAAAAATAAAGGTGATGCAGTCTCTCAGTTAAAATACTCCCAAATCATTGGAAGCCTAATGTACCTAATGAATTGTACTCGTCCTGATATAGCTTATGTTATCAGTAAATTGAGTAGGTACACTAGTAATCCCGGAGAAGACCATTGGAAAGCGATCATTCGGGTCCTTAGATATCTAAGATTCACTCGTGATCATGGTTTGAACTTTACTCGATATCCAGCAGTACTTGAAGGTTATTGTGATGCTAATTGGATATCGGATACTAAAGATTCAAAATCCACTAGTGGATATGTCTTTACTCTAGGAGGCGCTGCTGTTTCTTGGAAATCCACGAAACAAACTTGCATCGCACGATCCACAATGGAATCCGAGTTCATTGCTTTAGAGAAAGCAGGTGAAGAAGCAGAATGGCTTCGTCACTTCTTAGAAGACATTCCAATGTGGCCAAAACCTGTGCCAGCTATTTGCATTCATTGTGATAGTCAATCTGCAATAGGCAAGGCACAGAATCATCTGTATAACGGTAAGTCACGACATATTCGTCGTCGACATAATACCGTAAGGCAATTGTTGTCAAACGGAATAATCTCAATAGATTATATAAAATCTAAAGAGAATATTGCGGATCCGTTAACAAAAGGTTTGACAAAAGAGCTAGTGTATAGTTCATCTAAGGGGATGGGATTAAAGCCTATTACATAAGAGTCGTCATAATGGTAACCCTACTTAAATGACTGGAGATCCCAAGAACTAAGTTCAAAGGGACAACTAAGTTATGTATGGCTCGCCAGAAATCACCAAGGGATTCAAATTCCCTACCCATTCCTATGGTGAGAGTGATATCTGCAACATATGTTGTATGCAGGGGCATAAGGATAAGCTTTGCTTTTAATGATTACTTATATCTTGATTAAGGTATAAAATCAAGATGAGTATAAGGAGATACTCACAATAAGAATCACCTATATAAGTGTTGAACTGGGGCCGGTTCTATGAGAATGAAAGAGGCTACATTCTCTAGAAACACTTATGAAAACCAGGTGCGTTCAAGGCCAAAATGAACACAACAGTGAGAACCACGATGTGTTAGAAAATATTTTGTGTGAAATCTATTGTCTTGGCTTACACAAACGGCTGAACAATTCAAGGCATCGCGTCTATTGGTTAGCCAGTAAGTCCGATAGGTTATCACTAGGGAAGGTTCAAGGCCGAAAACTACCTATCCTGATGCAAGATATTTTCGACTTATACTCTTTCGATAAATCTGCATTTTGTTGCATTTCCATTGTCATCAAATTCCATTCATGTGGGGGATTGTTGGAAATGGTTATAAATTCTGGGTAAAACCAGAATTTTATCCTAAGTTTGGTCTAATTTTTAGGTGGGCCCCGTGCGTCGTTTTACACGGGTCAAAGTGGTAACGCGTTCTATGCCGCGTTGTGATTCACGTGGTATATTTGGTTGCTTAAAACCATTACCGAGTGAATGGGAAATTGAAGCCAAAGTGTGCTCCATGGAAATGGAGTTTTGGTGAAAATTCCTTATTGCTTGAATAAGGCTTGTCCCACATTGATTTGGTGGGAGGTTTTAAAAGGGTTTATAAGGCTTGGGTTTGGTACTTGGGGTGTGCCCCAAGGGGTACCCAAGTGTTTTAGAGGGAGAGGTTATGGGCAAAATGGGCTAGACCCATTGGACTCAAAAATCACCACACGCGCGCGCGCGCGCGCCGCCTCCGCCGTCCGTCCGGTCGGGCGGGCTGGGCTGGGCCTGGGCTTGGGCGCGGGTGCGTGGTGTGTGGTTGGGCTTGTTCGACCCAATACTAATCTTTTTGGGTCAAAAACATTTGAATTTAATCCAGAATTCAAATTAAACTGGGTTTGGAATTTCTATTCATCCAAACAAGGCCCTTCCCGTTTTCAAACAGAATTAAACTGGTTTGGCATTTTGGTTCATCCAAACAGGGCCCTTCCCGTTTTTATCTGTTTGAATAGTTAACCAACAGATTCAAATCTGTTGAAATTCAAACCCAACAGGTTTCATACCTGTTCAATTCAAATCCTACAGCCACCTTAACATCTATAAATAGACCAGCCTCCCATTTGGATTTACACACCAATTTTCGTATTCCATCTCTGCTTCAAATCTCTGCCATATTGCTGCATTTTATTTCTGAAAGAAAGAGTGTAAACACTTAGTGTGTTCGACGAACAATTAAATTGTAGTGCTGCATTTAATTGTTGATAAGATCATTTCATCTTGGGAGATAGACGTCCAAGTTCTGAAAGCACCGTGGAGAGGACGAATCTGTCTTAAGGACACAGTGTTAAACACTGGACTTGATCAGAAAGTTATTCGAAGAATTTAACCAAGTAAGTTGATTAAATTATATTCTGTTTTTTATTTGTTTATTAAAATCAGATTTTAATTTTGTTTTTGTAACAAAATAAAATCTGTTTTTTATTTGTTTTATTTTATTTTTTATTTTGAGTTTGATTTTTGTAATCAAACAAATTCTCTCCTTTTCTTTATTTTTTTAAATTCTAATTGTTGTTTTGTACACAATAGAATTAAATCGTTTAAATATAGTGAAGATTGTCCAACATGGTTCCCTCTAGATTATTGCCCACCAGACCAAGCACACGTAGACTGGAAAGATTCCCAATTGAAATTGGGATAGTTCCAGTTAGATGATTGACTCCAAGGTTCAAGTGCCAAAGATTGGACAAGGAACCCAGCTCAGTAGGAATTTTACCTCCTAGATTGTTACCACGCATACTGATAACTCTCAAGTGTGAACAATGAGTCAAATTGGTAGGAAATTCACCTTGGAAAGAGTTATTCAAAAGCAGAAGATGCTGCAGATGAAACAACTTGCCAATTTGTGGTGGGATTTCTCCATGAAAACTATTGTTACTGAGATCAATTGTCCTAAGGAAGGTGAGGTTCCCAATTTGAGGAGATAGAGAACCCACCAATGTTAGAGATGATATGTTTAGGATTGTCACGCGTTGATGTCGACGACCGCATGAGACTCCTTGCCAATTGCAAAAGTGAACGGAATGATTCCATGAGCTTAAGGTACTGAAAGGATCTACTGTTATTAGATCCTTGATTGCAAGCAGGGCTTGATGGTCTGTCTCATTTGTGAAGGGGAAACTAGTCTTGGATGATGATCCAAGAGAGATCATGGCAAAAAACAAGAAAATGAAACAGAGGAGAGGTGTATTTAGTTGCCTCATAAACAACATATCCATTTGTTCCATTTGGTGTCTAAAACACATATGAAGTGATGAAAAATGAGCTGATTCAATTACACCATAGTATGTTTTAATGTTTTTTCTATCAATGTCGTAAAAAAATAATGAATAAAATTGACTTTTGTCTCTGATTTGATAGTCAGTTGACTCCACTAATGCTTTTATTGTCAGTAGCATCATATTAACATTACTATGAGTTGATATATTTATTGATATACATTGATTAATCTCTATATAATTATTATTATTGTTTTATTTAGATTTTAATGGGCCAACATGACAACATAGGTTCCAATTGCCGGGAGATTAAAAATTGTTCTTGACTTGCTTTCTCTGCCGTCTTTTAACTCTTAGAATAATGATGGCACAGTGAAAGTCAGGATTGGGCACTAAATTGATGTTGATTTAGAAATGTAGATCGTTGATTCCAAGCCAAATGCCGCACATGAGAAAATTATCAATAATTGATGTAATGATCATCATATTCTTTTATCATATCATTTCATCTGTCCACACAGGCTTTGGTACCATCTCAACTGTCCACGCATGAATGATAGGACCATTAACTAATATAGTGGTTACACATTGGTGATAAACATACTACTAAAATTATTAATTTATATAGGGAAATTCTATAATACATTCCTCATTTCAGGGTGTGTACCATATGCCCTACTTATGATGTCAGTGATATTTGGTTATGACCTATTATGGTTAGTTATGACTTGGTTATGACTCATTGTGATGTTAGTTATTATTCATTGCGATGTTGGTTATGATCTATTGTGATTATTATTATTATTATTATTTTTTGTTGTTATGATTGAAAAGGTCTTTGTGTATATTTTATGTGGTGTTTGATTATGGCTATTTTTTTAATTTATTTTATTTTTTGAAATTATGATTGAAAATGATTTAGTTATGATACGCACTCTTTTAAGGGTGTGTATTATAGTATGACCGATTAATATATTTTATATTTATCCATTACAATATCAGCATAAAACTGAGTCCATTTGTTTAAATTAATAACTGTTAAGTTACAATTTGTTGTAAATATTCAGAATTTTGTAGCAGAATATGAGGGAGAAAATTGACTCATTAATTAATGCCCGTTAATATAGGGAGATTTCAGATCAGTGTAGAATTTGAAAAATAATTACTCCTACAAATTAGTGATAAACTTTATCAATATTAATAATTAAAATTATAAACTTTTTCATACATATGCAATAATTTCATCACATCTGACAAGTAATTTTTCCATTAAAATATGCCTGAGAGATGGCTGACTCGTTAATTTAGTCCCCATTAAAATATGAGTGATAATGATTAGTCTTTGATGCATGATAACTTCATAATCTACTATGTTATGAGCTAATTCTTTTTTTTTTCAGTGGTATCAGTTATTGTTTATGGCCAAAGCTCTTTCATGCATAATAGAACTAATGAGAGCAGAAAACTCAAAACAGAGCTACGTCAAAATAAGATGTAGGAGGCATAACATGGGGCATTTTCGCCTAGTACAAATTAAGAAGAAAAATTATGAGAGAGAGAGAGAGAGCATCAACATAAGCTAGAGATGCGGTTAATTCAGTTGAGAATCATTCATTCTCTCATTCTAACGCCCTTGTCTCCTACTCTTGAGAAATACATTTCTAATCTTGTGTAGTTCCGTAAGAACATCTCTAGCTGTCATTCTCTCACTTGGCAATTCAGAAGAGCATGAAACTCCAATTTGAAGGATTGGTACAAGGTACACCTCCAATTCAGAAATGGAAGTCGAGCTACTTTGCTTGATCCTACTCAGCTCCTCTTCTTCTTCCATTATGATTTTAGCATCAATGATCTCTGTTACTTGATCAGGAAGAGACATTTTTGCGTAGCTGTGGAGGTTAATATTGCCGGTAAACATACTATCAGTAGGTCTTTTTCTTGTGAATATTTCCAGTAGTAGCACTCCATAGCTATACATATCACCTTGTGTCGATACCTCCTCACCCATACCATACTCTGCAATATAAAACAGTTAAATAAAGACCCAAATTTCAAAAATTTCAACGTTTAAAAATGGGTAAATTACATTGGTAGCCCCTCTATTTTGGCCCTTGTGTCATTTTAGTCCCTGTAACTTCAATTTACTCGATTTTGACAATGAATTTATGACTGTCTCAATTTAGTCTAATTGATTACAAATGTTAACATGTTTAATAGAAAATACACACATAAGTAGTATGTGTCATATTTTTAGAAGCAAAATTAATAAAGTAGGCCAACTTCATAAGTTAATTTCAACCAATTTAGTGATTATTTTCATCAAAAAAACGCTAACAATATTATCAATTTGACCAAATTGACACAAAATCTAAAATTAAGGGCTAAGATTGAGCCAATTGAAGGTGTAGGGATTAAAATGACACAAGGGACAAAATGTAGGGATTACTAGTGTAATTTACCCTTTAAAAATATAAAATTAACTCAAGGGTTAATATTTATGTTAGGATGCCAGAAGGATAGGAAAATTGTTGATTTAATTTATTGTAGTAGCTAAACACAACTTGGTAAATTTCTAAAGGGTGTCATCTCTAACATCACTAAAATGAAGCATAACTTCTATATAAACTTGTACTTAGTTTTTAGTTTACCACAAAGTGATAAAGAAAATATATAACACTTCTTAATCAATTTCAGTGTAAAGATCAATAAATATCGACAAATACCTGGAGCAACATATCCAACAGTTCCTCTAATGCAAATTGAACTTGATTGTTGATAATTAGATATGGTGGCTGAAAGAATCCTTGCAAGGCCAAAATCACCGACATGGGCACGTAAGTCATCATCAAGAAGAATATTACTTGGCTTCAAATCACAATGAATGATAGCCACTTCACAATGGTGGTGAAGATAATCCAAAGCAGAGGCCACATCAATGATAATATTTAGCCTTTGAACAAAGTTTAAGTTCTTAAGGTCACCTTGTTCTGGAAGACTTGGGTGCAGCCAACTCTCTAAACTCCCATTTGTCATGAACTCGAAGACCAACGCCTTAAAATCGTTGCCTTTAAAATCAATACTAGAGCAAGATGTGATTACCTTGACAAGATTACGATGTCGAATGTTCTTCAATCCTTCACATTCAGCTACGAAACTCCGGTTTGCTCCATGCTCATGAAGGTTGAGAACCTTCACAGCCACAATTAGTTCACCGGAGTTGAGAAACCCTTTATAAACAGAACCATGTCCTCCCTCGCCTATTAAGTTGGCTGTAGAGAACCCATCGGTTGCTTGAAGAAGTTCCCCATGAGAGAGTTGTAAATATTGGTTTTGAAAGGCCAAAGTTGAAGAGGTTTGTTGTCTAGACCTTCTTGTTCAATAAAGAATAGCTAAAAAGCACACCAATAATAAAGAAACAGTGAAAGTGGCAACTAGAGCTATTACTCTAGGGGTGAAAGTTCGTTTCCTTTCCTGTAAGACTGTTGTTGGACATGTTGGCAATTGAAATGCTTTAATTCCTCCACAAAGTCTGTTATTTCCAACAATTGAGAAGGCACTAATATTTCTGAAAACTCCTCCATCTGGAACTTCACCATCAAACATGTTGAAGGAGAGATTGAGATTTTGAAGGAAAGGTAACTCGGCTAGAAACCTTGGAATTTGTCCAGACAAGTTATTGCGAGAAACGTCTAGGATTTGAAGACCTTTTAATTGTTTGAAGGATGTCGGAATCGTACCTTCGAAAAGGTTACCCTTCATGTCAAGGAATTCTAAAACTTCACAACTGCCAAGAGTAGGAGGGATTTCTCCGAATAGCTTGTTTTCTGATATAAACAGTGCCCCTAGATTTTTCAAGCCCACTTCTTGGGGTAGCAATCCTGTTAGGTAATTCTGACTTAAGGATAGATAAATGAGGGAAGAAAGACCAAAAATTTGTTGAGGTATAACTCCAGTGAGGTGATTGTATCCAAGCCTAATTGATTGTTGGTTGCTGCAATTTCCCAAAGAAACAGGTACGCTTCCCTCTATCATACTATTTTGTATGTGAAGAATACCAAGCCGAGTAAGATTTCCAATAGAGGATGGAATTTCTCCAGAGATATTATTTAAGAATAGTCTCAGCTGTTCCAACATGGAAAGTTTTCCAATAGACTCGGGAATACTACCCGTAAGCATGTTGTGGTCTAAATAAAGTGTGCGCAGATTTACAAGGTTCCCAACACCAACAGGTATAGTTCCAGATATATAGTTTTGATCTAATGTCAACCAAATGATTGCATTGGAGAGATTTGCAATGGAATGGGGCAACAAACCACTAAAACGATCCAATATTTTTAGATTGGAACAGTTGGATAAAGAAGTGATAAAGTTCCAACTCATTGCCTTCATTTGTTCCAATTGAGTTACTAAAAGCACGTAAAATTTCTAGAGAATCAAGGGTTTCTAGATTCATTGGCATGGACCCAGTAAAAGAATTCTCGGAGATCTCAAATTGTACAAGTCTCGTAGCATTGGCTATTGACGATGGTATAGGGCCATAAAATTGATTGCCTCTAACCAAAAAAGTCTGCAAATTTGGAAGGGTGAAGCCCAAATCCGGTGGGAGAATTCCATGCAATAGGTTGACAGCGATAGAGAAGTAATGGATTGATGAGATGTTGTAAAGTGGAGTAGGAACCATACCAGACAAATTGTTTGCCGACAACTGAAGAAGCTCTAACTTCGAAAGCTGCCGAAGTTGGATGGGAATGTTTCCCTCTAGATTATTGCGCACAAGAGAAAGCACGCATAAACTAGAAAGATTCGCAATTGAAAGTGGGATAGTTCCCATAAAATAATTCATTGCAAGATTCAAGTGGAAGAGATTGGACAAAGAACCAACCTCGGTAGGAATGTGACCTCCTAGATTGTTATTGGACAAATCAATGACTCTAAAATCTGAACAATGAGTCAAATTGGTTGGAAATTCACCTTGGAAAGAGTTATTGAAAAGCAGAAGGTACTGCAGACGAAACAAGTTGCCAAGTTCTTGTGGGATTTCGCCATGAAAGCTGTTGTTACGTAGATCAATCGTCCTAAGGAAGGTGAGGTTCCCAATTTGAGGAGGTACAGAGCCCACCAATGCGAGAGATGACAGGTTTAGGACTGTCACACGTTGATGTCGACGACCGCATGAGACTCCTTGCCAAATGCAAAAGTGAATAGAATGATTCCATGAGCTAAAGGCACCAAGAGGATCTACTGGTATCAAATACTTGATTGCAAGCAAAGCTTGATAGTCTATCTCATTGCTAAGAATGAAACCAGTGTTGCCCTTAGCAGTGACAATCAATCCAAGCAAGTTGATGGAAAAGAAAATAATGAAACAGAGAAGAGATATAATTAGTAGCCTGAAAAAAGTATTTCTTTGTTCCATTTGGTGTCAAAATACTATATGACCATGGGTTTAACGATAGATAGATGGGGAGCTGATGAGCCAGATATTTATATGGAGAGATTTATGAAGTATGGTATTTCGACAAACATGTCATATTTGTATCAAATAATTTTTGGCGTATAGTACTTCTGTATATGCACCAGGTACACAAAATATGTATCTAATTTTTCTTTTTATTTTTTGGCATAACTAGACGTACCTAGTATATAGTCAAGCCGCACCGTACCTCAGTCAAAACAATATTTTCTTCTACTATAGAGATAAAAACCCTTTTCACTAGACTTTTTTTTCTTTTTTTAATAGTTTTATACTTAGTATGATTTTAAAATTAAGTTATGGTTTGTAAGCCATTTAATATAATGACATTTAATTTCGGTTTATACTTTTATTTTTGACAATAAATGTTAATTATAGTTTGGATATTAACAAATTAAAATATTTAATCAATTTTTATATTATTCTAAATTAAAAATAAATATTTTTTTACAAACATATCAAATCGTATTCGTATCCTATTTTTTTTTTTTTAATTTTACTATATCAACCTATCCATATCATACAAATATCAATACTCATTTCCATACACATGCTTCGGAGATATAGACATACAACACATGTAGTTAGCTAGGTTTGCACGTCAGGAAGACTTTGTATATAAAATCTTCAGGACTTTGGAAATGTACGTATCCAAATAATGAACCATACATACAATAACCCAAGGGGTTGTGCCATCCTGGCAAGATCTTGGGACATAAGCTTTGAGGTCTCAGGTTCCACTTTTCCCGAGGCCAATTACTCCGACAATAGCATATATGATTGGTAGTGTTGGGTTTTTATTTTTGGCAATCCCGTTTGACAAAACTCCTTTCAGTTGTACTTATTTTTGCACTTTTTATTTCAGTGAGGCTATGAGTTTTTAGATGTGAATCCAATCCAAATTGTGCCTTGCAGAGAAGTTTGTGATGTTAATGCTTTCAAGATTGCCACTTCGCTGACTATGACGGGGATTGAGTTGGCAAAAAACCTGAAAAGGATGAATGTACGCTCGAGCAAAGGTTGTGTGGCTCGAGCGAAGCCACTTATGGAAAAACACGCGAGATTAGTTCCTCGCTCGAGCGAGAGAGTCTTCGCTCGGGCGAGCTTCGCAGTCCCAGATTTCTATAAGTATTTGTTTTAGTCCAAAACTAGGATTACTCCTCCAGATCTTCTTCTTGGATATTAAGGTTTATATCTGGAGATATTTTGCTAGTTTTCTTTGATGTTTGGATTGAGTATTCAACTCATGGTTTAAAGAGTATACATCAAAGGATTATTTGTTTGTTCTACACAAAAGAGAGAGTTGTATTTCGGTGGATTCTGAAGAATTCGAGCCTGAAGCTTTGGTGGATTCTGGAGTGGCTCATCGTCAAGACAATTACGAGGTGAAGACGGGGTTGGAAGAGGCATATAGGGGTTGGTTCAATTCGGGCGTGGATTCGCTAGGTAATTGAGAATATATCTGTGTAATTCCTTTATATCTTCTTGGTGGATTGTTTTGTGGCTATTGCCCGTGGTTTTTTTTATCACAATTGGAGGTGTCCAATTGTGATTTTTCCACGTAAAATCGTTATGTCGATTTGTCTTGATTATTTGATTGGGATTGTTATATACTGCTTAAAATTGATACATAATCATGAATCAACATCTAGGGGATTTCAAGATTTTTTAATTGGTATCAGAGCGGGTCGCTCTTTTGTTTTTTAAAACTTTTGAGTGAGATCTTATTTGATTTGTGATAATGGATTCAATACGTGAGGGAAATTCTATGGTTCGACCACCCCTACTTGACGGATCCAATTATTCTTTTTGGGAAGCTCGGATGAGATTGTTTTTGAAATCTACTGATGAAAAAGTTTGGCAATCTGTCATGTATGGGTGGACCGAACCAAAGATTACCATTGATGGAGTAACTTTCCCCATACCAATTGATAAGTGGGACATAATTGATTACCAAAATAGTAGCTGGAATAGTAAAGCTATCAATTCTCTTTTTTGCGCTGTCACACCTAAAAAGTTTAGTCGTATTTGCAATTGTGAAGTCGCAAAAGAGGCTTGGGATATCTTAAAAACTATTCATGAGGGCAATCCTTCTATTAAACGCTCAAAACTTCAAAGGCTCACGTCTAGTTTCGAAAACCTTTCAATGAAAGATAGTGAGACCTTTGTCGAATTTTATGCAAAGTTGAGTGACATTGTAAATTCCAGCTTCAATTTAGGTGAAAAAATACCGGAATCAAAGATTGTAGGAAAAATTTTGAGGTCCTTGCCCGATCGGTTCCAACCAAAAGTTACGGCTATTGAGGAGGCTCAAGATGTTGACAACCTCAAGCTAGATCATTTGGTTGGAAATCTCCAAATTTATGAGGCACATAGGAATTTCAAAAAGAAACAAAAAGATGTTGCTTTTAGTAGTGCTCATAGAGCTGGAGAGGATTCTGATGAGGATTGTGAGATACATTCTAAGATTACGGATGCTTTTGTAAAACAATTTAAAAAATCTTTTCTGAAAAAGAATCCTAATCTTTTGGAATCTACTCATACTCATAAATCCAAAGGCAAAGATAAACACAAAATTAATTCTATAGCCAAGAAGGAGAAAGGAAAGATAAAAGGGAACTCTGAAAAAGTCCAATGCTATGTGTAGACACCCCATTTTTGACCGTCCTCAAGACTTGGACGTCACCATTTGAACACTCGGTGATTATCCATGATTGTGTTCGTCTCGAGTTCCCGGAGGCCTCGGCAGCGCGCCTCGTCTCAGGACCTCTTGACTTGGCTGCTTCGTGTTCGGTTTTGGCACCAAACACTTGTGTTTTTGCATTTGAGGGTAGGGGGAGGCTTGTTAGCCATCCCTGAATCCCACCGGCTTCCCCCACACCCCACCGGCACTCCCTTTTGTCCGTCGGCACTGTTTTCTCAAAAACTTTGGCCGGTCGGCACTATATGTTGCCGACCGGCACTTTTTTGTGCCGGTGACGTTCTTGGCTGGCCGGTGACCCTTCTGAACCCCCCTGAGGATGGTGCATGCCAGCTGTGCCAGCTGGATTACACCATCTCTCCTCCCCGTGCATAGGATTGGCCCATATGCACCTTTGACCCCCCTAAAGCTTCTAGAAGCTTGAACCCTTTTGGCCAAGCTTCTTGGAGAAGCTTGGCCAGCTGTTTTGGCTTCTCCAAGAAGCCTTGCACCCCCTTGACCCCTTTGAACCTTTTCATTTGCTTAGCCATTAAGTCTTGGCTTGGTCTTGGCCTATATAAAGACCACCCCTCTCCATTGCTCAAGGGTTAGCCATTTGAGATAGAAAAACCAGAGCTTGTGTATCTATACCTCTGTCATATATCTCCTCTCTCTATATTTTCCCTCTCTCTCCTCTTGTGTGTGTGTTTTTAGGCCTAAAAGTGTGGTTTTACCTTACTTTTGCACCATTACACACACTACTACACCTTAGCTCGAGATTGAGGGACTTGGAGGGTTGTTTACTGTGATTTTGGACTGGTTTTGATCACTAGAGGAGGGCTGCTCCACCTGTTCTTCAAAGGATCTTCAAGGGTGAGTTTGTTACTTTAGTTTCCCCATTCTTGCAACTAGTTTCTACCCCTCTTGCTTTGCGTTTTGAGCTTTGTCTATAACTGAAAAAAATCTTGTTTTTACTTGCTCTTGAACCTTCATTAAGGTCATTTTATGGTTTGAGTAAAGGCTCACCCTTTTAGGCTTTGTTTGGCCATTTTGGTGTCTCTTTGGTAAAGCTTTGCTTACTTGGTGTTCTTGGTCTTCTCACCACTGAAAACCAGTGGGTTTTCAGTGGTGAGGAAGGTACTTTCAAGTCTTAGATAGGGGAGGGACACCCCTCTCCCCCTTGTCCTTTGCTTGCCTTTGTATTTGGCCTAAAAGATAGCATGTGTGCATAGCCTTGTATGGCTTCATTTCAGAGTTTTTTTGAGTGTTTTGGAGCATGTTTAACCTCTGTTTTTGGTCGGATTTGTGGCCCTTAACACGCCTCTCATACTTGCTTTGTAATGCTTTACTTTGCTTGGAAGTGTGCCATGCCATTAGCCTACCATATCCTCATGTTTTAGCCTTGCATGTTATAGCATTTGACCTTGACTTGCCATGTATAAGGGCTGTGAGCCACTGATTTTATCATGTTTGATGTGCTTGACATGGTTACTTTGCATTATGGCTTGTTAGCCTTGAGTATGTGATCCATGGACATGCGTTGGTTATGCTATTTGAGTGATTTGGAGTCATTTAACATGCATGTTTCAGCTCTTATATCATGCTCATGTGTCTCCATTTACCATCTTATTCATGCTTTGAATTGTTGGCCTCTTATGCTTTAAAGAGGGTCTTATGCATGCTTGTGTGTTTAGAGTTTTTGGGATGCCATGTGTGTGAGTTTTGGGTGTTTTCTTGCATACCAAAAATCTTTTTTTTCTCGTCCAATATAGGCCATGAGTGGTCATGTTTGTAGACAATGGAATGCCCTTTTGGTGCCTTAGGTTTAGGCCCATGAACTTGCATGTTTGGGTAGTATTTTGGTCATCATTTAGGGCTTGTTTTGCCAATATTTTGGAGTGGTTTGAGGGCTGCCCCATTGAAGTTAAGGCCACCATTGTATGTTCATTAAACGCTTGATCCATGTTTGGTTCATCGAGTGTTGTAGTAGGTTGGTCCCATTGCTTGATTAGCCCATGTTTGCATGCCACTTATACCTTGCATGCTCTAGCATTTTGCATGCCTATTGCGATAGTTGCATGACACTTGGTATGCCTTGCACCTTAGTCCCATTGTTGCATGATTTGAGCTATGTTGCATACATACATTCCATGGCTTGGCTTGGGGATTGTCAAGCCAAGCATAGGATTGAGAAGAGTTCACACTTCAAGTGGTGCAACTCGTCTCAATTCTTGGTCACCAAGACCTTTGACTAACACATGATAAGGCTTTGGATTTCATTTGTTTGTTTGCATGTAATACCATTAAAATGCAACCTTGGTTCCTTAGGCCATCATGCATCAAGATGCATAATTGATAGCCCAAGAGCCAAGAGTCATGCCTCCTTGAGTCCCCAAGCATGATAGGAGGCATTGGCCATGCTTACATATGCTCAAAATCCATGCCATGCACTGCTGGTTTGCTGCTGCTGTCAAACTGTCCTCTGCAGGAACTTTCTGCCGACCGGCAGTACAGTGTGCCGACCGGCGTACTTTTTGTGCCGATAAACCCTACAAGAAGCCGGTGGTCAATTTAAGCAGCCGGTGGCCATCTCCTCTAGCCGGTGGTGTACTTCAGTGCATCTGGAAGATGTTCTGGGGCTTTGGCAGAGTTTCAGAAAGGCAGGACAGTGGAAACAGAGGCAGCAGTGGTGCGGTGTGGGCTTTCTGGGCAAGTCGGATCGAACATGCATCATTCGCGCATCCCGAGGCAGGGCTGAGGCCCCTTTCTCTTATGTTAACGTTCAATTTGATAATTAGAAATTTCTGTAATAATTAATTTATTCTGTATTTGGACTGTATTATTTTTGGACTGTATATTCTTTTGGTCCCTCTGTGTGAGGGCATATTTGTAATAAGTGTGGGTGAGTGTGTGTATGTCTTCCAACCCCCATTTCTTTCTTCCCTTTTATTTACTTGCTTTGATGGTTAGTGTTAGGGCACGTTTATTTTAGCATGCCTTATGCAATGCATGCGTGCATCCATGTATTTGTTACACATGCATCGGGCTCGGCACATCATACAAACTGCATTGTATTTCAATTCCAAATTGAATACGTGTTATTTGTAGCATTCCACGTGCCATGTTTAGGATAGCCGAGCCTGTCTAGATTGCATCTTTGCATGTGTTGCATTAGCCACTTAACATGAACTAGGATCATGCATATGATTACTAACTGGTTTCTATTTTGGCTCGGAGTACTAGGTGAGCTTTTATGCTTTAGCATATCACATGTGTGTGATTGTTGCCATGATAGCAGGATTACCATGAGGCTAGCTGCTTATGTGACATAATTGCTTGAATGCCTGTGGATGGAGGTTGAATTACCTAAATTGGGACAATGCATTAAAAACTGTGAGTTTTAAGCCCACTAGTTAGTGGCAAAACCATCTTTTCTAAAGCCCACTTGAGGGTGGCAAAACCTGCATTTTAGCCTACTTGCGAGTAGCAAACCGCTTTCAAAACAAACATGTAGTGTTTTGTTCCAACTTAGGCGATTTGGTCTATACTTGTTTGCTGTGCGCATAACATAGTAATTCTAGGCTAATAATTGGAATAAGAGCATGTAATGTTTTCAAAATTGGATATCACGGTTAGTAGAGGCCGGTCTTCGGACCGGGCGAAAGGGGGTGCTCATAGCTGACCTTCCCCGATCGTACCCAAGCTCCCGAGCCAAGACCACTTTGGTGATGACGGACACGTGGCCTTTGGCACTAAGTCAGGGTTTCCTAAATTTCCCATTTTAAAAAATATTTAGGTGGCGACTCTGTAATCTGGCAAAGCTGTCCATGTTTGGCACTTCTTTTCAAAAACCAGTGTTTCTTCAAAACGATTTGCCAGAGTTGGACTCTTTGGTTCAGATTAAGAACCGTGACACGAATCGAGTCCGAACTGTAGAGTGAGGCCCAAGGGCGCGTCTACAGTTTCTGGCGACTCTGCTGGGGATTTTGGAGAGCTTGACTCGAACTCGTGATATCCTGTTTTGACTACACATATGTGTTTCTTTGCATTGCATGTGCATTGGTGCGCCTAGGACACCGTGTTGGCCATCTGCTATTCCTAAGCGGTTTGCCGGAGGCTTGTCTTGTCAAGGCATGTCCGTAAGGCTGACCGGTTGCGGGCTCTGCCAGTATGGGAACAGAAACCCCGGTTTTACCGGGGCACCCTTTTCGACCATTCGACCTAGTGCATATCGAAATCCGTAGTGACCATTCCAAACTAGGACAGGTTGCTCACCTGATATTAGGTTGTTTGAAACCGCTGCGTGCGTAGTGAAACCCTAGCTCCTGACAAAATAGGACAGGGAAACCCTACCCCAACATAGGGGTGTATTGGCTCTCATTTATCTGCTATGTGCTTTTAGAGTGTATCTCTACAGGAACACACATGTCAGTTTGTAGGGTTGGGTATCAGGCCTGAGGGCACCAGTAACGGTATTTTGGGGAATCAGTTATCTGTGGGTACAAGGTTCAGACTTGGGGGCAATGATTCAGAAACAGTGATCAGTATTTGAGGAACAGTGTATCCAGTTCACTAGCAATGTGTTATGACATCCAACCGTGTGTTGTATATTATTTTATGCCGTTGTGCTGTCCAATTGTCTGTTTATTTATACGCTTTATTTATCTTTTTACTAGGTAGTTGAGCACGATTGCTACCGACCCGATAGATATCCCCCAAGCACCCTGGATTAGAGGACGTCGACTCCTTCGATCTGAGGATCTGATAGACGGACAACCAGTGTACTACTCACTACCCCCGGTTACTAGACGGAGGTCAGTCAGGCAGAGGACATCAGTACATCAGTCAGTTCAGAGGGCCTTATCTACCCCACCTGTGTTTAGTAGGGATCAGGATTCCGTGTCACCAACAGAGGAAGAATATATACCGACAACTCAACCAGAGCAGGATAGTATGGCTAGTTTGGAAGAGATGGTGCGCCACCTCCAAGAGAGTATGAAAACAATGCAGCAGGATGCCGTCCGTCAGGCAGAATTCTCCAGGCAACAGGCTACAGTTGTGAGGGAACAGGCAGAGACAATTGCCAGACTAGAACAGCAAACCGGAGCATCTGCTTCGCATCAAGTTCCCCCCCCCCCACCAGGAGTTCCAAACCTTGGGGAGACAGTCAATGTTCAGAATGATACAGAACTGCCCACGGGACCACCCCCACCTCTAGCCCCGCCTCAAATCCAACCCCAGCTATCAAAGACGCCCACCAACCTACTGGACTCTCCCTTTGAGTTCGAGACTGATTCTACCGCACTGAAACTGAGCAAGCTTGAAAAGCTGTTCAAGAGATCCCAAGGGGTCAAGACTATCCCCGATATTGAAGATGGTTATACCGACACAGCTGTGACGCTGCCCGACAGATTCAAAATGCCTCATATTGATAGGTTCGACGGGACCGGGGACCCCATGGTGCACTTAAGATTGTTTTCAGATGTCCTAAGGCCAATGGGCCTCAGTAGGCTTCAGAAATTGTCTTTGTTTGGCCGGACCCTGTCGGGTGTGGCGGCTATATGGTATGCCAAGTTGGAGGATGGCGTCAAGAGGAATTGGGATGAAATGGCTGAAGCCTTCATCGCGTAGTACTCATACAACACACAGATTGAGATTACGACCCGTGATCTCGAGACGACTAGACAAGAGCCTAAGGAAAGTTTCTCAGAGTTTGTAACCAGATGGAGGGCCAAGGCTTCGATGATGACCTTGAGGCCTACAGACAAAGACCAAATTCGGATGATTGTGCGCAATCTCCAACCGAAGTTGATGCAAAAGATGATAGTACTCCCCTTTCCTACTTTTTCTGACCTGCATGAAATGGGGGTGCAGATTGAGGATGCCTTGAAACAAGGCTTGATCGATAACGACCGGGAGCAACCCCGACGAACTTTCAATCGTGGTGGCAATGCAGGCCCGAGCGGCGTTACGACTGCCAGAGCTCAGGAAGTGAGCATGGTCACCACTAACCCCCCTCCGAGAAATACAGCAGCTTCACCATTCTCTGGTGCGTCCGGAAGCAACCCGCAAACAACCAAATACCCACCTAGAAACACCAGAACCTTCGCCCCACTTTATATGCCCCTATCCAAAGCTCTGGGGGTTTTGATCAAAAAAGGGCATCTGAAGCCCCTGGAGCCGCGGCCCCTACCAGAAAAACTCCCCCCTACCCATAACCCAGCCAAGTACTGTGCATTTCACCAACAGCACGGCCATGATACCGACCTGTGCTTCCGATTACGTCATGAGATTCAGGATCTCATCGATAACGGGGTGATTCTACCTCCCGAGAAGCCCAACGTTACTACAAACCCCCTCCCCACACATAACCAAGCTCCACCGCCCAAAAGACTCAATTTCATCCATACCGGGGGCGTGTCCTACGACCCTAGTATCTATATCACGCCCACCCACCTGCCTAAACCAGAAGTGTTTCTCCCCGATTGCACCGACTTGTGCATGATAGACATCTCCAAAAGCCAGCCCAAGTCAGTAGTGGTCACCATCGAGAACGGGAGAGAGGAGATCCCAAAGGAAAAACGGGTTGTTGAGCCAGAGTCTGCGGAATCTGGGGGTCGTACTAAAAAAGCATATAGTCCGTGTGACTATATTTCGTCAATAGGCCAAGATGGGCCCGAAGTACAATTGCCAACAGGGGGAGAGTTGTGTGTGATCCAAGGAGATAGTCTGGGACAGGGAACAGATGACGTAACGGTTGTAGGGGAGGACCTGGCCGATCTCCAATTTTACAATGACCAATACCTAGAAGACGCGGCAGTTGCATGGTTCAATTACGAAGATTCAGCGGAAGTCACCGGATGGTTGGACGATCAGCCCGATGTGATAGGAGAATTTCAGGCAGAGCAGAGTTCAGCAGGAATGAGAGTATTAGCGACGGCCGGAAGGGTCGAAAAGCAGAACACATCGCCGGGGGGCGCCGGTGTCGAGAATTTCGCCCGGGATTGGAACATTTTGAGTACAGAGATAATCGAGCAGTCAGCTATGTCAGAACAAGCAAGATTTGAGGATTCCGAGAGAATCAGGAAGGCGAAGGCCCATGTGGAAGTTGAAACTGCTGTGTGCACAGGAACTGAGAACGCTGCGGGCATGTGGATAGGAGATGCTGCGAGCGCAAAAACAGTCATACCAGAGCTGGACAGATGTTTATCAGCTACTGATGGAATGTGGTGGGAGGATGAAGATTTATGCCTTGCCCATACAGACGAGGATTGGGGAAACAACCAACCTGATAACACTTGGTGCCTTGGAGAGGTAGATCACATGACACGGAGTGGGCGGTATTTCAAACCTCCACACTTAGATCAGCCAGAGGCTTCTGGGAAGGATAGAGAGGCTGAAAAGCAAAAAGAAAAGCAACTTGAAGAGGAGGCTGTGCTCAAACAGCTTAAAAAGATACAAGCAGACATCTCTATATGGGGACTGCTCATGGCATCACGGGTGCATAGAGAGGCTGTCTTATCAGCCATGGACAAAGCAAAGCTTTCAATAGAAACCACACCAGAGCAGCTGGTGGGATTGGTCTTTCCGGGGGGAGCCACCCCGATGCTGACCTTTTCCGACAAGGAATTGCCACCCGAGGGGACAGAGCATAACAAGCCCCTCTACATTTCTGTGGAATGTAGGGATAAATGGATACCGGTGGTACTTGTTGATACCGGATCCGCCATTAACGTCTGCCCGGCAAGAACGGCATATGCAATTGGTTTGAAAGCCACAGATTTTGTACCAACAGCCCAGGTTATCCGGGCATATGACAACACAAGTAGAGAAGTGATGGGAACCGTAAAAGTTCAGACAAAGGTCAGGCCGGGGCAGCATGAGATAGATTTCCATGTCTTGGAAGTGCCTGCGACTTTCAACTTGCTTTTGGGGCGGCCGTGGCTGCATCAGGTGAAGGCGGTGTCATCTACTTTGCATCAAATGGTGAAATACCCCTATGGAAAGGGAGTAGCCATTGTCTTTGGAAACTCATCAATCCACCCACCACCGGAGGTATCCACGCCTGTTCTAGAAATCGAGCATGGCATGGAAGATATGTTCATATCAGGGTTTACCCTAGCTGAAGCTCAGGTTGTACAAAACATCATGGCTGCTAACGAAGGGATCTATGTCAGTGCCCAAGCAGTGTATCTCATGAACAAGCTCCAACATATCCCTGGGATGGGATTAGGAAAGAGCGGCCGCAAAGGCGTTGCAGCATTGGCCAGAGTGCCACACAATCCCCACACCTTCGGCTTGGGTTATCTGCCCACTAAGGAAGATTGGGTGAGAAGGGGAAAAGAAATGGCTGGAAGAGCCAAAGCAAAACAAATGGGAAGGCCTTTTAAGTTGATGCATCGGCCCATCCAGGGTACCCTAAACGGACGCTTCGTCCGGGAAGGGGAGGACTTTCCGTTCTGTGGTTTTCCGGAGCCGTGGTTGAACGCAGAGAAGAAGCGTGTGCCGGGTTTTGAAATCTTCTTTGACTTACAGATAGCTGGGGATGATGTTGCTGAAGAGCAGACAGACCCAACAGTTGAGGCTGAGCATAGCAAAGAAATGGAGTCTGTGGATACAGAGTTTGAAATGGGGGTAGCACTGGCATGTCTACTTTCAGATCCTTCGATCGACCAGTTGTGCTTGGGGGATAACTCCTCGGTGTCCATGATCGGAGATGAGACGGCTGCGAGCCAACCAGCAACTATTTTGGATGCATCCATCGCACCCTCCCTCACCTGGCAGTATGAGGAAGGGTTTTTGTTGAGCAGCATCGGGTCAGGTAGTGAGCCGGAATCTGATTCCACCGAGTCTTGTGAGTCGGAATCAGGTTCCAGCTCGTCTGAGTCTGAGTCCGGTATTCCTGGGGGTGATAACCCGGATGCCACAGTCCTGTCCAGGTCATTTTTTTCTTTCTCTTTTGAGTCTGTTGTAACAGAAGAATTGGACGGTTTGGAAGAACATAATGAGAATGAGGTGACTGTGGTTTCCGAGTACTTTTCTGTGCCTTTGGTTTATTGCTTAAATCAGGACTTTCAAAATTTTGATGAAAACGACGAGGACGAAATTCCTCCAGTTTTGCAACGACTAATTGAACAAGAGCAGGAGAGGTTTGTTAAACCCTTAATGGATGAAATCACTACCGTGAATGTTGGTACTGAGAAGGACCCGCGGCTGGTCCAGATCGGGTCCACGTTGTCTTCGGAGGAACGCGAGCGCTTAGTCGCTTTATTAAAAGATTTCAAAGATGTTTTCGCGTGGTCCTACGAAGACATGTCTGGAATCGATCCTGAGATTGTACAGCACCGGATCCCTCTTGACCCCAAGGCCCGACCTGTCAAACAAAAACTCAGGAGGATCCGCCCTGACTGGGCCATTAAGATCAAGGAAGAGGTCACCAAGCAGATTGACGCAGGCTTCCTGCTCGTATCCGAATACCCGACTTGGTTGGCCAACATTGTTCCAGTGCCGAAGAAGGATGGCAGAATCCGGGTATGTGTGGACTTCAGGGATTTGAACAGAGCTAGTCCGAAGGATGACTTTCCCTTACCACACATCGACGAGCTGGTAGATTTCACAGCAGGGCATGCGTTGCTTTCGTTTATGGATGGTTTCTCAGGATATAATCAGATAGTGATGGCACCCGAAGACCGGGAGAAGACTGCTTTTACCACCCCGTGGGGTACGTATTGCTACAGAGTAATGCCGTTTGGGCTGAAGAACGCCGGGGCTACATATCAACGGGCTGCAACCACAATATTACATGACATGATCCATAAAGAGGTCGAGGTGTATGTGGACGACATGATTGTCAAGTCCAAAGAAAGGGAGGGCCACTACACCGTCTTGCAAAAGTTTTTCCAAAGGATCAGGGAATTTAGGCTGCGGCTGAATCCTCAAAAGTGTACGTTTGGTGTTACAGCGGGAAAAATGCTGGGATTTCTGATTACACAAAAGGGCATCGAAGTCGACCCTTCCAAAATCAAGGCCATCTTAGAAATGCCACCACCAATGACTGAAAAGGAGGTGCGAGGCTTTCTGGGTAAAGTGCAATTCATAAGGCGGTTTATCTCAAAACTAACCTTAACTTGTGAACCACTTTTTGGTCTTCTGAAGAAAGGGAAGAAGTTCCATTGGGACGGCCGATGCCAAGCTGCATTTGAACAGATTAAAGAGTATCTACAGAATCCACCCGTGTTGTCACCACCAAAGCCAGGGAAGCCGTTGATATTGTATCTGTCAGTAACCGAGACTACAATGGGCTACATGCTCGCACAAGAGTCGGAAGATAAAGTGGAAAGGGCCATCTACTACCTGAGCAAGAAGATGCTGGATTACGAGACCCGCTACACTCCGCTGGAGAAGGCTTGTTTGGCCTTGGTATGGGCTACCAGGAAGCTGCGGCACTACCTGTTAGCTCACTCTGTAATGTTGGTTTCACGACTTGATCCCATCAAATATCTTTTCGAGAAACCAGCACTTACGGGTAGGCTAGCTCGTTGGTTGCTGTTGCTCTCCGAATTTGATCTCAAGTATGTGACGCGCAAGTCTGTAAAAGGGAGAGCGGTAGCAGAGTTCCTTGCCGACCACCCGGTTGAGGGGGATGAAGCGGTTGAATACCTATTCCCAGATGAAGCCATTCTGCACATCGAAGATGAAACTTGGACGATGTACTTTGACGGAGCGTCAAATCAATACGGGTATGGGATAGGAGTGTTGCTCATAGCGCCCGACGATTCCCGTATCCCTTTAGCATTCAAGCTTCGGTTCAAAGTCTCGAACAATGAGGCAGAGTATGAGGCATGTATTGCCGGTCTAGAAGCTGCCCTAGAACTAGGGGCAAGGCGATTGGACGTCATTGGAGATTCGAACCTAGTTGTCTCTCAAACGAAAGGAGACTGGAAAGTCAAGGAGGAGAAGATGATAATTTACCACCAGACCTTGGATTTGTTAATTCCTCGGTTTGAAAAGCTAAATTTCACTCACCTAGTAAGAGAGAACAACAGGTTTGCAGATTCGCTAGCAACTCTATCTTCCATGATAGACATCCCATCTGGGGTCCGGATGCGCCCAGTCATTATTGACCAGAAATTTACAGCTGCCTACGAGTCAATCTCTGCCATAGATGAAGTGCAGGATAACAACCCTTGGTATCACGACATATGGAACTTCTTGGAAAAGGAGGCATATCCACCAGGGGCAAATGCCAAGGACAAGAGGGCAATTAGAAGAATGGCTGTTCAGTTTATCATCTGCGGGGGTAAGTTGTACAAAAGAGGTCATCTGGGGATGCACAAGCTGTGCGTGGAAATTGAAGAGTCGAAGCGCCTGATGGAGGCCATCCATGGAGGAGAATGTGGGGCACATATGAATGGGGTAATGCTGGCACGGAAGATCCTCAGACAAGGCTACTACTGGTCTACCATGGAGGAAGATTGTATTGGTTTTGTTCGGCGATGCCACAAATGCCAGATCCATGCGAACCGTATGAACATCCCGCCGTCAAAGCTGTACAATATGACGTCGCCATGGCCATTTTCAGTTTGGGGGATTGATGTGATTGGAGCTGTTACTCCGAAGGGTTCGAATGGGCATGAGTTTATCTTGGTAGCAATAGATTACTTTACTAAGTGGGTCGAGGCCCAATCTTATGCTGTGTTGAAGGCTTCGCATGTCGCAAAGTTCATCAGAAACAACATAATCTGCCGTTATGGGGTCCCAAACGAGATTGTTTCAGACAATGGTTCTCACTTCAAGAAGGAGGTGATGGATTTGTTGGAGAAGTATAATGTAGCTTTTCATAAGTCATCCACCTATCGGCCGCAGACCAACGGAGCAGTTGAGGCCGCCAACAAAAACATCAAGCACATACTGCAGAAGATGGTGGAAACCTATCGGGACTGGCCAGATAAGTTGCCGTTTGCTCTGTGGGGCTACCGCACTTCAATTAGAACTTCTACCAGGGCAACTCCGTATTCCTTGGTATATGGGATGGAGGCCGTTCTACCCATAGAGATTGAGGTTCCGTCTTTACGAGTACTGGCTGAGTGTCAGATAGCTGAGGCAGATTGGCAGCAGAGCAGATTCGAGGAACTCATGCTCTTTGATGAAAGGAGATTAAAAGCACTGTACCATGTCCAAGGATATCAACGTAGAATCGCCCGGGCTTTTAACAAGAAAGTTAAGTCCAGGAATTTGAAGGAAGGAGATTTGGTGCTCAAGGACAACCGAGCTCCCATCCATGGCCCAAGGGGCAAGTTCAGACCCAATTGGACTGGTCCCTATATCATCAAGTCTATCTGGTCAGGTGGGGCTGTGGTTCTGATGGACCTAGATGGCCTAGAGTTCTCCCAACCGATCAACATGGACAAGTTGAAGAAATATTACCCCTAAGAGGCTCGCTAGGCCGAAAACCCGGAAGGGCGACCTAGGCAAAATTCAGAGCACAAAAAAAAAAAAAATAGAAAATATAAAAACTGAGCTCGCAAGGTTGAAAACCCGCAAAGGGCGACCTTGGCAAAAGTTAGAGCGCAAAAGGAGAGTGAAAATACTCGAGTGAACCCAAGCCTGAACTACGTAAGGCTTGATTCCCATCTTTGGGATACGTAGGCAGCTTCATCCTGAAGTTCAGCCATAAATTCTTCCCCGATCAACTTTGTCCATTTGATCATCTCGGTCATCTTTGTCCATCAGCATTTGCCGCAATCTCCGGTACATTGTTTTTCAGACTAGGGGCAACTTTCCGTTGCCGTACAAGTGCCGCGGTATCATTCAGACAAGGGGCAACTTTCCAGTTGCTAGGATCCGGGTTTGTACATCTCAGCGACAGATCTCAGGCGTGTCCAGTTCTGATCCATATCGAAAATAGTTTTGAAAAGTTTTAATGAAGATGACTTTGTTCAAATAAATCTTTTTACAACTAAGACCATTTCTGGACCAAAACGGAAAATTTTCAGTACCACAACCTTCAATTTCATTGATTTCAAATAGAGTTCTCTTGCTCTTGCATACAATTGAAGTTGCTTTTTATTACATTTATAAAGAAAACTTGAAAGTACTAATAAAGCAATAAATCCGGGGCATGGTCAAGTCAAATGTCCCTGCGCCCCCTCCCAGAGCTGGTCGAAGCCTCTGATGCCAAAGTAGGCCCCTCCTGTGCCTCTTCGTTAAGCCAATCTAAGCACTCATCAGACAAAGTGCAGCTGAAAGTGGGAGCGGGGGCCAGGAGTTCTCTCGTCCTCCATGCTGTGGCATATCGGGCCAGCTGTGCGCCTCGAATCGGGAATGTGGCCGGGTACTCTATCCCTTCCGGCGGGCAAGTCTGATTATGACCAAACTGGCGCAGAATACGGAATGGAAAGTAGAAGACACAGTGAGTCAAGCCAATCAATTGGATCCCGGGTTGACGGGTCATACTGTAACTCATCATTGGGAGATTGAGCCAAGGGCATCGCCACGCAATGCGGTCTGCGGACAAACTGCACATCCATTCAAACCACCAACCCTCGTCAAGGGCATCAACTAGGCGTTGCCTGAAGAAGTAACCACGAGCTGAATATGCTGGGCAGGAGTCCACAACTCGCAGTTTATCCATCAACCACACCTGGGGAGGGATAGAAAATGAGAGAATAAAGAATAGAGAGATGTACGATGAGAGGAAAAGTGAGAAAAGGGGTTTTGTGAGAAAAACCGAGCCTGAGAGCCGAGTGATGTGAGCAAACATAAATGTGAGATTGGTTGGGAAACATTACCTGCAGTAATAATGGACTCCCTGCTAATCTGATCGTCTCTCGACGATAAAAGGCGTCTAAGCCCAGCAGTGTCTCAGCCAGGACCATGGCAATGCAACTCTCGCCCTCCTCCAAGCCTTGGGCAACTTCAATCAACCGGACACTGGGCCCTCCGGAACCAGAGACGAACAGAAAATGAGAAAGCAGGCATAGACAGAGGGCGTGTCGCCGAAAGCCTTGCCAGTGATGGTTGCCGCGATCACCAGTTTCGGAAAAACGACAAACCAAGCTCGGAACATCTAATGTCCCGTCACAAATTAGAGAACGAGCATCGGACATTGAGAGCCCACACATTTGTCCTAAGGCTTGGGCATGGCCAAAACGAAGTTGGGGCAGGATCTCCTCATTACGCCCAGATTCCATTAGAGCTTGGAAATCTTCAAAAGTGGGACACACCTCTTGCCCGCTAAAGCTAAAGACATGTGTTACCGGGTTCCAGAACCTTGCCGCGGCATGGAGGAATGGAAAATGCAGCGGGGTACGGCGCAAAGTGAATAGTGCGTTTATGCCGAAAGCCCGGAAATTCAGCTTTTCCGAGCCATCCAAGTTGTTAATCCAAGTTGCGAGATTTTGGGCAAGAAATTCTTCCATTTGGAGTAAATCAGTGTGGAAATGAAGGAAACCACGAAGTTGAGACCCTTTTGAAGAAGATAAGGTTGAGTGAAGGACAGATGTCAACATTCTGCTGGTGCTGACATTTTAAGTGCCGACCGGCCAACTATAGTGCCGACCGGCCATCTGTTTTGGCCGATGGATCATCTTTTCGGCCGATGGTCATTCCTCAAGGCCGGTAGCCTTTCTGCTCGGCCGGTGGTCCTTTTCCTTGCCCTCTGAGCTGTTTATGCTAGGAATTTGGAAAATCCCACCACTTCCAATACCCTCCGAAGATCAATTCTTACGAGGGCGCGCCCATTTGCTTATCGAGTTGTGGCATATTTGCTTATCGAGTTGTATTTCACTCTCTTTGAGTCTTTGTAATGTTTATCAAGGTGTACTCGCATTTGGCTAGTTTGCTGAGTCCCCCTGTTTTGCTTATCGAGTTGTAATTGGTTTACTACCTGATTATTACGATGCGATGCTTTGTTTTCAAAACACAGTTTCAATTTCAGTCACATTGTTATGTGATGCCTTGCGATGCGATGCATAGAACGCGCAAATGCAACACCTTTTGAACAAATAGCTGTTTCATCTCCATCATATGTTTTGCAAAAACACATGCTTTTGAGAAATAAAACCTGCCTGAGGCAGTGCAATGTGCCTAAACTCCTAGTAAAAAGGAAAGTAAAGCAGAAGAGTAGCAGGGTAGCAAAGTGCTGGGTTTGACACCGGTAACCTCCCCCTTTCGATCATCGTACCTTTTGCACCCTTGTTCGAGCCAACTGTGTGGTTTGGCACCTTTACTACTCAAGGCAGTACAAGAAACTGCACTTTCAGAATGCAAGCGGACCTTCGAGTTGACCTCAGGCCATGACCTTTGTGAGCGATGCTCGGTACATATGAAGGACGCTCCTTCCCGTATCATTTTATGTCTTGTGAATTCCATGAATCATTTCAAACATACTGTGTTGCAGTACGTCGCATTTCAGCGTCATGTTTTACCATGTTCAATTTCAATTACCTTTTATACACATTGCATTGCATGCGTGCTCTGCTTTACTTATATGTGTTCAATTACCTTTTATACACATTGCATTGCATGTGTGCTCTGCTTTTACTTACATGTGTTCAATTACCTTTTTATACACATTGCGTTGCATGCGCGTGCTCTGCTTTACTTACATGTGTTCAATTTCCAGTCTCATTACACATTGCATTGTATGCATGCTTTGCTTTACTGATATGTGTTCAAGTTTCTCTATATACACATTGCATTGTATGCGTGCTTTGCTTTACTGATATGTGTTCAAGTTTCTCTATATACACATTGCATTGTATGCGTGCTTTGCTTTACTGATATGTGTTCAAGTTTCTCTATATACACATTGCATTGTATGCGTGCTTTGCTTTACTGATATGTGTTCAAGTTTCTCTATATACACATTGCATTGTATGCGTGCTTTGCTTTACTGATATGTGTTCAGGTTTCTCTATATACACATTGCATTGTATGCGTGCTTTGCTTTACTGATATGTGTTCAGTTCTTTTCTATATACACATTGCATTGTATGCGTGCATTGCTTTACTGATATGTGTTCAAGTTTCTCTATATACACATTGCATTGTATGCGTGCTTTGCTTTACTGATATGTGTTCAAGTCCTTTCTATATACATTGCGTGCACGTGTGCATTGCTTTACTCACATATGTTCAATCCTACTATCTTGCTGCACACATTGCATGCATTGTCACACACTTTCGACTGCCTTGTCATGCATATTGCTAACAAAATATTGTACCTGTTAAGCTTGCTTTCTTTGCAGGCACGACATTGTATGTACGGCTCATTTGAGGCCGGCGCAACCGGACGAGCCGCACAGGTATTGTATCCTCCGAGTGAGACGTACTGAGAATTGCATAATTCTCTTACATCCTTTCTGCATTGTAGTGTAGATCGGTGTATGCCAGCTTATAACTGTCGCATGTGTGCTTCATTACAGCTTTCTTTGCATGATCATAAGTTATGCTCGGCTTCTTGCATCGTCTTGCATTTTGCCCCTGCCTTCGGGCGCATACCTTGTTTGTCTTGCATGTTTGTCCAAGTCTTCGGCCTTGTCAAAAATGGGTCGTCTCTGGGCTTTGACATTCACTCCCGTCATCGTTATGACTTTTGAGTTCAGTCAAAGAGGGGCAACTGTAGACACCCCATTTTTGACCGTCCTCAAGACTTGGACGTCACCATTTGAACACTCGGTGATTATACATGATTGTGTTCGTCTCGAGTTCCCGGAGGCCTCGGCAGCGCCTCGTCTCAGGACCTCTTGACTCGGCTGCTTCGTGTTCGGTTTTGGCACCAAACACTTGTGTTTTTGCATTTTGAGGGTAGGGGGGAGGGCTTGTTAGCCATCCCTGAATCCCACCGGCTTCCCCCACACCCCACCGGCACTCCCTTTTGTCCGTCGGCACTGTTTTCTCAAAACTTTGGCCGGTCGGCACTATATGTTTGCCGACCGGCACTTTTTTGTGCCGGTGACGTTCTTGGCTGGCCGGTGACCCTTCTGAACCCCCCCTAAGGATGGTGCATGCCAGCTGTGCCAGCTGGATTACACCATCTCTCCTCCCCGTGCATAGGATTGGCCCATATGCACCTTTGACCCCCCTAAAGCTTCTAGAAGCTTGAACCCTTTTTGGCCAAGCTTCTTGGAGAAGCTTGGCCAGCTGTTTTGGCTTCTCCAAGAAGCCTTGCACCTCCTTGACCCCTTTGAACCTTTTCCTTTGCTTAGCCATTAAGTCTTGGCTTGGTCTTGGCCTATATAAAGACCACCCCTCTCCATTGCTCAAGGGTTAGCCATTTGAGATAGAAAAACCAGAGCTTGTGTATCTATACCTCTGTCATATATCTCCTCTCTCTATATTTTTCCCCTCTCTCTCCTCTTGTGTGTGTGTTTTTAGGCCTAAAAGTGTGGTTTTACCTTACTTTTGCACCATTACACACACTACTACACCTTAGCTCGAGATTGAGGGACTTGGGAGGTTGTTTACTGTGATTTTGGACTGGTTTTGATCACTAGAGGAGGGCTGCTCCACCTGTTCTTCAAAGGATCTTCAAGGGTGAGTTTGTTACTTTAGTTTCCTCATTCTTGCAACTAGTTTCTACCCCTCTTGCTTTGCGTTTTGAGCTTTGTCTATAACTGAAAAAAATCTTGTTTTTACTTGCTCTTGAACCTTCATTAAGGTCATTTTGTGGTTTGAGTAAAGGCTCACCCTTTTAGGCTTTGTTTGGCCATTTTGGTGTCTCTTTGGTAAAGCTTTGCTTACTTGGTGTTCTTGGTCTTCTCACCACTGAAAACCAGTGGGTTTTCAGTGGTGAGGAAGGTACTTTCAAGTCTTAGATAGGGGAGGGACACCCCTCTCCCCCTTGTCCTTTGCTTGCCTTTGTATTTGGCCTAAAAGATAGCATGTGTGCATAGCCTTGTATGGCTTCATTTCAGAGTTTTTTTGAGTGTTTTGGAGCATGTTTAACCTCTGTTTTTGGTCGGATTTGTGGCCCTTAACATGCCTCTCATACTTGCTTTGTAATGCTTTACTTTGCTTGGAAGTGTGCCATGCCATTAGCCTACCATATCCTCATGTTTTAGCCTTGCATGTTATAGCATTTGACCTTGACTTGCCATGTATAAGGGCTGTGAGCCACTGATTTTATCATGTTTGATGTGCTTGACATGGTTACTTTGCATTATGGCTTGTTAGCCTTGAGTATGTGATCCATGGACATGCGTTGGTTATGCTATTTGAGTGATTTGGAGTCATTTAACATGCATGTTTCAGCTCTTATATCATGCTCATGTGTCTCCATTTACCATCTTATTCATGCTTTGAATTGTTGGCCTCTTATGCTTTAAAGAGGGTCTTATGCATGCTTGTGTGTTTAGAGTTTTTGGGGATGCCATGTGTGTGAGTTTTGGGTGTTTTCTTGCATACCAAAAATCTTTTTTTTCTCGTCCAATATAGGCCATGAGTGGTCATGTTTGTAGACAATGGAATGCCCTTTTGGTGCCTTAGGTTTAGGCCCATGAACTTGCATGTTTGGGTAGTATTTTGGTCATCATTTAGGGCTTGTTTTGCCAATATTTTGGAGTGGTTTGAGGGCTGCCCCATTGAAGTTAAGGCCACCATTGTATGTTCATTAAACGCTTGATCCATGTTCTGGTTCATCCGAGTGTTGTAGTAGGTTGGTCCCATTGCTTGATTGGCCCATGTTTGCATGCCACTTATACCTTGCATGCTCTAGCATTTTGCATGCCTATTGCGATAGTTGCATGACACTTGGTATGCCTTGCACCTTAGTCCCATTGTTGCATGATTTGAGCTATGTTGCATACATACATTCCATGGCTTGGCTTGGGGATTGTCAAGCCAAGCATAGGATTGAGAAGAGTTCACACTTCAAGTGGTGCAACTCGTCTCAATTCTTGGTCACCAAGACCTTTGATCTAACACATGATAAGGCTTTGGATTTCATTTGTTTGGTTTGCATGTAATACCATTAAAATGCAACCTTGGTTCCTTAGGCCATCATGCATCAAGATGCATAATTGATGGCCCAAGAGCCAAGAGTCATGCCTCCTTGAGTCCCCAAGCATGATAGGAGGCATTGGCCCATGCTTACATATGCTCAAAATCCATGCCATGCACTGCTGGTTTTGCTGCTGGCTGGGTTAAACTGTCCTCTGCAGGAACTTTCTGCCGACCGGCAGTACAGTGTGCCGACGGCGCACTTTTTGTGCCGATAAACCCTACAAGAAGCCGGTGGTCAATTTAAGCAGCCGGTGGCCATCTCCTCTAGCCGGTGGTGTACTTCAGTGCATTTGGAAGATGTTCTGGGGCTTTGGCAGAGTTTCAGAAAGGCAGGACAGTGGAAACAGAGGCAGCAGTGGTGCGGTATGGGCTTTCTGGGCAAGTCGGATCGAACATGCATCATTCGCGCATCCCGAGGCAGGTGCTGAGGCCCCTTTCTCTTATGTTAACGTTCAATTTGATAATTAGAAATTTCTGTAATAATTAATTTATTCTGTATTTGGACTGTATTATTGTTTGGACTGTATATTCTTTTGGTCCCTCTGTGTGAGGGCATATTTGTAATAAGTGTGGGTGAGTGTGTGTATGTCTTCCAACCCCCATTTCTTTCTTCCCTTTTATTTACTTGCTTTGATGGTTAGTATTAGGGCACGTTTATTTTAGCATGCCTTATGCAATGCATGCGTGCATCCATATATTTGTTACACATGCATCGGGCTCGGCACATCATACAAACTGCATTGTATTTCAATTCCAAATTGAATACGTGTTATTTGTAGCATTCCACGTGCCATGTTTAGGATAGCCGAGCCTGTCTAGATTGCATCTTTGCATGTGTTGCATTAGCCACTTAACATGAACTAGGATCATGCATATGATTACTAACTGGTTTCTGTTTTGGCTCGGGAGTACTAGGTGAGCTTTTATGCTTTAGCATATCACATGTGTGTGATTGTTGCCATGATAGCATGATTACCATGAGGCTAGCTGCTTATGTGATATAACTGCTTGAATGCCTGTGGATGGAGGTTGAATTACCTAAATTGGGACAATGCATTAAAAACTGTGAGTTTTAAGCCCACTAGTTAGTGGCAAAACCATCTTTTCTAAAGCCCACTTGAGGGTGGCAAAACCTGCATTTTAGCCTACTTGCGAGTAGCAAACCGCTTTCAAAACAAACATGTAGTGTTTTGTTCCAACTTAGGCGATTTGGTCTATACTTGTTTGCTGTGCGCATAACATAGTAATTCTAGGCTAATAATTGGAATAAGAGCATGTAATGTTTTCAAAATTGGATATCACGGTTAGTAGAGGCCGGTCTTCGGACCGGGCGAAAGGGGGTGCTCATAGCTGACCTTCCCCGATCGTACCCAAGCTCCCGAGCCAAGACCACTTTGGTGATGACGGACACGTGGCCTTTGGCACCGAGTCAGGGTTTCCTAAATTTCCCATTTTAAAAAATATTTAGGTGGCGACTCTGTAATCTGGCAAAGCAGTCCATGTTTGGGACTTCTTTTCAAAAACCAGTTTTTCTTCAAAACGATTTGCCAGAGTTGGACTCTTTGGTTCAGATTAAGAACCGTGACACGAATCGAGTCCGAACTGTAGAGTGAGGCCCAAGGGCGCGTCTACACTATGAATGCCAAGGATTTGGCCACTTTGCTCAAGAATGCCCCACTCGTTTGAGGAAAAAGAAAACCCTCGCTATCACTTGGGATGATGAATCCGAATCTGATAAAGATGTAAGTGACAATGAAGATCAAGGCGAAGAGGGACATAAACAATTCCTTGCTTTCATGGCGGCTTCCGAAACTGAAGCACGAACAGAGTATCGGAAGAGTCCGGTTGAGAATGCCACTAATGATGAATACTCGGGAAGTGATGATGAAGTGCTTGAGCAAGCTTATGAAAAGTTGTATAAGGAATCTCTTAACTTATCCAAATTGAATGACAAACTCACTATGAAACTCAAAGCATGTGAAAGTGAGAATGTCAAACTAAATGAGGAGATTTCCGAGGCTAGGATTGATGCCATCAAGATAGCTAATGATCGACAAACTCTTTGTGCAAAACTCTTGACTTGTGAGACAGAGAGAAATGAGCTACTGCAAATCTATGCAACACATGAAGAAAAGATTGAAACTCTCGAGATGTCTCAAGTTGTCTTGGAAGAACTAATGATCAAGAAAGATGAAGAGCTCAAGTGTGCTATGGCTATCATTGGTCTTTGGAACAAAGGATCAAAGAATTTGAAGGATATCATTGGGTCTCAACAAATGTGTTGTGACAAGAGTGGCATTGGCTTTGGTGATAACAAAGAGCAAAAACAGAGTGCATCTACATCTCATGATACAAGAACTCAAGGAAAGGGAGAACAAAAAATTCAACATAAGGATGGACTTTTCAAACTTCCTAGAGTTGGTAAGGTAAAAAAAAAAAGGTACACCCTGTGCACCCTGTTTTTATTTGTCATCATTGTGGTATGCATGGTCACATTCGCCCTTATTGTTATAAGTTGCATGGGAGGGTGTCTCATAGAGATGGAAGAAATTCCAACATCTCGTGGGGTAGGAGACACTTCATTGATAGTAATGAGGTTAAAGGTCATATTAGACCTCGTTATTTTGATCAGCTTGAGACCAAACTTGGAGCGAATTTGTATTTGCCTAGACCTAGAAATAGGAAGTTGGAAACCAAGTCGAGATGGGTTCCCATTGAAAGTGAAGGGAACCACAATGTCAAGACATCATCCAAGAACCGCAATTCTCACAACTTTGTTCGTACTAAAGCGGTTTGGGTGCGAAAACTTGACTTGTGTTAATTTGTATATTCTTTTTAGTTTTTAGGTTTCTGTGTGGTTTTTTCTTTTTGAGTCATTTAATGTGTGCATGTTTGTTTTATGTCTTGCTTTGTTTAGAAAAAGAAAAAAATTAATAAAAAAAAAAACCAAAAAGATTTTCTTAGTATGGTTTTGCAAACTTAAAATTTTTGAGTGGTCCTTGGTGCATATTGGAATTGATAAGAATATCCATTACATGTTAATATGCGTGTGCTTTCTGTGGTCATTACTCATTTTGGAGTGTGTGTTCTTTGATTAGTATGTCTCATTCTATACACACTCTTGGATTAGCAAATATCGGAGTTTTCCACCTTAGTGATTATTTTTTTTCTATAGACTTCTGGCATTGTATCTTTTGCTTTTCTAGAGAAATTGACCTATACTAGCATATCATGGGTGATGTTGAGTATCTTAAACCACCTTCCATCTTTTTTCATCTCCACGACTTTCCCCTATGTTTTTTATAGTCCAGCCATGAGGAAAAGGCTACCTCAGAGTCACCAACCAAGCAATCCTTATTATATCCATGCTTCTCTGGTTCGGTTTCCATACTCTTGAGCGTATCAGCCACCAATGAGTGTGCAAAAAAAAATAAATAAATAAAATAAAAATAAAAAAAGAAAAGAAGAAAAAAATGTGTGCAAAAGAAAGTAGAAAAAAAAACTGAGGGATTCATTGATTGAGAGGGGAGCCTTTGCCTTTACTCACCAAATACTCCTTGATTCATAGTGGTTTGACTTTCCGTAGTTGTGTTTAGATTCTCTTGACGGAGGTTCAGCTATCTGATCACTACTAGGATTTGAATCTAGTGTTTGTCGAACTCCAAGAGTCACACACACACTTTTATCATGGGATCTATGCTTTTCACATAATGCATTACTTTCTTTTATGAGGAATCTTCTAGAGGCTGTGCACATTGTGTTTTCAAGTAATTATGCTTCTTGGATAATCTTGTGTGTTCTAAGGTACAAATCTGAGATTTCTTACTTGTTCCACCATATTATTTTTGTCGGTTTCTTCTTGTTCATTGTTTTCTGTACAGTGTGTGTGGTTGCTTTGAGTGAAAGGGAGATTGGCTTTAGTTGGTTTGCATGATGCTATGCACTGCTTCTTTATTATTTCCTTCTTGCATGCTCCTGATATTTACATAATCTTATCATTGCTTGTGTGGTTTCTGATCTTGCTTTAGTTGATTGAGCTTCCTTTGTCAATTCGTGACAAAAAGGGGGAGTAATGTTGTCCGGTGGTGCATGTGTCTTAGGATTTCATGTATTCATGCCATGTGTCGGGTGCATGTGTCTTAGTTTTCAGGTTTTCATGCTACATATTCTTAAAATCTCCAAGTTGCCTCTATTCATGTTTTCCATCTCATGCTTCAAATGCTTCAAGATAATCCAGCCATATGTTTATTGTTTTTTCATATACTCTTGTGGGACTAATAGTTGTTTTGGAGATTGTGGCACTAATAGCTGTTTTGCAGATCTTAACCTTGAGAAAGAAGTTTGTGTGAAGTTTGTGTTTGTTGGCTGTAATGGGTTGGGGTAATTAGGATTTTATTTGTTAGGTGTGTTTTGTCACGGCATTGCCAAAGGGGGAGATTGTTAAGTTTTTATTCTTGACAATCCCGTTTGACAAAACTCCTTTCAGTTGTACTTATTTTCGCACTTTTTATTTCAGTGAGGCTATGAGTTTTTAGATGCGAATCTAATCCGAATTGTGCCTTGCAAAGAAGTTTGTGATGTTAATGCTTTCAAGATTGCCACTTCACTAACTATGACGGGGATCGAGCTACCCGGTCAGCTCGCGGGGGTCTAGAGGGCAGCGCCCCTTGGCGGGTCCAAGGCAACGCCCAGGTGGGGTCGAGAGGCAACGCCCCCGAAGCAAAATGCAAAACTGCATTCGAAGTTGCATGTCTTCCCTTGCTCGCTCGAGCGAAGGAGTTCTCGCTCGAGCAAAGGCTGCGTCTGGCAAAAAACCTGAGAATGATGAATGTACGCTCGAGCAAAGGTTGTGTGGCTTGAGCGAAGCCACTTATGGAAAAACACGCGAGATTAGTTCCTCGCTCGAGCAAGAGAGTCTTCGCTCGAGCGAACTTCGCAGTCCCAAATTTCTATAAGTATTTGTTTTTGTCTAAAACTAGGATTACTCCTCCAGATCTTCTTCTTGGATATTAAGGTTTATATCTGGGGATATTTTGCTAGTTTTCTTTAATATTTTGATTGAGTATTCAACTTATGGTTTAAAGAGTATACATCAAAGGATTATTTGTTTATTCTACACAAAAGAGAGAGTTGTTCTTCGGTGGATTTTGAAGAATTCGAGCCTGAAGCTTTGGTGGATTCTGGAGTGGCTCATCGTCAAGACAATTCCGAGGTGAAGATGGGGTTGGAAGAGGCACATAGGAGTTGGTTCAATTCGGGCGTGGATTCGCTAGGTAATTGAGAGTATATCTGTGTAATTCCTTTATATCTTCTTAGTGGATTGTTTTGTGGCTGTTGCCCGTGGTTTTTTTTATCACAATTGGAGGTGTCCAATTGTGATTTTTTCACATAAAATCGTTGTGTCGATTTGTCTTGATTGTTTGATTGGGATTGTTATATACTGCTTCAAATTGATACATAATCACGAATCAACATCTAGGAGATTTCTAGATTTTTTAGGTAGGATGAACCTTCCAGGCCTGGGTGAACCATACCTAGTGTCAGGAGTATAGATTCGAATCCCTGCTTGTGTGTAAGTTCGTGACTTACTGCTACATGGTTGAGTCGGTCTATTGTGTAGCAACCACTTAGTGGTAACCTCTGGATCTAGACCCTAAGCATCCGTGACTTACCGCTACATGATTGAGTGACTTTGTTGTGTAGCAACCACCTAGTGGTAATCTCTGTAGCCTCAACTCCTTAAGGTCTAACTTCAGAGATTATCCCTCTGTGATTAGGCTTTTTTGAACCATATGTACAATAATTCTTCCCCCAACTGTCTCAAGATAAAACAAAAAATAAATGCCTTCTTTAAGAGAGAATCCGTGTATCAACTACATCTTTTGAGTAGTTTCTTATTTTATTTTATTTTTAAATTACGATTACCCAACACTACAACAAATAAAAATTTTAGGAATTCAACTCTTTCATCTTTAAAAATGAAAATTTTGTTACAAAAAATATTAACAAACCAATTTGAGTCTTCACGAAAAAGGCTGTCCAAAAAAGTTTTCAAAAAAATGACATTTAGAGACAAAATTTTAAAAATGTCACTTAAAAATATACCTTTAGGAATAAAATTAATTTATGCCAAAAGATTTACTTTTAAAATAAAGTTTAATCCTAAAAGGATATTTTATTTTTATTTCTTTTTTTGGGGTCAATATAAGAATTTAAAATCTATGGAAATATATTCCACAGGCTCCCTATGAGAATTTAATTTGCAAGGAAATGTAGTTTTTTTTTTTTTTTTTTGAAAAAAAAAAATGAGTGCTCCTTGGTGGCATCATGGCACACCCTAGGCTGAGGATTTTGGCCTCGATTTACTCCAATCCATAAGAAGGGATCTACCACTAGAGTAACAATAGATCTCACCCTTCAACCACAGCTCATGCTTAGGGATGGCAATTTGAAACCGGCCCGACGGGGACCCGACCCCCCGACCCCGTTCAAAGCGGTTTTTTCCTGAAAATATCCCCAACGGGCCGGGGATGGTACTCAAAAATAAATCCCCGATGAATTTCGGGCCGGGGAAGGTGATATATTTTTCACCCCCGGCTCGTACCCGGCCCCGACCCCGTCCCCGGTAGTCCCCCGAATTAAAGTTACAACATATACCCCTTAATATATATATTATATCATTATATGTTCTGTTCTATCTCACTCTCTCTCACTCTCTCTCTTCCATCTACTCTCGCACCTCTCCTCTCATCTCTCTCACTCTCGCTGCGATTTGCAAAAATCTCGACCGCCGAGAGTCTCGCACCTCTCCTCTCCACCTCCTCAGCGCAGAGTCGCTGTCCACCTCTCGACCGCCGCTTCACCTCCGCCGTTCGCTTCAGAGATCTCAGATCGCTGTCCTGCCCTCAGTCGCTATCCGCCGTTCGCTCCAGAGATCTCAGATCAGCCGATCTCCATCGTCGTTCGCTCCAAGGACCCCTTTCTCTTTCTCTCTCTCTCTCTCTCTCTCTCTGTATACATATATGGGTGTCTGTGTGTATGTATAATATGTGTGTGTTTGTGTCTTTGTGTAATGTATACCTGTAAGTATGTGTGTGTGTGTGTCTCTCTGTGTATGATTTTTTGAGGATGTTGAAAGTTGTTGATGGTGTTGAATGTTGAAATAGAGTTGGATCGGGGAATTTTCGGGGTCGCGGAAACTCGATCCCCGTTGGGGACGGGGATGGGGACCGTGATAGGTTCCCCGTCGGGGATCGGGGCCGGGGACGGGGATGTTTTGGCCATCGGGGATTGGGGATGGGGAGGGCAATCCCCGGCCCCGCCCCGCCCCGTTGCCATTCCTACTCATGCTTAAGGTTCAAGAGGGGTAGAGCGCGGTGTCCGAAGGTGAAGCACGCATATGTGCCTATCTGTCATCAGGAGTGGAACCAAAAATTATGTGTAGGGTGGCCAAGGCGATTATTTATAAAAAAATAATGTTGGTACATTATTTATAAAAAATAATTTTTTACATAAAGGTTGTAAAAAAATTACTTATGAGAAAAAAATAAATACATTTAACAAGTTTTTTTTTTTAATTCTTTTCTAATGCTGTAAATTGTTAATGAAACCATTTTATAAATTGATAATATTTAGTAAATAAAAATATTTGTAGTTTTTTTTATTTAAATTAAAAATAAAAAAAGTGACATTCACTTATTGTATAAATAAAACTGAGTACATCATATTGATGCTATTTAAGTAGCATAGGAAATAGATAGAGATCAAAATTAATGAAATATAAATTTAGTAAAATGATTTTTAAAAAAATTAAGAGCTAATTCTATGATATATTTTACAAATACTTTAAAAAATAAAGGTAATAGTGTAATTTCCCAAAATCTGGGCGGGGGCATGGCATCCTCCAGTCCCTCTGTAGGTTTGCTACCATCTGTCATTAACAAACTTGACACAACTTGTCATATGAAACATATGTGACATTTTTTTTTATCTCGTTTTCACCTTTACATATTTATTAAAATCTCATTTTACTCCTTCCACTTTCACAAAAATTTCACTTTAATCCATCAATTTTTAATTAACAAATAATTTATGTGACGTACTTGACCCGGCTAATTATGTCCCTATTTATTTATTTTAATCTGAATTAGGTCTGGAACAACAATTTGCCAAGTGTTGGGCCCATCATGAATTATTTATATTACATACTTGACCCATTTAATTGGGTACCTATTTATATAATTTTAAATTCTGATTGTTTTTGTAATTGTCCCTATATTTTAATTTGAATTGGGTCCCTATTGTTGTTCAGAAGGACGTTATTAACCTATTATTGTTGGACCATATGCTAAAGTTTGAATGCAAATATTGTGGAGAGATTTTTTTACAAAAATTTTTTATGTGAATATTAGATCATTGGTGCAAAGATAAAAAAGAATTGAAGGGAGAAAAATAAAAATAAAAATGGTAAACCCAATCATGTGAACACCTCTCATGTACATAGCCAATGACTCAAAAGAATAAATTTGACATAGTCGAAACATATCTAAAGAAATAAAACTTGACATAGTCCAAACAAGTCTAAAGAAATAAAACCCATATGTTAGTCCAGACAAATCCAACAAAAATAGTCCAAACAAGTCTTAAGAATTTTACTTACCCAAAAAAAATGTCTTAAGAATTTTCTTTAGCAATGCTTTCATTTTCACCTTTCCTACCCAATCAATTGATTACTTGAGTTGGTGACCTACATTCTTATGCAAGAGTTGTAGCGATCAATTTTTACGAGACATGAAAATTGAATATATATATTTTTTTATGTTGCATTTAGTTGTTTATCTTTTCATTATATCTTATACATATGCATTGTTAGTAAGGCTGAGCAGCGGATATTCCGATCCGCCAAAACCGACCGAACCGAACCGATCCGCTGCATTTTGAACGGATGCGTGATGACGAGCGGACGGTTGCGGATTGATTTTCTCTAATCCGCCAATTTGGTGGACGGATGGTGGATTTGAGATTCCTTTGGCCGCAACCGAACCGCCAAACCGCTAGCACTCTTAGTAATTTATAAGACTTTGTGTTTTCAATTTGTTTAAATATTTTGTTTGTGTTTTTAATTGAAAAAGAGTTTAAATATTCTGTTGAAAAAAAGTTTTTAACTTAAATATATTTTTTGAATTGAAAAAAATAAACGTATTATTTATCTATATTTTTTGGTTTTTAAATCTAACTCTAAAAGTAATAAATAGAAAATATGATATATGCTGGTTGGTTTTTGTTTTCAAAAACATATATAAATGTAACAATACAGAGACAGACAATCTTTATTACTGCTCTGTTCATGGTTTTGGTGGTTTGAATTGTTTTTATATTTTAAAAATCACATATTGTAATACTTTATGTGGATGAGGCATGCAGTGATTGTGATATTCTAAAGTTTCAAACATTCTTTATTTGGATGAGGCATGCAGTAATTGTAATAATTTTTTAAGTCATTGACTGTAATACTTTTTTTTTTTTTTTTTTTTTTTTTTTTTTTTTTTTTTTTTTTTTTTTGAGGAAGTGCACAAGTTCAACTATGTTGAAAATTTATAAAATTTCAAACTGCCAAACCGATTCGCATCCATCCACCAAATCGCCAATCCGCTCAATCCACATCCGCCGGATTGGCGGACGGATGCGGATTGATTTTCTCCAATCCGCCAATCTGGTGGACAGATGGCGGATTGGAGGTTCCGTGGCCACAACCGACCCGCGCCCATACAATTATTTTTAGGATAAATTATATTGACACTCCTTCCATAACATTGAAATTACGCTGTCACTCCCTTATTCTCTAAAATATCAGTAACCCCCTTCCTTCAGAATTTTAAGTAACATATAGATCCATCTGTTAGTCAACTATGTGAGTCGACCTAACAGATTTGGTTGATCCCATTAGTTTGAAATTTTAATGTATCCAATTAACATAATTTAAAATGCATTTTATTTACTTTGTTTACAATAATTTCACACCATTTGAAGCTACAAACCAACTGTGTCAGTCAAATCCACAAACTTGATTTACAAACACCAAGGCCACCATTCTGCTACAAGCTGTAATAGTAGTACTCCATTCTTCAATCAAAAGCTAAAGGCATCATTTCATCAAGCAAAGACTGAAAAACGCACAATCCCTTTCTTCCCCAGTTTCATAAACCCAAAAAATAAAAAACAGAGCACCCTTAATTTCTCTTAACAAGGAAAAATAATTTGTTCTGACCCACAAACACTTATTGAATGCATTCAACTCAAGAAACTCAATTCATCATCCACATTACACTGCTCTTTTTCATACATACATACATACATACATACATACATACATACATACATACATACATATATGTGTGTGTGTGTCTCATTCTTTGTTGTATATCTTTTTATCTTCTTCTTTGAACAACCTTGGTTGTGATTGCGGATGTGGATATGTGTGCTTTTGTGTTTGTGATTATCTTGACAAGATTTCGGTGGCGAATGTTCTTCAATGCTTTACATTCTCCTATGAAACTCTTGTTTGCTGACATAGGTGTGGTGGAGTTCCTTACAGATGCGTTGTAGGTGCTAAGGTGCAATATTTTTTGGCAGATATGTGGAGTAGCCTACTACATATCCATTTTTATGAACCCCCCCCCCCCCCTCCCAAAAAAAAAATATAGCCCTTATTTTTGTTATCAATTGTAGATGGAAACGGAGGTAGAAACTATTCAGTGACAAAAATATTATATTGGGAATCAAATTGGCACATTAAAAATATCAAGAACCAAAATAACACAACACATTTTTTTGGAACCATTTGCATATTTTATGCATTTAGATTTGTTTAGGCTAGCATGATGTGAGGCATAGATTCAATTGCCAAAGATTAATTTGGGATAAATAACATTTATTATTTTTAAAGTATTTGTTTTGTGTCATTTTGGTCTTGTAAGTTTTAATTTTGTCAATTTGGTTCTAAATTTTTTAATTTGGGTTACTTTGGTCCAATTCCAAATGACTCGGCTAAATAATTAATGGATAATGAAATACACCTACGGCCTCTAAAGTGTATGTGATAACCCAACCCGTAATATACTTAATTATACATGTGATTATGTGTTTGATATGAATTTGTATGTTTAATTGATTAAGGAGATTTGTATTCTAATTGGTGATTACTCTAATGTAATTTGGGATTTATGAGAATATGAGAGCCTGATTCACATTTGATTTTAATAACAATTTATTTTGGAATAAGAAATTAAGGTTCAAATGGCTTAAGGAAGTGAAATTAATTAATTTAATTTTAAATACGGACCAATTGGGAGTTTAATTAATATTCGATTTAGTTTAATAAAATTGAGATTTTATTAATTGGGTCCGACTTAGAGTTGATTAAGTTATGAAGATTAAGAATTAAGATTATTATGAATTAAATTTATTTATGAGGTGTTCAATTGAATATGAAATTTATTGATAAGGATTTTGGGTTTGATTTGAAATTGAAGACCTTAATGGCTTGGGAAACCAAGATTGATGATGGAAATGAACTTAATTTAATATTTGGAGCCTTTTTGAAAAATTGATTAAAAATCTGATTCAATTGATAAATTTAATTATACTTAATTGGGCCTTAATGGAGGTCAATTTAGACTAATTAAATCATGTGAGATTATGATTAGTTATGATTAATTTAATTATGTGCTAATTAATCTAACACCAAGCCTTGTGAGAGCTCTAATATCCCAATCTAAATTTCCTGATTTTTTTATTTAAAAAAAAAAACCTCAGCATTTATTGATTTGGTAAAAATCTCCTAATCAACATTTATTAACTTTTTTCAATCCACATGTCTTTCCACATGCCTGCAATTATTGATTTGGTTAAAATCTTTTGATTAGCATTTAAAATCCCCTCATACAAATAATTATAAATACAATCCATGCATAATTACTGCAATACCCTTTTCAACTTCTTCCATACACTATGGTTAGTGATAATATTATTAAATTATTTTTATAAGAAAATCTTAAAAAACATAATTTATATATTTAAAAAAATCTAAAAATCTTAAAAAACATAATTTATATATTTAAAAAAATCTAAATCAAGTCTTGTGGGAGCTCTAATATCCCAATCTAAATTTCTTGATTTTTTGATTTAAAAAAAAAACCTCAACATTTATTGATTTGGTCAAAATCTCCTGATCAACATTTCTTAACTTTTTTCAATTCACATGTCTTTCCACATGCCTGCATTTATTGATTTGGTCAAAATCCTCTGATCAGCATTTAAAATCTCCTTATACAAATAATTATAGATACAATCCATGCATAGTTACTGCAGTACCATTTTCAACTTTTCTCATACACTATGGTTAGTGATAAGATTGTTAAATTATTTTTGTAAAAAAATCTTAAAAAACATAATTTATATATTTAAAAAAATCTAAATCAAATATAAATATCTATAATTATTCCGTGAAAATGAAATATGCCCCTGTAAAACTTCAGTAAATCAAGTTTCAGATGAAGCTAATTATTGGAAATCAATAGTTGAGATGAATGGTCTTAATATTGATAGTCCCAGTATTAATGTTTTAACTGATTCTGAACAAAATCTTTTGGAAATTGCTGACAGTATTAAAGATCCAGAAATAAAATTAAAATTTCTTGAAATGTGTTATAAACAAAAAAAAGAAGAAATACTAGTACCAAAAGTTTATAACATGAAAGAAGTTTTTTCCCGAATTCAAACTCCCACAGTTTCTAATCCAGAAAAATCTGTCTCAGTTCAAGATTTAAAAATGGAAGTTAATGCTTTGAAAGTTGAAATTAAGCATTTACAGACATCTAATATTGCTATTAATTCTGAGATTAAAAAGATTAATAAAAAATTACAGGATAAAGAACAAGAAAAAATAAAGGAACAAAAAGATCCAGAATATTTATTATCTTTAAATAGGATAACTTTTCAGAAATGGTATATTCGTATCACATTTATGATTCAACCAGATTTTATGATGCGTGATGCTATTGCTTTGGTTGACAGTGATGCTGATATGAATTGTATCCAGGAAGGCTTGGTTCTAACCAAATATTTCCAGAAAACAAGCCAATCTCTTACTAGTGCTAGTGGTAATAGTTTGTATATTGATTATAAACTTCCAGAAGTCTTAATTTGTAATCAAGGATTATGTTTAAACACTTCATTCGTGTTAATCAAAAATATGGCGCAAAACATAATTCTTGGTACTCCCTTCCTAAACCTTTTAATGCCTATTACCAAGATAGACACTATTGGGATTCATACAGAACTTGATAATCAAAAAATTATTTTTGAATTTATCACTTCTCCATACACTAAAGAATTAGATCAAATTACTGATTTAGTTTCTTTAAAGCAAAATCAAATTAATTTTTTGCAGAAAGAAATTATTTTCTTACTACAGAACAACGAATCCAGCAAACCTCTTTCCAACAAAAAATCAAACTGCTTGAGAAAGAATTCCAGGAAGAAATTTGTAGTGATGTTCCCAATGCTTTTTGGGATCGTAAAAAACATATTGTCTCATTACCATACGAGCCTACTTTTGATGAAAGAAAAATTCCCACGAAAGCTCGTCCCAGTCAAATGAAAAAAGAGTACATGGAACTTTGTAAAAATGAAATCAATACTCTTCTCCAGAAAAAATTAATTAGACCTAGTAGATCTCCTTGGAGTTGTACTGCCTTCTATGTTAATAAAAATGCAGAAATTGAACGAGGTGTTCCCAGGTTAGTAATTAATTACAAACCTTTAAATGAAGCGTTACAATGGATTAGATATCCAGTTCCAAATAAAAAAGATCTTTTGGATAGATTACAGGATGCAGTGGTATTTTCTAAATTTGATATGAAGTCAGGTTATTGGCAAGTTCAAATTTCAGAAAATGATCGTTATAAAACTGCTTTTACAGTACCTTTTGGGCATTTTGAATGGAATGTTATGCCTTTTGGATTAAAGAATGCTCCTTCTGAATTTCAGCATATTATGAATGACATTTTTAATCCTTATACAGAATTCTCCATATGCTATATAGATGATGTTCTTATTTTTTCATCCTCTATAGATCAGCATATGAAACATCTTAATATTTTTAAGCATGTTATTTCCAGAAATGGTCTTGTTGTTTCTGCTCCAAAAATGAAACTTTTTCAGACACATGTTCGATTTTTAGGTCATAATATTCATAATGGAACTATTATACCTATCGATCGAAGCATGGAATTTGCTTCTAAATTTCCAGATGAAATAAAAGACAAAACCCAGTTGCAAAGATTTTTAGGAAGTTTAAATTATATTCATGATTATTATCCTAATCTTGCTACTGATGCAGCCATACTTTATACGCGTCTTCGCAAAAATCCACCTATTTGGAGTCCAGAACATACAGCTGTTGTCAAAAAGATTAAGTCTAGGGTTAAAACTTTACCTTGTCTGTGTTTACCCTCTCCAGATTATAAGAAAATTGTTGAGACTGATGCTTCAGACCTCGGTTTTGGTGGAATCTTAAAACAGTTAAATCCAAAAACCAGTAAATAAGACCTTTTGCGTTTTCATTCTGGTGTTTGGCATGATGCAGCTAAAAGATATTCCACTATTAAAAAAGAATGTTTATCAATTGTTAAATGTGTCTTAAAATTCCAGGATGATTTATTAAATCAAGAATTTTTAATTCGTGTTGATTGTTCAGCTGCAAAACAAGTTTTCAAAAAAGATGTTGAAAATTTAGCCCAGAAACAAATTTTTGCATCATGGCAAGCTGCTCTTTCTGCTTTCGATTATAATATTGAACATATTAAAGGTGAGAATAATTCACTCCCTGATTTTCTGACTCGTGAATATTTACAGACTTCTCATGCAAAATCGGGGTAGAGGTCCTGGCCGTCGCGGCCGTGGACGTGGATTTCCACCTCCTCCTACAGACTTTCCCTCTCTCTTGGGAACTTACAGTAATAAAGGGGAATCTTCTAGCAAATCTGTTAAAGATGTCCTTCTTACTCCAGAAACATATTTCCAGAATTCTATTACAGAAGAAACTGTTCTGTACATTGATCCTACTGACATGCAATGGGTTTCTGATCCTTGGGAGATAAAGAAACGTTATCTCGCCACCCAAAACAGTCCTCCACATTTTGACACTTACAGATATGTATATGAACAAATCCTGACTGAACTTGCTTCTGTCCACTTTGAGCATCATTATGCTGATAATAATCGCACTGCTAGTCCGATTAATTATAGTAAAGCAACTATCCAGTCTATTATGCCCATTCAAGCCTGGGGTATTCATCCTCATGTTACCCGAAGTCTTGATATCCGGTCTAAAGATGTCCGTTACAGTTATTGGCTGGAATAATGCTGAAAACTGCTTGCCATTCATTGAATGCCAACCGAAGATATTCTGGAAAAGCATCTAACTGTAACGGGGAGGCTGTGCTGGAGCCTCAAGAGAATTGTATTGACAAATTTAGAGTTGTATGTGCTGGAGCCTCAAAGGGGAGGCTGTGCACGTGTATACGTGTTGGTGAGCTCAAGAGGCAAGTGTAATTCATTTGGCCCAAAACCTTTTTGCTGAGAATCATATGTGTGTGTCTATGTTAAGAAGTTAAAGAGTTGAATTCATTTTTGCTTTGGGCTGGGAAATAGTCGAGAGAGAGAGCTTTTAGAGAGAGAAAACTGAAGAAGGAAATTGCCTGTAATCTTCAAAATTGAAGCCCTAGGTAAGAGATTTATGCTCAAATCTTGTAAGAAATCCTCCATAATTCATGAATCAAGAGAATTGTTGAGCTAATTCCATGGTTTTTGTAAGAAATGGGTTTGAGCAAATAAGTTGAGTTTTGAATGAGAAATTAAGCTTCATGCATGTTCATGGAAAATAATATGTAATTCCTCCATTGTGCTTTTTATTTTGAAGTTCTTCATGCATAAGAAGCTCATATTTTCCATGTTTTCAGAAAAATCCATGGATTCATATTTTCAATTTCATGTTTTATTTTTAAAGAAAAGAGGAAAAGAAGTTTGGGGAAAATCTTTGCATGCATGAGGTTTTAACGTTTTGTTTTAAATTTTAAAGTTCTTGCATGTATGAAAGCTTTTAATTTACATATGCTTTAGGAGATATTCATGGCTCACATGCCTAAATTTATGAATTGAAACTCAAGGGAAAAAGAATTTGAAATTTCTTACACACATGAAAGATCAAGTTAAGTTTAACAAAATTAAAGAAGTTTTGAAACTGATTTGTAAGAAAAGGGTCATGTATTTGTTATTTCCAAAAATAAATTCATGTTTTTGAACAAGACAAACACAACCCCCAAATTTTGGAATGAAATTGGAAGCCCTATTTTCAGCTCTAAAAACCCAGAATTCGTCATCATCGCTCTAGCGAAGAAGTTGTCGCTCGAGCGTAGAATGCAAACAACCAGTATTTTTGCAAACTAAGGGGTCCGCTCGAGCGACTAATGTTGGGCTCAAGTGAAGGGCTCTGTTTCAGAAAATTTTGAAAAGCTGTTTCATGTTCTGATTTCCGTTCTCTTTTATTTCTAAGCACTCTTAGGCATACATTGAGCATTATAAATGAATTAAAAGAGTAAGAAAGAAGCCTAAGAGAATTAAACAAGTTAAGAATGGAATGAATTGTATTGTGACCCGATTTCTATGTATATTATGAATTGTGTAGTGTCAACTACAAGGGTGAACCAGACATCTGAACACTATGAGTAATACTTTAGTAAAGATATGTTCATATATGTTATTTTTAAATACTACTCATGTATAAGTTTTCTGGACTTGTGAATTCAAATTATGAATGAGCATTCTATTCGTCTAACTCTGTAAAGAAATTGATAAGTATGAAATCATTTGAATAGACCAAAGGTCGTTCTGAATGAACATGAAATGGGCCTAAAGGTCATTCTATATATTTCATTATATGGATCAAAGGTCGTTCTGTATGTATATGAAATGGGCCCAAGGTCGTTTGATATGTTTGACAAGGATATGAAATGGGCCAAAGGCCATCTGATATGTGTGTCAAGGACACGAAATGGGCCTAAGGCCGTCTAAATACGAATGTGATCATGATCATGAATGTGAATATGCGCATAGATATGAATATGAAATGATGGACCTAAGGTCGTTCTGTAATGTGATTGGGCCCGAGACCATTCTGTGTTATGATTGGGCCCGAGGCCGTTCTATAATATCATTGGACAAGTATTTTGGACTCGAGGTCATTCTGTATGAATGAGTACTTTGGACCCGAGGTCGTTTTGCCCCTCTAATACGCCTTGAGCATGATGGATTAGACTTGAAATCGTTCTGATTTAGATTTACATGTATTATGTATAAATATGAATTACTTAATTAAGAATCTCATTCATATGACCTCTTTATTTTGGTATTATTCACTAGGCGTTAACTCACTCTTTATATATATGTGTAGGTGAGCAATTGGAGGATCAACATTAGAGTTTGCCCCAGAGTCCACCTCTTTGTCAAGCTACCCAAGAAGTACCTCTGTGTAGAGGCTTTTTTTTTATTTTGTCAACCTTTGGTTAATCTTTGTATTTTGTTAAAAGTCCTTCATGTAGTATGTGAGATATAAAATATGTCTTTGTACATGTATATATAAAAGTGTGTTAAGAATATTTTAATTCTTACAGTTGATCATGTATGCATAACTCAATGGACATTATTATTTTTGTTTTGCTTCCGCTTCAGGCCCCGATATTATTTAAATATTTTAAAATTTTGTATTTGAGGCCGTAGGTAATCTACGGATTACTGGCTGATTACGACACTAAACCTATAGGGGCAGGTTTGGGTTGTGACAGTGTATGTGTTCTGTGTCACTTGGTTCCTAAATTTTTAATTTTGTCAATTTGATCCGAAAACATTAATGAAAATGTTAAATATAAACTTACAATATTGAGGGGGCGAAATTGAAATTTTAGAGACCAAAATGAGATAAAATATATATTTTTGGAACCATAGTTGAAATTTATAATTATTCTGATAACAATTTAAACCATCGTTTGAAATTAGACTAATTTAACTCAAATTGAAAATTTGAAAGATAAAATTGACAAAATTAAAATTTAAATGATCAAATTAACTCAAAACCCATACTTACATATATAAGTATATTTTATCCATTAATTTGTTACTGAGTTGCTTTCTCCGCCGTCCATAACTCTTAAAACAATAACAGTGAACGTCATGAGAATAAAATTCCATTTCCTTTCCACCAGGGGTGGAGCTAACAAGGGTCAGGGGTCACGTGCCGTCTTGGGTTTTGAAATTTTTTTTTTTTTTTTAAGCAAACATAAAGAAAATATTTTAAATAAAAAAAATGTAAAAAAATATTATTTTAAATGTCAATGACATTTTTAAAATAATAAGAATAATAATGATTATTTTGATTGAAAATAAAGTGATTATGATATTATTATCTATAAAAATTCTAATATAATGGTGATGTCTATCACTATTGACATGCAAATATAATTAATCTCAATAAAAATATAGAATTTATTGAATTGCTAGTTGCATTTGACATGTAGCGTTCATTCTCCATGTGTTTCTTTACTATTAGTTGGTGATATCACATGTTAATAATGGTGTGGAATAACTATTATATTGAATTTTTACGCATATTTTGTATAAAAAATTACTTTATCATTATATAATTTATTTTAAAACTTTATATCCATGACTTTTTTTAATATTGTCCATGATATACTAATTACAAATAATATTTAGCTTATTTGATTCTAGTTTTCAGAAAACAGTTTTCAAAAAATTCTACATTTTTATTTTTCGTATTTTAATGTTTTCAACAATTTTTTTAATATTTTAAGCAAATTTTTTTAATTTTTAGACACACCTAACATAAATATACCTAAAAAGTATAACATTTGTGAAAAAAATCTTTCAAAAATACACTAAATACCAAAAAAAATAAAAATAATATGAAAGTTCAGTATATTTTTCATATTTTTGTGTATTTATTAATTTTTTAAAATATTTTTTTACAAATATTTTACTATTTGGATACATATCTAAGTAATGTGCATCTAAAAAAAGTTTAAAAAATTGTTTAAAATTTAAAAAATATTTTCTAAAATCAAAAAAATATAAAAAATAAAAAACTTAGTTTTCAGAAATTGAATTCAGAAAATTAAAACTAACACACTGATTTTTTTTTTTTTTTTTTTTTTTTTATCATTCTTGAAGTTAATGGTAAAAATTTATGTGAAATATTTTTATAAAAAATTTTAATATGTAATTAATAAGTGCCATCTCTGATTTAATTTTTCGACTCCGTCACTACTTTCCACCGAGTATAATCTTGAATGTTATATTGACTTAGATGGCAATCTTTCTTATTTTTTGATGATACAGTTCGTTCTCGTGGATGGGTCGGACTGATCCAAGTTCTTCGGGCTCAGGTCCAACTGATCAAGCCCTCCGGGTGACCTGCAAACAAGTTCAACGGGGAACGGTGTAGTCCCCCAGTGAACCCTCCGACGAGCAAATCAGTAGGAGAAGTAGAGTATGTAGAGAGAGAGAGAGAGATAGAAAAACTTAACCTTCTTCTTGTCTTCGATGCTTGCTTATATCCTTTGGTAATCATTTCACTGTCCCTTCTGACGTGCCCACATCGCCGAAAGCCTGTGCTGTAGCTTACCTTGTTCAGGGTAAGGGGTCGCTGTTCCGATGGGGAGGTGTTGTCGCAATAAATGCTGTGATGGGCTGCATTAATGGTGATGTGTTGTGGCAATAACTTTGCAGATCTTTGTCTACTGATGTGGCCTGTCCTACTCCTGCCATATGTCCGAATGTCATTGGCCCTTCACGCCCAGTTGGCCTCCAGCTGTCCTGGACTTTACCAACCGGGTTATGCAATGGGCTCCAAATGATGGGCTTGGGGTTGCTCACTGTGGGCTGCAGCCTTTGTGGGCCTATCCATGTCAGTAGTCCCCCATTCCCGAGTGCAGCTTCAATCCAACGAAGGGAATAGTAATGAGGAAGATGAGTTCGACCGTCAGGGGAGGCGGAGTTGAAAGGGTCGACCGTGAGGTGTGCTGACCGCAGGGGAGGCCAAGTGGAAGGGTCGACCGTGAGGTGTGCCGACCGCGAGGGAGGCCGAGTGGAAGGGTCGACCGTGAGGTGTGCCGACCGCGAGGGAGGCCGAGTGGGTGGGGGCGGGGCTTGAGAGGCGATGTGTCACGTGATGATTTGAAGTGGAAAAGACAGGGTAAGGAGAGGAGACAGTACATCGTGGTCGTACACGTGGCAATATCTTGGGGGGAAAGTTAGGTGTTGAAGCAGAAATGAAACGATAGGTCATTATGGGTGTTGAAAAGGCAGTTTTGGAGGATGATTTGAAAAGTTTTCAAACTGGCGAAAATTAATTGGGATCCTTGGAATACGGGCAAACCGTGGGCTTTTGGCATCATTCGATTTACTTACTTGTTTACAAAAACTCAAAACATCCCAAGTATTAGTTCTTTCGTTGCTCACGATACACCTCTGCAACACTTTTTTAACTTTCTTGCACCTGCATCAGAAGCAATACGCAGATACATCATAGAAATGGCCCAAGAAGAAGCTGTGAATGTGAGGGTGGATCCACTCGGTGAGGACGATGCAGAGGAGTTAGCGGCACGGTATAGGACGGAGACGCGAATGGTGACAGTGAGGGAATCGGTGGTGCGATCTCAGGCGTCCACCATGATAGCGGTTCCAAGGCCAATAAGCCAGGTAGAGCCAGATCACTGGCACACAAGGGCGGACAGATCCATTCTTACTACGGCGGAGTTAGAAGGGATAAGGAGGAGATACCAAATTCCCTTGGAAGTGGGGTTGAGGCTGCCGACATCTATTGAGAGGGCGTCGGATGTATGCCCGGGCGAATTCAACTTATACGAGGAGGCGTTACGGGGAGGTGTGAGGCTGCTCCTTCCTCAAGTGGTGGTGGATGTGTTGAATAGACTGGATGCGGCGCCAGGCCAATTGATGCCAAATGCCTGGAAGATACTGATGGCGTGCACGAGTTCCTGGCCGCAAGCGACTGGAGGGTCGGCCCTGATGGTGGAGGAGTTTTTCTCGTGTTACAAAGCCTCAGGCCAGCAGGACACTTGGGTTACGCTGCAGGCGGTGGCTGGACGAGGTCTGGTGGCGGGTCTACCATCCTCGGTTAAAGGCTGGAGGCCAAGATGGTTCTTTGTGGCAAAGAACGGCGGGGCAGGAGTTCGTACAACCTGGAAGGTGCCCACCAAATCGGTTGAACCCAAGCTGGACAAGGCGACTGAGGACCGAGTGAAGAGAGTGAGGGATTGGAGAGAAGAGAAAGGACTAAGGTGGGATGAACTTGTCCTGCCGTCGATGCTGTTCACCTGGAACTTCGGATCGCAGCAACTGGAAGTGGGTCCAGAAAGGGAGGAGTTAGAAGTGTAGAGGAAGGCGGAGGAGGAGGAGGAGAGGAGGTTGTTCGCACGGGCGGACAAGTATAAGGAGTCTCAGCTGGGGCTTGCTTCGAAACTGGTCGTGAGAGAGCGGATCCGACCTTGCCCAAAGCCACTAGGGGACAAAGACTTAGTCAGTTTTGAGCCTCGACTGCCCCCAAAGGATCCTGTAAAGGAACAGGCAAACAAGGAGGTGGAGGCTCTGAAGAAGAAGAAGAAGAAGAAGAAGAAGAAGAAGAAGAGAAGTGCCCCTGAGGGGGCTGCAGTTGAGCCTAGGCCAAAGAAGGAGAAGGTCATCCCAGAGGGCACCCCAGAAACGGTGGGGGTCGTCCCAAGACTGGAGGTTATAGAGATCGCCCCAGCAGCGGTGGAGGTCGCGAGGGTCGCCCCTGAAGCACAAGCAGAAGGTGGGGTAAGGGGCGCTGAACCAAGTGGGGGAGAACAGACCCAAAGGGATCCTGCGCCCCAAGGAGGGGTCGGTCTTACTATCGCGGTCTACCACGCTCAGGCGGTGGCTGGGCGGCTGGAGGGAGAAGAAGGCCCAGCAAGAGCAAGTGCAGATCGCTTGGTGGCGATCGTGGAGGAGGCGGTCGTGCGCTCAACAGCTGCCAAATTCAATGAGGCTGACCTGTTGAGGGGGTTATACTCTGCTCAGATAGAGGTAACGACCTTAGCAGGGGCCCTGCTGAGAAAAGTGGGGGCTGCAAAAGTGAAGGTAGATGAGACCAAAGCCCAGCTTGCGAAGTTGAAGAAGGAGAGCGCAAGTTGGGAGAGTGCCCACACTGACCTGCAAGCGGCCAAGTCGGAGCTGGAGAACACACGCCGCCAGGTTGTGTCGTTCGAGTTCCAACTGGCCAGCGAGCGAAAGAAGTTGGAAGAGGCCCAAGTAGCCTGTGCGGTCGCCGTCGAACGACATGAAGAGGCAATGACCAATAATGAAGAGCTGGTGAGGCAAAAGGATGAGGCAGATGCTAAGGTTGGCGTTCTGCAAAAGGAGCTAAAGGACAAGCGTGTCAAGGTGGTGAAGGAGAGGGAGAGCCTTCGTAAGGAGTTGGAGGCTGAGAAAGACAGGGCGGCTGTTGAAAGGGACACTCTGCAGAAGGAGTTTGAAGCAGAGAGGGCGAGGGCAACTGTTGAAATGGAGGCTCTGCAGAAAGAGTTGGAGGCGGAAAAAGCGAAGGCAACCTCTGAGAAGGCGATCCTTCAGAAAGAGCTGGACGAAGAAAGGGCGAAGGCGGCCTCTAAGAGGGTGGCCTACCCCGATCTGTACGTCGCAGCAGTTGATCAGTTCAAAGGATCGCCTGAATTTCAGATGGCAGTAGATGCCGCGATCGCCCGTAGCTTGGCGAAGGAGGAAATTGGGGGGGCGGGCCCATCGAGGACGACTGCTGGAGGAAGGACTGAGTCTGAAGTTATTGAAAGCTTCCAGCAGTCAGATTTTTATAAACACGAAATGGCTGAGTACTGGGACAATGGTTGGAAAATGTTCAAACGCAGAGCTGAAGAGCTGTTCCCGGGCTTAGACCTTAGTAGTGTAACGATTGGCGAAGACGATGTGGCCCAGACCCCCCTGGATGAAGGCATTGAAGAAGAAGATCTTGTATCTAGTGAAGAGGAGTGACTGGGGAAGAAGAAGGAGAGCTTCTTTTTTTCTTTTTTTTTCTTTTTTGTTGAATTGATGTAATGAACTTGTGTACACATTTGTGAATGAATAAAATTTCAGCTGTGTTTTTAGTCGATTGCTTTTGCTTGTGTATAAATCAGTGTGAACTAAATTTAGGAACTCCTTAATGTAGAGTGAAATTGGACTTGTATAAAAATTCAATGCAGAGTAAAGTAAAGAACTCTTTAATGCAGAGTGGAATTGGACTTGTATAAAAATTCAACGTAGAGTAAAGAACTCCTTAATGCAGAGTGGAATTTAAAATGTGATAAAATTATGTATCTGTGCTTGCCACATTGCTGAAATGGATGAGAGTGATTTATTTTCGTCGTGCAGGATGGGGGATGAGATAATCTGATTAGTGAAGGAAAAATGTAAGAACGTCTTTGGAATTTCACTAAGTAAACAATGGGGTAAAAGCTTCGACCTGGAGCTGTGATTAAGTGTTTTACTAAGGCCATAATTATGAAGTTTCACTGGTGCTGCAAGTGACTCAATCTTGGACTTGGAAATGATGTTGTAAGTAAATCAGTCTGGACCTGGAATGGCGGGTACTCAGTTTGGTTGAGACTTGTGACGCTTGGTCTGGGTGAGGATTGGTCTGGCCGACTGGATCAAGCTCAGTTTGACTGAGGCTTTTAGTGCTCAGTCTGGCTGAGGCTTTGGGTGCTCAGTCTGGCTGAGGCTTTGAATGCTCGGTCTGGCTGAGGCTTTCGGATGCTCAGTCTGGCTGAGGCTTTGGGTGCTCAGTCTGGCTGAGGCTTTGAATGCTCGGTCTGGCTGAGGCTTTCGGATGCTCAGTCTGGCTGAGGCTTTTGGATGCCCAGTCTGGCTGGGGCTTTGAGTGCTCGGTCTGGTTGAGGCTTTCGGATGCTCAGTCTGGCTGAGGCTTTTAGATGCCCAGTCTGTCTGGGGCTTTGAGTGCTCAGTCTGGCTGAGGCTTTCGGATGCTCAGTCTGGCTGAGGCTTTTGGGTGCCTAGTCTGGCTGGGGCTTTTGGATGCTCAGTCTGGCTGAGGCTTTTGGATGCCCAGTCTGGCTAGGGATTTTTGTTAGTGCTGCAATCAAAACGTCATCGAGACACCATGTGGAGAACTGAGATATCAAAAAGTTTCATAGCATGAGAGGATAACAAGAATGTTCAAGCGTGTGAATTCGCCGAAAAATACACAATTAACTGAGCAATACAAAAGTGGTGGTTTATTGAAAGTAACGTTTCAGGTGTTCGGCGTTCCAAGGGTGCGGGAGGTCTCGTCCTTCCAAATCCTGAAGTCAGTAAGTGCCTGGACGCGGTCGGGCTTTCACAATGTAAGGTCCCTCCCATTTGGCTGCCAATTTACCCTCAGTCGGATTTTTGGTGGCAAGAGTGGCTTCTCTCAAGACAAGGTCCCCAACAGCGAACTCCCTTGGTCGGACTTTGCGGTTGTAGTGTGTTCTCATTTTCTGTTGGTATGAGGCCAATCGGACAGCAATTGTCTCCCTGAGTTCTTCAATTAGGTCCAGATCTGCCCGACGGAGTTCTTCGGTGAGTGTTGGATCTGGATGTAAAACCCTGGGGGTAGGCAGACCAACTTCCACCGGAATAACTGCCTCAGCGCCATATGTTAGGCGAAAAGGGGTTTCCCCAGTGGGAGTCCGAGCGGTGGTGCGGTAAGCCCATAGCACATTCGGTAATTCCTCAGCCCACAGTCCCTTAGCGGCTTCAAGCTAGTCTTGATGATCTTCAAGAGAGAGCGGTTGGTGACCTCAACTTGGCCATTGGCTTGGGGATGACCAGGGGAAGAGAAACATGGTTGAATCTGGAGGTCGGCACAGAACTTCCTGTGCTTGGCGTTGTCGAATTGTTTGCCGTTGTCGGAGACAATGGCCTGAGGGACGCCGAATCTGCAAACGATCGACTGCCAGATGAACTTGGTGGTATTCCGCTCGGTGATGGTTGCAAGGGGTTCTGCCTCTACCCACTTGGTGAAGTAATCAATGGCGACAATCGCGAACTTGGTCTGGCCTCGGCCGGTGGGAAGTGGACCAATTAGGTCGATTCCCCATTTAGCGAACGGGTAGGGGCTGCAGAGTGTGATCAATTCAATAGGAGGAGCATGGGGATGTTGGCAAAGCGCTGACACTTATCGCATTTGAGCACGAAATCAGTGGCATCTTGATTGAGAGTCGCCCAGAAGTAACCAGTATGGAGTATTTTGTGGGCTAAAGACCTGCCGCCCGAATGATTACCACAAATTCCCTCATGGATTTCTTGCATTACATAGGTTACTTGAGCCGAGTTAAGGCATTGCAGATATGGTCGTGAAAAACCACGTTTGTACAAGACGCCACTGACCAGGACGTAGTTAGACGACCGAGCCCTGACCTTGGCGGCCTGCTGTTGGTCATCTGGGAGTTCTCCTGTTGTCAAAAATAGGAAGATGTCGGAGGCCCAGGGGATGGGTTCATTTTGGAGGAACTACACTTCTTGTAGGTCGGGTGAGATGGCCGGGTGGGCTAGGTATTCGAGGCGGACTCCATGGCTGAGGTCGGACTGGTCTGCAGAGGCCAACTGAGCCATCTCATCTGCCTTGGAGTTTTTCGCCCGAGGTATGTGCTTAACGTGGAAGGTATTGAAGAGGCGAACGAGGGGGAGTGCCATATCCCTGTAAGCCCGCATTGTGCCCTCCTTGGCGTCGAATTCCCCCGTAATCTAGCCGATGATGATCTGGGAGTCAATGAAAACCCGAATGTGACTGACACCAATGTCTTTGGCGAGGCGGAGTCCTGCTATCAATGCCTCATATTCGGCCTCGTTGTTGTTGGCATCAAACAAGAAACAGAGAGCACATTTGAAATAGCCACCCTCAGGGGAGGTGAGGATGAGGCCAGCCCCACTACCTTCCCTACGGGATGACTCGTCGACGTTGAGAGTCCAAGAATGAGGGTCTTCTGGCTCGACAGGAGTTGGTGGGGGTGGAAAGGCAATGGTTGGGGTAGGGTTGGTGAACTCCAGGATGAAGTCGGCTACGGCCTGTCCCTTGATTGCTGTTCGAGGGCGGTAGGAGATGTCGAACTAGCTGAGTTCTACTGACCACTGCATAAGCCTACCGGAGAGTTCTGGTTGCTGCATGACCTTCTTCAGGGGTTGGTCGGTGAGGACCACTATGGAATGGGCTTGGAAGTAAGGACGGAGCCGTCTGGAGGCGGTGACCAAGGCCAGGGACAATTTTTCTAGAAATGGGTAATTCTGCTTCGCTCTCCTGAGAGCTCGACTGATGTAGTAGACCAGCCGTTAGACTGAGCCGTCTTCCCTAATAAGAGCTGCACTGACTGCGGTGCTCGACACTGCTAAATAGAGGAAGAGAGGCTCGCCGGTAACTGCCTGTGAAAGGAGGGGAGGATTGGCCATGCATTGCTTTAGCTGCTGAAAAGCCTCTTCGGATTCAGTTGTCCATTCAAAAGTCTGCCGAAGAACTTTGAAGAATGGTAGGTACTTATCTGTTGCGCGAGAAATGAAGCGGTTGAGGGCCGCCACCCGGCCGGTGAGTCTTTGAACTTCCTTGACCGTTCTGGGTGACTGCATCTCAACCAAGGCCTTGATCTTCTCAGGGTCAGCTTCAATGCCGCGCTGGCTGACCATAAAACCCAAAAACTTTCCAGATCCCACGCCGAAGGTGCACTTCTCTGGGTTGAGCTTCATCTGGTACTTGCGAAGGGTGGTGAAGGTCTCTCGTAGGTCGGTCAGATGATCAGTGGAGAGTTTGCTCTTGACTAGCATGTCGTCGACATATACTTCCATGTTCCGACCTGTCTGTTGATGGAAAACAGCATTGACCAATCATTGGTAGGTGGCCCCAGCGTTATTCAGTCCGAATGGCATCGCACAGTAGTGGTAGGTGCCTCAGTCGGTAATGAAGGATGTGTGTTCCCGATCGGACGGGTGCATTAGGATTTGGTTGTACCCAGAGAAAGCATCCATGAAGCTGAGCATTTGATGACCGGCTGTTGCGTTGACCAGCAGATCTATGCGGAGGAGAGGATAGCTGTCTTTGGGGCAAGCTCGGTTTAGGTCAGAGTAGTCAACGCACAGTCGCCATTTGCCATTGTTCTTGCAGACTAGGACCACATTTGACAACCATTTAGAATAGTCTACATTTTTGATGAATTGGGCCTCAATGAGCTTGTCTACCTCTACGGCTATAAGAGTATTGCGCTCCGGATGAAAGATACGCTGCTTCTGGCGGTACGGTCGGAAATGGGGTTCAATGCTGAGGCGGTGAGTTATGAAGGAGGGGTCGATGCCCGGCATGTCAGAGTGGATCTAGGCGAACACATCATTGTGCTCGGTCAGGAGGGCAGTAAGGTCAACCTTTTCTTGGGGGGAGAGTTGACTACCGATCTTGGCAGTTTTCATTAGGTTGGTTGGGTCGATGGAAACCTCAACGAGTTCCTCAACAGGTTCCCCTCTGACCAGCTCATCCTCATCTTGGACGTCAAGTCCTTCAATGATCATGGTCTCCTTCAGCTTGACTTCCTTGAGTGAGGCGACATAGCATTCCCTGGCCACGGTCTGTTCTCCCCGTATTGTTCCGACCCCGAGATCGGTAGGAAACTTAATGGCCAGGTGGTAGGTGGAGGTGATAGCTTGGAAAGCGTTGAGGGTAGTGCGACCAAGGATGATGTTGTAAGCAGAGGGGCAGTCAACAATAAGGAAGGTGAGCAACTTCGTGGTCTGCCGTGGGTACTCGCCGAGGGTGATAGGGAGATCGATGGAGTCGATGGAGGTTACCTAGTCGCCAGTGAAACCAACCAAAGGAGTTTGGAGGGGAGACAGACTTTCCTCCCCAATCTTGAGTTGGCGGAAGCAGTTGAGGAATATGATGTCTGAAGAACTTTCATTGTCGATGAGAACTCATCTGACCTTGTAGTTGGAGAGGATGGCAGAAATGACGAGGGGGTCATCATGAGGATAACGGATGCCTGTACTGTCGGCGTCCGTGAAGGTGATGGGCTCCGTCCACTACTTGGGCTGTTTGGAGGGCCGGTCTACCGTGGCGACTGCCTTGTCTAAGCCCTGCCTTATTTTTCTGAGTTCTGCCCTCTGAGCTGAGCGGGATGGTCCCCCGCAAACAAGTCCACCTGAAATAACTCTAATTTCACCAACAGGCGGGGGTGGATTACCTTATGGTCGGGGTTGTTGTGGAGGTCGGTCATGACCTTGATTGTGTTGGGCCGGCTGCCGGGGCGGGGTGCGCCGGCGGTTGTCTCTGTGGGGCTCGGTCCTTTGTCTCTGCTGGGGGTGGGTCTCCGTGAATCGGCTGAGGCGCCCCTGACGTATTAGGGTCTCCACCTGATCCCTGAGGTTGATGCAGTCATCAGTGTTATGGCCATGGTCCTGGTGGAAACGGCAATATTTGGACTGGTTCTTCCGAGTAGAAGGGGTCCGTGAAGGCAGGGGCCATTTGAGGGGGTAGTCCCGTTGGATCTGATTAAGGGCGTGTTCCATGGGAGAATTGAGGGGTGTGTACCGCTCGAACCGACCGGGCGGTCAGGCGGGTGCCGACCGGTCAGCTCGAGGAGGTCAGTTGTTATAGTGGGTGTTGGGCTATTATACTGGGTGTTCTTGGGTTCGGAGTGTTTTCTCTTATCTCTGGGGGTGGGGTTTTTAGGTATTGGATCCTGCCGAGCGGCCAATGAATCTTCGGCATTCATGTATTTTTGGGCTTTGGAGAGTAGGGCGGGCATGGAGGTCGGGGGGTTTTTAGAGAGGGAGAAAAGGAAATCAGACGAGCGCAGACCGGCCATGAAAGCCGTGAGGATGACCTTGTCGTCATTTTCCGCTACTTGCAGGGCTTTGGTGTTGAAGTGAGTAACGAAGCTGCGCAGTGATTCCCCCTCGGTCTGACGAATGTTGAGGAGTTGGGTGGCCGGGCGTCGCTGGCGCTGGGCTCCAATAAAATGGTTCAGGAAAGAGTCACTGAGATGCTGAAAAGTGGAGATGGAGTCTGCCGGTAACTGGCTGAACCACAGTCAAGTTGACCCCTTTAGTGTCACGGGGAAGGCTCGGTACATGATCTCGTCAGGGAAGGCGTGGAGGATCATGAGGGTTCGGTAGGTCTCCAGATGGTCAACTGGATCCGTCGTACCGTCAAAAGAATCAATGGTGGGCATTTTGAACTTGGCGGGCAGGGGTTTGTCTCGGATGGAGGCAACAAATGGTAAGTTTGCCGTGGTGGAGGGTTTATGTTGGATGTTCTGCATAACCCCTTGGAGTTGGAGCTTCATGGCTCGGAGTTCAGCATCCCAGAGGGGAATGTTGTCGCCACCATAGGGAGACAGGTGTTGGACGCTATTGGCTTCTCCCTCAGGGGCCGGTGCCACGACCAATGGGTGTGGAGGTGGAGGTGGTGGATTTATATGTGGGAGGGGAGGTTGAAAACCTTCCGAATTAGGTGGATTGGGTTGCGGGACAGTATGGCTCGGGGCTCGTTCTTGGCTGGGTGGGATATTTGGAGGTGGTGGTGGGGGTATGGGAAGGTTTCTTTGGAGTAAAGCATTTATTAGGGCCTGGTTTTGCTCGGCCATACGGTTAATGCTGTTGGTAAGCTCGATGAAATACTGAGGTGGGTTGTTTGGATTGGGAGGGTCGGTCTGATGGTCGGTAGCATTATGGTGAGAAGCCATGGATCTAGTCGTGACCATACACTTTGATGGGTAGGAGGAAAAGGTTGTTGGGACAGGGCCTCCGGCGACAATGAGCACAATTGGCGCACGGATAAAAGCACTTCCCACAGACGGCGCCAACTGATGATACAGTTCGTTCTCGTGGATGGGTCGGACTGATCCAAGTTCTTCGGGCTCAGGTCCAAATGATCAAGCCCTCCGGATGACTTGCAAACAAGTTCAACGGGAAACGGTGTAGTCCTCCAGTGAACCCTCCGACGAGCAAATCAGTAGGAGAAGTAGAGTATGTAGAGAGAGAGAGATAGAAAAACTTAACCTTTTTCTTGTCTTCGATGCTTGCTTATATCCTTTGGTAATCATTTCACTGTCCTTTCCGACGTGCCCACATCGCCGAAAGCCTGTGCTGTAGCTTACCTTGTTCAGGGTAAGGGGTCGCTGTTCCGATGGGGAGGTGTTGTCGCAATAAATGCTGTGATGGGCTGCATTAATGGTGATGTGTTGTGGCAATAACTTTGCAGATCTTTGTCTGCTGATGTGGCTTGTCCTACTCCTACCATATGTCCGAATGTCATTGGCCCTTCACGCCCAGTTGGCCTCCAGCTGTCCTGGACTTTACCAACCGGGTTATGCAATGGGCTCCAAATGATGGGCTTGGAGTTGGTCACTGTTGGCTGCAGCCTTTATGGGCCTATCCATGCCATTTTTATTATTTTTTTAATAATTATAGCAGGGTTTGTTAGAGCAATTATTCTGCATGTGGCATTGACGAGTTCATGTCTCAAACAAACTAAGCTAGCCACTCCTTGAGAAGGAAAGGAAAGGTAGGACCACTTTAATGACGTTTTTGGGTTCCCCGAAGCCCCGAATGGATTGGATTGTTTCTGCCAACGAAATGTTGGCATCGACCTCCTTTGCGATACGGACGGACACGAAGAAGTACGCGGGCAGCAAAAATGCAAAAGAGAGGAGCAAAGATTGGTCCTTTTCCTTCCGTTTCACACGTAGGACCACTTTAATTATTATTATTCACTCCGTTTGGCTTCAATTTTCAGAATTTATTTTTTAAAAAATGCTACTTTTTGTTTTTGTCGTATTTTTTTTTATTTTCACTAAATTTTTTTAATATTTTAAACAATTTTTTTTTTAATTTTTAGACACACTTAACATAAATACACTTAAAAAAATATAATATTTGTGAAAAAAATTGTAAAAAATTCAGTAAATACCAAAAATATAAAAAAATACAAAAATTTAATACATTTTTTTGTATTTTTGTACATTTATTAAATTTTTAAAATATTTTTTCATAAATATATTTAGATACATCTAAGTAAGATACATCTAAAAAAGTAAAAAAATTACTTAAAATTTTAAAAATATTTACTAAAAATAAAAAAACACAAAAAACAAAAAATTCAATTTTCAAAAAACTGAATTTAGAAAACTGAAACCAAACACACTAATTATTTTTATTTTTTAGATTGAATTAATGGGTAGATTGTTGATTCTAAACCAGATGTTAACTTGGGAAATTTATTCACAATAATGATTACATTTTATTTTCATGAGTGATAGGACTATTAAATTAACACAGTGTGTACACATAATTTAATGAACATACTGTGATTTCTCTTGGAATAATACTATACACTGATTATTAATTAATAAATCTTATATTATTTATTAAAATATCAATATAAAATAATGAGTCCCAACACTGCATAGTTTAGTTTAATTTCAAACATTAAAGCTTATAAAAACATTCAGACTTTTGTAGCAGAATATGAGGGAGCACATTGCACCGTTAATTAATGCCAATTAAAATATGAATGAGAGAGACACAGTATTTTTTGTGCATTGATTTGACTCATTTTATGCTTGCTTATTATTCAATTTGGGTGTGGTTTTTTTCAAATTCGAAAATTTAAATTTGAGATAGTTTGAGGAGTTCGTGCGATTCACCACAGGTCATATTTTCATAAATTGAACTATTCATTTTGTAGAACCATTTGTTCATATCATCTATGAAAAAATTAAATTAATTTGATAATTGTAATATTTTTATTCGATTGCGTTTATTTTCAAAAAAGTGGATGGTCCATTTTAAAAAACACACTTGTCATTCATATTTTTAGAGACAAACACAATAAATAAAAATATTATGATGATTATCACAACGACTTAATTTTTACCATGAATGATATATACTAAGGATCCTACAAAATAAAAGTTCAAATCATAGAAATGGAGTCTTTGATGGGCTCTACGAACTCTTTAAGCTCTCTCAAGTTCATATTTGAATTTGAAAGAAGCTCAAGTTTCCCATTTCAATATTATTTTGTTGATGATTTCGTTTTAAAATTGAACCAAATTAATTCAAATTAAAAATTAATGGATTTGACAAAATTAAAACTTAATCATCTAAGTGACACATAACACAAACTTAAACACTCTGTTTGTATCATGTGACTTTGTAAGAAATTATCTACACTATTGTTAAAAGTGAACACCTCACTTGATGTTCATGAACTTCCTTCTGTCCTTTTGCCAAGTAGTCTTCTCTTCTTGAGCCAAGGGTCAATTTCTTCATCCACAAAGGAAAAAACAAAAAAATAGCAGTTAAAAGAGGGTTACAAGACTTAAATCTAAAACCATTGACTTAGCTTACTAAAAAACAGTTTCATCACTTACACAACATAAAAAATATATATTACCAATTCAAAATTAAAATTTATATTTTAAGTATACCCATCAGGTGGGCTCACAAGAAATAATGTGAACGATAGCTCTTTTTCTTTATACATTGGTGAGGTGATACATTCCCTCCATTTTTCCCCCCTAACTCCACCTCTAATGAGGTGGTTGAAAAAACTAAAATTTCAAGTTGAGCTGCAACACAGTGCGTGAAACAACCCAAAAAAAAAAAACACAACCTATTCTCCTCTCTCTCGTTCTTTCTCTCTCCGAGGTCTTCCCTATTTCACAAAGCTAACAACTTCAGCCAAACAACAAAGTTAACAATAAACTCAATTAAAAGTAAACCAAGCTAACAACTCCATAGCAAACAACAACAATCAAACTCACCATCACCAACAATCTTTACAATCCCCATTTTTTAAAACCCTCAGAAATCAAAGAATACAAAAAAAATAAAATAAAATAAAATAAAAAAACAAAGTAGAAAAAATAGTTTACAATCAATTAGTATAACATAGTGGAGAGCTAGAATTGTTTCAATCAATTAGTATAACGGTGCCATTTTGATTAAGACCAAAACAAAACAAAACAAAAACAATGCAGAATGAAGAGAAGGAGAGAAGACCACTCCCTTCTCTCTTAATCAACATAGGGAGTCCTTTGGCGAAGCAGCATTGTGAGTTTTCGTTGTGTTGCTATTATTATACTAACTTCCAGTTTGGGATTTTTTATTATACTAAAAGATTGTTTATGTTTTTTTATGTTTTCAACACTTTCTACTAGTAAATTTTTGTTTTCTCATAATAAAGATTATTCATATTTCCCATTAGCTATATATGAGAAGGGAATTTATGCCGTGATAATTGGGCCTGGCTAAATCAGGCCCTGGAGTTTGCTTGGTTTGGCTGTGCGGAGGTTGAAACTGGTCAAATGAGTTTGACTGAAAGCATTAGTGTTTTGGGACCGAGCTACAAAAGAAGTGGCGTTCAAGAACGGACCAAGCTACTTTCCAGTGGCGTTCAAGGTTGGACTGAGCTACCCATGAAGACTAGTCAAACGGGAGTAGTGTGCAGCGCTTTGACTGGGCTAAGTGAAGGGACACACAACGTTAGCATGGTGGCATGCCGAACTAGATTTGCACGGGACTACAGGTTGCACGGCTGAGTCAAATACCAACAAGGCTAATGTAGTTCAGTTGCTCCGCTAAAAGTCGTGCAAAGAGTTATGCAATCTCACTTGGCTTGCAGTAAAGAGGGTTTTAAAGGATGGGTGTTGTCCTTTAGGAGTGTGATTCTTAGGAGGACTCTACAAAAAGGAATTAGAGTCCTACTAGGACTCTACCATGCAAAACTTACAAAAGCTCAAACTATACCTAATTCCAAGTATTGCAATCACTCCCGAATTCACAGAACTTTTTCTCCTTGTTGATCCTATTTGTTAACTTAGGCATCGGACGGATTTTCGACACACACCCGTGTTGGGTCAGTGGACCCTGATAAGTACTGTTCACTCAACCCTACTGTTCACTTAAACACTTGGTCCAATTGGGGTTTTGGAAGGGCCTCCCCCAAGAGGGAGGAGGGTCCGTGGGGGTTTACCCCCCCTCGGTCGAATTTTTTTGGGTACTTTCGTAATTCCCATGTTGCTTCCATGTAACCCTAATTCTATACTTATAAATAGATGAGGGGGCGTCTCTTTTAGGTTAAGAGAGTTGTATTTTTTCTCATCATAGTGAAAATTGCAGCACCTGGAGACGTAACCCTATTCTAGGGTGAACCACGTAAATCTTTGTGTGATTTGTGTAATTCGTTTTTTCTTTTTTGTTTGTTATTTTGTGTCTCACTGATCTTGGTTAGGAAGGGTCAATTCCTAATAACCTGTTGGCTAGCACACGTTTGTGATTTCAGGTCATACGATGACGTGTGGAAGAGCGCAAGCTTGGTCACATTTTCATTATACTAGAAGATTGTTGCTAGTATGTGTTTATATTTTTTTAATACTTTCTACTAGTAAATTTTTGTTTTCCTCATAATAAAGATTATTCATATTTCTCATTAGCTATATACATTGATTAAGTTTCAGTTTTGCATCTAACTAATATGTTACTAATACCATTAGATTAAGTTTTAGATTAATATATGATTAGAGTGAAATCAACATGAATGAAACATTTTTCCCGTTGCTCAATATTGGTTAGTATTTGATGTATGATAACTTCATAATCCATCATATTATGAGCTAAATCTTTTTTTGTTTCTGTTTATTTTTTTCTCTTTTAGCTTCTATGGCATCAGTATTTTGTTTTGAGCCAAGCTCTCTTATGTACAATAGAACTACTTGAGAGGACAAACCAAAAAATGAAACTATGACAAAACTAGATAGAGAAGGCATACATATAAACATATAGAAACCTTAACTACTTATAAATATTTGATGACAATGCCACAAGTACAACCACTTTCATGCCTTTTTTAGCTTAACAATTACATATTCAGAAAAGAAAAGAAGTGGGGGAAGAAAAGTGGGGAAAAGATAATTCTAGAACATCAAAATAAACTATAAATGCGGCTTTAGTTAAGAATCATTTCTTCTTCCATCCTAATGCCTTTGTCCCCTAACCCCAAGAAATACATATCTAATCTTGTGTAGTTCTTTGAGAACATCTTTCACACTCATTCTTTCACTCGGCATTTCAGCAGAACATGTAACTCCAATTTGAAAGATTGGTACTAGGCAAGCCTCTAGTTTAGAAATGTTGGTTGTACTTTGCATGCTCGTACTTGGCTCCTCTTCCATTTCCAATATAATTTGGGGATCAACAATTTGCATTACTTGCTCCGGAAGACACATTTTTACATAGCTATGGAGGTTTACATTACCTGTAAACATGTTACTAGTTGGTCCTTTTCCTGTGAACATTTCTAGTAGTAACACTCCATAACTGTACATATCACCTTGCGTTGATACCTCCTCACCCATACCATACTCTGCAATATTAAATAATGAAAAAAATGCCCAACATTTTGAATTTTGGTATGATTGTTGAACTAGTAAGTTATATTTCTTTTGCTAAAAAAAACGTTCAACATTTCAAAAGATAAAATTATCTCAAGGGTTAAAATCTATGTTCAAATAAGATAGGGGTAGGACAATGGTTTAATTTGTTGTGGTAGCTATACAAACAATAAGGCAAAGTCAAGGAAAGTCATCTCTAAAACATGGCTTAATTTCTATATAATCTCGTAATTGGTTTTTAGTTCACCGCAAGATAATATAATGTAACTAAATAATATTTCTTAATCAATGTCAACATAAGAAGCAATAAACAATTACCTGGGGCAACATAGCCAATTGTTCCTCTAATCCCAATTGAACTTGATTGCTGATGAATAGAAATTCCATTGGTTGCTGAAAAAATCTTTACCAAGCCAAAATCACTAACATGGGCACACAAATCATCATCAAGAAGAATATTGCTTGGCTTTAAATCACAATGAACAAAAGTCATTTCACAATGATTGTGAAGATAATCCAATGCACATGCCACATCAATGGCAATGTTTAGCCTTTGAACAAAGTTCAAGTTCTTAGGTTCATGTTGCTCTAAAAGACTTGGGCGTAACCAATTTTCTAAGCTCCCATTTTCCATGAACTCGAAGACCAAAGCCTTGAAGTCGTTGCCTTTAAAATCAATGCTTGAGCAAGCTGTAATTATCTTGACAAGATTTCGATGGCGAATGTTCTTCAACGCTTCACATTCTGTAACGAAACTCTTGTTCGCTCCACGTTCGTGTAGTTTGAGCACCTTCACAACAACAATTTTTTCATCAGAGTTGAGAATCCCTTTATAAACAGAACCATATCCTCCCTCACCAATTAAGTTGGATGGAGAGAACCCATTTGTTGCTTGAAAAAGTTCTCCAAAAGATAGTTGTAAATATTGGTTTTGCAAAGGCGAGGCTAATTTGACTTGTTGTCTTGACCTTTTGTTCCGGTAAATAATAGCTAAAATGCACAATGAGAATAGAACAACAGTGAGAGTAACTATTAGAACTATTACTCTATGGTGGAAAGGTCGTTTTCTTTCATTTAAGACTTGCATTGGGCATGCAGGCAATTGCAATAGTTTAATTCCTCCGCATAGCTTACTATTTCCAACAACTGAGAAGGCACTAATGTTTGTGAAAACTCCTCCATTCGGAACTTCACCATCAAACATATTGTAAGAAAGATTGAGATATTGAAAGAACCGAAACTCCTCGAGAAACCTTGGAATTTGTCCAGACAAGTTGTTCCTAGAAACATCTAGCTCTTGAATACCTTTCAATTTTCTGAAGGTAGCCGGAATTGTACCTTCGAAAAGGTTACCCGATGTAGAGGAATTCTAAAACTTCACAATTGCCGAGAGTGGCAGGGATTTCTCCAAATAGTTTATTTTTTGATACATATAGTTGACCCAGATTTTTCAAGTTACCTACTTCTTGTGGTAGTAGTCCTGTTAAGTAATTTTGACTTAAGGATAGATCAAAGAGGGAAGGCAGACCAAAGATTTGATAAGGTATTGCTCCTGTGAGATAATTGTAATCAAGATAAATTTGTTGTAGATTGGTACAATTGCCTAAAGAAATAAGAATGCTTCCCTCAATCATATTTGTTGATAGGTCAAGTGCACCAAGCCTACTCAAGTTTCTAATAGACGATGGAATCTCTCCAGAAATGTTATTGTTGGTAAGAAAGAGTTTTTTCAACATGGAAAGTTTTCCAATGGAATTTGGAATACTACCTGTAAGCAAGTTCTGATCTAGAAAGAGGAATGGCAAATTTACAAGGTTCCCAATACCAAGAGGTATGTTTCCAGATATATAATTGTCTTGTAGAATGAACCAAGTGATCTTGGTGGAGAGATTTGCAATGGAATGGGGCAAAAAACCTTTAAAATGATTCATAGACAAATACAGAATCTGTAGATTGGAACAATTGGATAAAGAAGTGAGGAAGCTCATTAATTCATTGCCTTGGTTTGTTCCAAGTGAATTGTTTGGAGCAGAAAAAACTTCTAAAGCATCAAGGGTTCCCAGATTCATAGGCATGGACCCTATAAAAGAATTGCTGCCAAAATCAATTTGCACAAGTCTCGTAGCATTGGCTATTGATGATGGAATTTGGCCATAGAATTGATTGGATTCAACATAAAATCCTAGTAAATTTGGAAGTGTCAAGCCTAAATCTGGTGGTAGAATTCAATGCAATTGGTTGTTAGTGATGGAGAAGTAATAGATTGATGAAATGTTGTAAAGCGAACTAGGAACCATATCGGACAAATTGTTTACCGACAACTGAAGAAACTCCAACTTCGAAAGCTGCCCAAGTTGGGTGGGAATGCTTCCCTCTAGATTATTGTACTCTAGAGTAAGCCTATGTAGATTGGAAAGGTTCCCAATTGAAAGTGGGATAGTTCCAGTGAGATGATTGGCTGCAAGATTCAAGGTGGAGAGATTGGACAAGGAACCCAGCTCTGTAGGAATTTTACCTCCTAGATTGTTACCACGCATATGGATAACTCTCAAGTGTGAACAATGAGTCAAATTGGTAGGAAATTCACCTTGGAAAGAGTTATTCAAAAGCAGAAGATACTGTAGACGAAACAACTTGCCAATTTCCGGTGGGATTTCGCCATGAAAACTATTGTTACTGAGATCAATCCTCCTAAGGAAGGTGAGGTTCCCAATTTGAGGAGATAGCGAACCCACCAATGCGAGAGATGATATGTTTAGGAGTGTCACACGTTGATGTCGACGACCGCATAAGACTCCTTGCCAATTGCAAAAGTGAATTGAATGATTCCATGAGCTTAAGGCACCTAGAGGATCTCCTTGTATCAATTCCTTGATTGCAAGCAGAGCCTGATGGTCTGTCTCGTTGGTGAGAACTAAACTGGGGTTGGCGTTGGCAGTGGTAATCAGTTCAAGAGAGTTCATGAAAAAGAAGATGAAACAAAGTATAGATATATAAAGTAGACAACTGAGAAAAGTTGAATTTGTTTGCTCCATTTGGTGTCAAAAATAGAATATTATTATGATGGGAAATGGAACTGATCAACTTGTATACTCCAATGGAGAGCCAAATATATGTATTTATGGAGCCAAAGGCTTGGGACCCCTTATTTTTTTTTTTTTTTTGGGTGGCAAATTACAATGGTAATTCTTATTCTTTGGTAATTGTATCATTTTGGTCTTTGTAATTTCGATTGACTCAATTTTAATCCGAAATTTATGATTTTGTCTCAATTTAATCTAATTAATTTCAATTTTTAGTATTTTTTTATGAAAAATGCGCACACAAGTATCATGTGTCATACTTTTATAAAAAAATTATAAATTGTTCGACTTAGTGAGTTAAATTGAACTAATTTAGTGACCGTTTTCTTTCAAAAACCCAAATTGATATTATCAATTAGACTAAATGGACACAAAATTTAAGATTAATGATCAAAATTGAACTAATTAAATTGACAAGCACCAAAATAATTGAAAGGTTAAAATGGACTATCAATATAATTTGTTCTTTTTTTTTTTTTTTCTTTCCCCCGAGTTTATTGTGTTAGTAAGGGGTTGTCGCCAAAAAATCAAAAATTCAACCCCATGACATTTTTGTTTATATTTTATATATATAAATTAAAATATAAAAAATCTATTATAAGATTTGAACACTCCTTCGTGGTAAAATTAATATGGATCAATCTGATCCTACACTCTTAACTTAAATCAGTGTCCCTACAACTGCTATATGAGTAGAAATTCCCATCTACTCTGATTTTTTGTGTGATGGAAATCTAACTTTTATCAAGTTGAGCACTAGAACCTGAACCGCAATTAAAAATTTAATTTCAGTGGAAATATGATTCATGCGGGCCTCTCGATTCAATACAGCCTTTCTGTGATGTTGCATGGTAGGAGCTGATTTTAATGTTGACTGCTTTCCAGCCCGTGGGTGGAAGAAAAAGTCTTGGTGCATATGGATTCCGCGTTCGATTTCTTCTGTAAACGTAGCATAGTTGTGGGTGAAAAAGTTTCTTTGTACAACGTATGTGTTGGAAAATTTGGTTTATAAGGCTTATTTTGGGCCAACTTTGAGCCCAAAATTGAGTGGGTCCCAAATGTCTTTTGGGGTGGGTCTGAATAAATGATGTGTTCCTTGCCGCTTGGTAAGTCACACGGTGAAGACGGTTCATCAAAACCATTTATAAGTGAATGAGAACTTGACGTCGTTTTCGGATTCGTGGAATTGAACAAACTTAAGAGTTAAATGTGGGTTTCCTTATATGGGGTGTCCCACATTGAAACTTGAATAGAGCTTTTGTGAGTATATAAGCTCTAGGTGTACAGCCTTGGATTGGGCCCCAAGGGGCATTCCAAATTTGTAGAAGGGAGAAGTTATGGACAAAGTGAACCTTAACCCAAACCAGCATGCGCGCCGCCGTTCGACCGGCCGTGCCGGGCTGGGTTGTGGGTTGGGTCGGTTCTTGTATTAATTTTTTAGACAAAATTCATTTGAATTTTTTCCAAAAATTATTGCGGGAAATTAATTCAAAATTTGAATTCTAGATTTCTGTCCATTCTTAGTCCGAAATTCAAACAGGTTTTCAATCTGTTGGACAGATTCAATTTCATAAATTGCCCAGACAGTTACAGATTCGAATCAGTAACTGTATCTGTTAGTTATAGGTTCAAATCTGTCCGAAACAGTGTAGCAGTTACAAACATATCTGTTTGAATTTCAAACAGAATCTGTCCAGTTTGAATTCCCACCTATTCACTTCAAATTAGCACCTATTCGGGTCAGTTATTTTGCCTATAAATACCAACATTCCAGCAGTGTTTAAGGATCCGAAAATCAGTCTGAAAATCCCATCTTGTGCTGTCCAACTTTTATCTTTGGTGCATTGTTCTTCATATTAGTTTTAGAATAAATTTTAAAGAGTTAGAACACAGGTTTGGTTCGCCGTTCAATTTGTTTTGGAGTGCTACTACAAATTGGTTAAGATCATTGTATCTTGGGAGATAGACGCCACATAATCGTAAGCACCGTAGCAGAGCGAATCTGTCTTAACGACAGAGTGTCACACATTCGACTTGGTCTTTTATTTTTTCATTTGGTTCGACAAAATAAATTCTGTAAGTTTTTATTTTATTTTGTTTGATGTAGTTTCAATTTATTTCATTTACACAGAAGATTGGAGTAAAAATTTGGTATAACGTGATATTGATAACATGATATTACTAACAAATAATAACTCTATATGTGGAGGGTGAATCTCTACTTTCTAGGTGTCACATATACATTAGAGGAGGGTAAATGGTGAAAAATTATTAGACGGTGACACTCATGACGTAGTATCACCGTTGCAAGAGAGGGAAGAAATTATGAAGTGTTTTAGAATATCACATGATTGAGTGTCTGCTTGCTTAGCACATAATATTATGACCTTATCTCATTTTCCCTAATAAAGAGTTGTGTTTAGATAATATTGTTAATTCATTGAACCACCAATTAATCACAATGCTATTGAGCATAGACTGATCTTGGTTTTGGACCATCCAATAACTTTTCTCAATCTAGGAGTGGATTGTTAGTGTTTTTTTCATTGACATTTTTTATTTTTATTTTGGTTAATTTTTTTATTTTATTTTTAAACTCGAAAGTACTTCAATGCCCTTATTATATGATTATTCTACCAATACTTTCACAATTTCTCATTTATTGATATTGCATATAATTATTTATATCACATCTACATTAAAAATAAAATAAAGATAAAAACCTAGTATAAACAAAAAGTGATGGGCAAAGGGTAGCCCAAGCAGTAAAGGGCCCTTTTACCATATTACTTGTTCGAGTTTCAAGTCTCTCCTTTAAGATAAAAATATTTAGAATTTGTTTGGCATGATCTATGGTAGTATATTTTTTTATTTTTTAAAAATTACATCATCTCTCTATTTTTTTTTATTTATCTTGTCGTAAAAAATAAAAAAAATATACTTATTTAGATCATCCTAAACAACCCTTTATTGTATTGTATCAAAAAAACAAAAAACAAAAGGACACTCGGGTGATAAATATATATATTCTCACATCTCTCTCTCTCTCTCTATATATATATTTGTTGTGTTTTGTGAAATAAATAGTTTGTTTTAGCATGCCAGGAGATCTGATTAGACGAAATCTCACTGAAATTTGTGTGGATCTTTAGATCTCCCTCGACGACATCTGAAAATTGTTTCAAATCATTGTGTTTTTTTTTTTAGGATAACTTGTATGATATTTGTATTCATGCATTGTAGGTGTTTGTTGAAAGTTCTAAGAGAAATGACATTATTGTTTGATTATAGGACAACTAGTAAATTTTATTTGCTAAAGATACATATAATTTTCAGGTAGATGGTTGCCATTAGATATCATCCATGTCTTTGTTTTTAGCTACTGTAACTTTTGCTACTATTTGTGTTCTCTTAAGTTAGCTATATATGCTGCTTTGTTTAAATAATAAGCAACAATTGGTTTCTTCACTTTCTGAGAACTTCTAACGAGGACTTGTATATGAGTATTTATTCCTCAGTGGTAATTGGTTTGATTTGTACAGATTGTGAATCTTAAGGGTTGTGTGATTGTTTCTCTCTTTCTACTCTCTCACTGCATTACACAGATCAAGTCCACAGATCATCCTATTTGTGCAAATTAGAGAGAAGAGTTCTGTTTTGTGAAGGACAGATCAAGTCCACAGATCAAAAACAAAAAAATTTGTACAGATAAAAAATTAGACAGATAAAATTTGAACAGATGGGGGGAATTTTGGGCAGATATTCAAAAAAAATCAACAGATGAAAAAAAGTTAACAGATAAATTAAGGGCGTAAAATTGAAAATAAAATATCTTTCAAAACTAACAAAAACACTTTTTATTAAACTATTTCACAAAGTGTGAACCTTCCATCAATAAAAAAAGGAAAACGTTTGAGGGCCACAATTTTTGTGGCCGCAATGGCTCAAAATGCCAAAACGACAACGATGTCGTTTTGACAATTTTGAGCCATTGTGGCCACAAAAATTGTGGCCCTCTAGCATTGTTACTCACTGGACCTTATACCTTATACATTCTTTAATTTGAACTTTTCAACAATTAACTCAATAAAAAAATTTGTGACTCCTACTGCTGGTATTTAAGTAGAAATGCACATCTAACTGTATCAAGTTGAATAATCCTAAGAAAAAAAAAGTTGAATATTTCAACTTGTATATAATACGACAATATAATAATTTAAAATCCGTGGAAATATATTTCATGCGGTCCCTATGAGAATTTAATTTCCATTGAAATATACTTCAAAGGGCCCTCTTGATTCATGGATAGCTTTTCAGTGATGTCTATGGTTGAAGTCAATGTTGCGAGCCTGTCCTGTGGCTCCTAGTTTAATTTTTTTATTTTATTGTAACATGTATTAAATGTCAGTCTGACTATATAGTATAAATATATTTTGTAAATTTTAAAAATATCAAGTTAGATTGAGTGGAAAGTGCTAGTCATCTCTTAACCCACCACCACTATGACTATCACTATCAATCACTCCATTAGTAATGGCAAATAAAAAATTTCACTTCGAATTTCGGACCTCAACATCCTACTGCTCATGGTGTTTCACGATCAGTATTGGAAATGAACGGAGAAGTGACTCTTTTGAGTGAATAAATCCATCAGTAATATAATTATTAGCATATTCATTTTAGAATTATAATTAAGTATAAGAAAATATTTTAAAAAAATCAATTTATATAAAAAGTATTTTTTTATGAAATATTTTTTATCCAAATAAATGGAGGATTGAGAAAGAAAGGGATATGTCTTTGGGAATACTTTGATTGCAATCTTGAGTATAAAATTAATAGCTCAATTGAATAACGTATGCATAGTTTTACCAAGTAAAATTAATAGTGGCTGAGCTGAATAACGTATACATTGGTTTTTCCAAGCTAAATAATGTATGCGTCGGTTTTTCCAAGTAAAATTAATAGTGACTGAGCTGAATAACGTATGCATTGGCTTTTCCACGTCAAGCAAAATTAATGAAGTCAAGTGGTGAAGAAAGGAACACAATTCCCTTGGAATAACTTGTTCATTTGTTTATTGAACTGTTCCACTATGACAAAGCTTGTATTTGGAGCGGTTGTTGTCCATGAAGCACAGTAGTCAATGATCATTTTGGATTTTATTTTGATGATTTGAACTGTTAATTTTTTTAGGTATATTATGTAGAACAAATTTACAAAAAATTAAGTTGATCGGATATCGGTAGACCTTTTTATGAAATTACAATTGTATTCAGTTTTACATTTAAAATAACACTTGTCATTCTTGGATATCGTTAAATATTTCATCAAATTACATTTGTATTTAATTTTGTGTTTAAAATAATTCTTGCCATTCATTTTTTTCAATACACATGTTTTGATGAGTGGTTTATCAATATCTTATCAATTTGAACTTTTGCAAATTTGCGATATATTCTAAAAATGAATAACATGGATTATCAAAATAAAAATTGAATGGACCCACAATGCACGCACAAGAGTGAATGTTGTGCTTCATGCACAACAAGCACCCCAATGTCGACAAGCACAATCTCGAACAAATTATCAAAAATATCCTCTGTTTTTTATTCTTTTCTGGTTATTTTTTTAATTAAAAAAATTGAAAATACCCTCTTTTGTTTCTTGTTATCCTTTTACTAACCAAAAAAAAAAAAACAAAAACAAAAACAAAAACAAAATAAACAAAGGTCTTATTTTCTCAAGATTCAGCTAAAAAATATCTTCTACATTTCTATTTAACTACTAATTATAGCTATTTTGGAAAGATGGTTAAAAGCCATCTTTTAGCTTTTAACTCATTTTTTGTCATATCATCTCTCACAATTTTTACACGTTTTTTTAAAAAAAGTCAAAAAGTTAGTTTTTAACTATCTTCCCAAAACAACTGGTCAATTAGACTATTATCACCTTCATTAAAACTAGGATTAAAATACCATTAGGGCACGGATTCACAATCCAATGTTTGAGTCTGACAAAATTGTCGAATTTTTAATATTGGGAGGGACTGGAGATCATAATTTTAATTATGAAAGAAAAAAATGAATATATAATAAATGATTATTGACTAATTTAATTGAATAACTAATAATACACTAATTCATGGGATTATTAGGGGTTGTTTGGGATGTTCTAAATAAGTGCACTTTTTGACTTTTTATGAAATATGGGTTGGGTTTGAAGTGATATAATAAAGAGGTGATGTGACTTAAATAAGATGATGTGACTTAAATAAGATAGTGACTTTTTGACTTTTTTTGAATATGCCAAATTTAGCCTTAATCTTTTCATTATTAATTTCCCTCGACCAAATAGACACAAAATTTAAGATTAATGATCAAAATTGAGCTAATTAAAATGACAAGGACCAAAATAATAGGGGGAAAAAATTTCCTCTCTCTAAAAACCTCTCGCTCTGTCACTCTAAAAACCTCCACCCCGGGCCTCACTGTTGGCCAGTCGGCCGTCGCCTTTGGCCATGGCAGTCGGTTGGCCTCGCCTCTTTTGTGCGTGATTGTTGTTTTCCTTTCTAATAAACTTGAATCCCCATAGTTTTTCCAAATCTTTTTCAGTTCTCTTGGTTGTTTAAGGGGTGGGTTTCAGTCTTGGTGGGTTTCGACCATGGAAGGCGCCTTGAATATGGGAGGGTTGGATTTGTTTAGGAACTTCATTTGGGTGCTCCTATGCGAGTGGGAGTTTGAGGGGTGGATTCCATTCAGATCTATGGAGGTCGGCTTTGGGCCGAAAAAAGGAATGATCCAAATTTGTTTAGAAGCTTCATTCGGGCGCTCCTTTGAGAGTGGGAGTTTGAGAGGTGAACTCTATTCAGATCTATGGAGGTCGATGTTTCATTCGGCTCAGAGGAGGTTGTTCGGCTCAGGCACTCTGATGTAGTTATGGTGTTTGGCGACTTCATTCTAGAGGGAGTTGTTCTTGGGGTGGATCTTGGGTCTTTCAGCCATGGATTTTCTTTGGCCATGAGAGGTATTGGTGTTGGTGGTTCTTAGAAAGCTTTGTCTCCGTGAGAGGTGGTGTTTCGGCTTGTGGAGGAGGTATTTTCGACCTTGTAGTGTTTGTTAGATCGGCCATGGAAGTGGGTGTGAGTGTTCGGCCAAAAGGTGTTTTCGCCGTGGGTGTCTCGATATTGGAAACAAACTTCGGCCATGGAGTGGGTGAAGTCCGGCGGAGTCCGGCGGAAATGTCAAGCGTAGGTGAAGTTTCGGCGGAAGTGTCAAGCGTAGGTGAAGTTTCGGCGGAAGTGTCAAGCGTGGGTAATGTACTACAAAGGGAATAGTGTTCTGGTGTGGGAGTTCCGGCCGTGGACGTTTCAGTGTTCCGGTCATAGAGTGGGTGAAGCCCGATGGAGATGTCAGGCGTAGGAGAAGGCCGGCGGAAGGGTCAGGAGTGGAACAGCAAGGAGTTCTTTAGGCATGCGTCTCGGTTTTGATGTTTTGGATTAGTGGGCGTTAATGCTGTGGTTAGTATAAAATAATCAAGAGTGCTGCTTTTGGGTTTTTTTTTTGCGGTAGTGTGGTTGGACTTTGGGGTTCTTGTTTTTTTGTTTTTTGAGTTAAGTGTTTCTTAACTATTTGCTTTTGTTTTGGGGGATTTTTTGGTAAAAAAATTTGTGAGGCCAAGGGGTTGATTGTATGAGTGCGAGTAGCAGTAGTAAGAGTATTTTGTACTGTCTAAACCTCTCTCGATACATTTCATCTTCCTATACCTTTAATTTCATGTTTTTAATGAAATTTTTACTTTGATGATCAAAAAAAAAAAAAAAAGGGCCAAAATAATAGAAAGGTTAAAATGGACTATCAATGTAATTTCTTCTTCTTCTTTTTTTTTTTTTTTTTTCCCATAGTTTATTGTGTTATTAAGGGGTCGTCACCAAAAAGTCAAAAATTCAACCCCATGACATATTTGTTTATATTTTATATGTAAAATTTAAAATATAAAAGTTCTATTATAAGATTTGAACACTAACCTTCGTGGTAAAATTAATATACTCTAGAACCATAAAACCAAATCAAACCAAACCAGTTTCTGTGGTTTGAACCTGATCCGATTCCACAGTTTAACAGTTCAATTACACTTCTAATTTTTCAAAAACCAGTTCCTATAGTTCGATGCCTTATTTTCTCTAAAACCGGATCAATCTGATCCTACACTCTAACTTAAATCAGTGACCCTACGGCTGCTATATGAGTAGAAATTCCCATCTACTCTGAATTTTTGTGTGATGGAAATCTAACTTTTATCAAGTTGAGCACTAGAACCTGAACCACAATTAAGAATTTAATTTCCGTGGAAATATAATTCATGTGGGCCTCTGATTCAATACAGCCTTTCTGTGATGTTGCATGGTAGGAGCCGATTTTGATGTTGACTGCTTTTCAGCCCGTTACTTCTAGGTTCTGTGCATTAGGTACCATGGGTGGAAGAAGGAAAATGCCCCGGAGCTCTAATTAGAGCTGAAAAAGGACAGCTCTAATGAGCTGTCACCCATTTAAAAAAAAAAAAAAAAAAAAAAAAACAGTGAAGTAGAAGACAAAAAAAAGTAGAGAAAAAGACAAATTAGTGCTATTTTAGTGCTCTTTTTTTAGAGCTCCGGAGCATTACTAGTGGAAGAAGGAAAATGCCCCGGAGCTCTAATTAGAGCTGAAAAAGGACAGCTCTAATGAACTGTCACCCATTTATTAAAAAAAAAAAAAAAAAAAAAAACAGTGAAGTAGAAGACAAAAAAAAGTGGAGAAAAAGACAAATTAGTGCTACTTTAGTGCTCTTTTTTTAGAGCTCCGGAGCATTACTGGTGGAAGAAGGAAAATGTCCCGGAGCTCTAATTAGAGCTGAAAAAGGACAGCTCTAATGAGCTGTCACCCATTTAAAAAAAAAAAAAAAAAAAAAAACAGCGAAGTAGAACACAAAAAAAAGTGGAGAAAAAGACAAATTAGTGCTATTTTAGTGCTCTTTTTTTAGAGCTCCGGAGCATTACTGGTGGAAGAAGGAAAATGCCCCGGAGCTCTAATTAGAGCTGAAAAAGAACAGCTCTAATGAGCTGTCACCCATTTAAAAAAAAAAAAAAAAAAAAACAGTGAAGTAGAAGACAAAAAAAAGTGGAGAAAAAGACAAATTAGTGCTATTTTAGTGCATATGGATTCTGTGTTCGATTTCTTCTGTAAACGTAGCATAGTTGTGGGTGAAAAAGTTTGTTTGCACTACGTACGTTATGGAGTAAAAATTTAGCTTAACTAACACACAATAACTCTATATGTGGAGAGTGAATCTCTACTTTCTAGGTGCCACATATACATTGGAGGAGAGTAAATGGTGAAAAATTATTAGAGGGTGAAGTGTTTTAGAATATCACATGATTGAATGTCTGCTTGTTTAACACAATATTGTGACCTTATCTCATTTTCTCTAATAAAGAGTTGTGTTTGGATAATACTGTCAATTCATCGGACCACCAACTAATCACAGTGCTATTGAGCATCGACTGATCTTGGTTTTGGACCATCCAATAACTTTTCCCAATCTAGGAGTGGATTGTTGGTGTTTTTTCTTTGACGTTTTTTATTTTTATTTTGGTTAATTTTTTTATTTTATTTTTAAACTCGAAAGTATTTCAATGCCCTTATTACATGATTATTCTACCAATACTTTCACAATTGCTCATTTATTGATATTGCATATAATTATTTATATCACATCTACATTTAAAGAAAAAGAAAAAAAAAGAAAAGAAAGTAGTATAAACAAAAAGTGATGGGGCAAAGGGTAACCCAAGCAGTAAAGGCCCCTTTTACCATAACTTGTCTGAGTTTCAAGTCTCTCTTTTAAGATAGAAATATTTGTTATTGTATTGTATCAAAAAAAAAAAATAAAATAAAATAAAATAAAATAAAAGGACTCTCGGATGATAAATGTATATATTCTCACATTTCTTTCTCTCTCTCCCTCTCTCTCTATGTATATATTTGTTGTGTTTTGTGAAATAAATAGTTTGTTTTAGCATTCCAGGAGATTTGATTAGACAAAATCTTGCTGAAATCTGTGTGGATCTGTAGATCTCACTCGACGAGATCTGAAAATTGTTTCAAATTGTTGTGTTAGTTTTTTTAGGATAACTTGTATGATTTTTGTATTCATGCATTTTAGGTGTCTGTTGAAAGTTATAAGAGAAATGACATTATTTGCTAAAGATACATATAATTTTCAGGTAGATGGTTGCCATTAGATATCATCCATGTCTTTCTTTTTAGCTACTGTTATTTTTGCTACTATTTGTATTCTCTTAAGCTAGGCTATATATGCTGGTTTGTTTAAATAATAAGCAACACTTGGTTTCTTCATTTTCTGAGAACTTCTAACGAGGACTTGTATATGAGGATTTATTCCTCAGTGGTAACTGGTTTGATTTGTACAGATTGTGAATCTTAAGGGTTGTGTGATTGTTTCTCTCTTTCTACTCTCTCACTGCATTACACAGATCAAGTCCACAGATCATCCTATCTGTGCAAATTAGAGAGAGGAGTTCTGTTTTGCGAAGGACAGATCAAGTCCACATATAAAAAAAAAAAAAAAAAAAATTGTCCAGATAAAAAATTAGACAGATAAAATTTGAACAGATAGGGGAAAAATTTGAATAGATATTTTAAAAAAGTTAACAGATAAATGAAGAGGGTAAAATTGAAAACAAAATATCATTCAAAACTAACAAAAACACTTTTCACTAAACTATTTTACAAAGTGTGGACCTCTTATCAATAAAAAAATATTCACTGAACCTTATACCTTATACATTCTTTAATTTGAACTTTTCAACAATTAACTCAATAAAAAAATTTGTGAGTCCTGCTGGTATTTAAGTAGAAATGCACATCTAACTATATCAAGTTGAATATTCCTAAAAAAACCAGTTGAATATTTCAACTTGCATAAAATACGACAATATAATAATTTAAAATCTGTGGAAATATTCCATACGGTCCCTGTGAGAATTTAATTTCTGTTGAAAATTTCAACTTGAAATATACTTCAAAGGGTCCTCTTGATTCATGGATAGCTTTTCAGTGACGTCTACGGATGAAGTCAATGTTGTGGGCTTGTCCTATGGCTTCTAATTTATTTATTTTTATTTTTTATTGTAACATATATTAAATAAGCTCAAAATTTAATCTCAGTCCGACTTTATAGTATAAATATTAAGCTTCAAAAATATCAAGTTAGATGGGTGGGAAGTGCTAGCCATCGTCTAACCCACCACCACTATTACCATCACTATCAATCAGTCACCCCCCTTAGTAATACTCTTTTGGATGAATAAATCCATCAATAATATAATTATTAGCATATTCATTTTAGAATTATAATTAAATATAAGAAAATATTTTTTATCCAATTAAATGGAGGATTAAGAAAGAAAGGGACATGTCTTTGGCAATACTTTAATTGCAATCTTGAGTATAAAATTAGTAGCTCAGTTGAATAATGTATGCATGGCTTTTCCAAGTAAAATTAATAGTAGCTCAGCTGAATAACGTATCCATTGGTTTTTCCAAGCTGAATAGCGTATGCATCGGTTTTTCCAGGTAAAATTAATAGTGACTGAGCTAAATAACGTATGCATTAATTTTTCCAAGTAAAATTGATAATGATTGAGTTGAATATCGTATGCATTGGTTTTTCCACGTCAAGCAAAATTAATGAAGTCAAGTGGTGAAGGAAGGAACCCAATAATGTATGCATTGGTTTTTCCACGTCAAACAAAATTAATGAAGTCAAGTGGTGAAGAAAGGGACACAATTCCCTTGGAATAACTTGTTCACTTGTTCATTGAACTATTCCACAGTGACAAAGCATGTATTTGAAGCGATTGTTGTCCATGAAGCAAAGTAGTCAAAGATCATTTTGGATTCTATTTCGATGATTTGAATTGTTTATTTTTTAAAATATATTATGTAGAATAAATTTATAAAAAATTAATTTTATCGGATATCGGTAAACCTTTTATCAAATTACAATTGTATTCAGTTTTATATTTAAAATAACACTTGTCATTCTTGGATATCATTAAATATTTCATCAAATTATATTTGTATTTAGTTTTGTGTTAAAATAATTCTTGCCATTCATTTTTTTCGTTACACATGTTTTGGTGAGTGGTTTACCAATATCTTATTAATTTTATTTTTTGTAGATTTATTTTACACTATATATTCCAAAAATGAACTATATGAATTATTGAAATAAAACTTGAATTGAACCACAATGCACGCACAAGAGTGAATGTTGTGCTTCATGCACAACAAGCACCCCAATGTCAACAAGCACAGTTTCAAAAAAATTACCAAAAATATCCTCTGTTTTTAATTTTATTTTTTTTGGTTATTTTTTAATTAAAAAAATTGAAAATGCCCTCTTTTGTTTCTTGTTATCCTTTAACTAACCAAAAAATAAAAAAAAAGGTCTTATTTTCTCTAGATTTAGCTGAAAAATATCTTCTACATTTCTATTTAACTACTAGTTATACAGCTTTACAGTCAATTAGACTATTATCACCTTCATTAAAATTAAGATTAAAATACCATTAGGGCATGGACTCACAATCCAATGTTTGAGTGCAAATTTTATTAAATTGATTAATCAGCTAAAAATGTCAAATTTTTAATATTGAGAGGGACTAGGGATCATAATTTTAAGGGTAAATTACAAATACCCCCTGAGGTTTGATTAAAATATGAATTGCCCCTTGTGGTTCTGAAAATTACATTCAACCTCTTGAGATTTCTAATTTCATAACAAATCTCCTATTTTATTAATAAATCATCAAGTCAATTAATAATTTTTAATGATGTTAGAAATATGTTTAAATTAATAATTTAGGTAAGTTTATTATTGTATAGGAGAACAATTATGAATTTCATTTTTTTAGTTAATTATTTTAAATAAAAAATTCTAATAAGGGGGTATTTGTAATTTTTCAAACTACAGGGAGCAATCTGTATTTTAAGAAAACCTCAGAAGGTGTATTTGTAATTTACCCTAATTTTAATTATGAAAGAAAAAAATAAAAAAATAAAAAATTATTATCTGACTAATTTAACTGAATAATTAATCATACACTAATTCATGGAATTATTAATCTTTTCATTATTAGTGTACTTAAAAATCTTTTCATTGTTAACTTCTTCCCTAAAGTTTACAATTTAAGTTTATATGATGTAATTTCTAGCGGCCATTTAATTATTTAATAAAATAATCAACTAGGCTTAGCCTAGTTGGCCACCATGCCTTCCTTAGGACTAAGGAGGTCATGGGTTCAATTCCTCTTTGGGGGGGGGTTGAATTAAGAGAGTGCAAGCACTTAGATACTTTGCCGAGGGTGAGGAGATTTTCTCACAGAGGTGCTAATTTAACAACTAACAACTAACATTTGTCGATCAAAAATAAAATGATAATAAAATAAGAATGGTTATTGTGTGTGCTGATTTCTGACCACACTGCCAAACGGGTACTCAGCTGGAGAACATCGGCAGAATAGATTGTGCCCGAACAACCTGTCACAGAAAGATAAGACTCCGGCGGTGGTTCGTCCACCTGGGGGGCACTCCGACGATCAAGTCAGTACTCAATTATCTCTCAAAGATAGCAAACAGTGCTTAACTCAGTAGCCAGAATACAAAAAGCATACCTTAGACCCATGGAGGTACCTTGCTTTTATAGTCAACACTAACCTGATCCCTGTAGAAGCCTAGCTCTTCTTAGACTCTGGCTCAATGCTTATCCTAGACTCTCAAATAGATAGAGATAAACTCCCTAAGAGCTTTATCTTTATCCAGACTGAGGTCCTCCCCCATTCTTGGACTCTTGTCCCTTATCTATTCATCCCGGATTTCGGTATCTCTGCAAATAATCTCGGCCTAGCCGAGATCACCTCGGCGCCATGACCAAGACATGTGGCACCTCGGCTGACACTTTGGTGTCACCTTGGCCACGTGTTGTCATTCTCAAAATATGCTCCCACAACTACCCCCTAGGTTCTATTACCTCGGCATCCTGAGGTGATGGAACCTACACCGTTTGTCCATATAGCACATCGACTAGGACTCACTCCATCTTTCATGACCGAAATCATCACACGTCAGCTTCTCATGATCAAGACTCTGCAGTTTACTTTATCAATGACCAAGAACCAAGAACCGAGTTCTTCAAGTCCCTTAACCGATCGTCTCCCTAGCCGAGGTTCTCGCCTCATTAAATTAAAAACTCCAAGAGTTCTAACTGCACATAAGCTGTCACGCACGGTTTCTCAGTCATTTTTGCCACGCATCTTTTCCTTATTGACCCGTACCTAACATACGTTATCAGGTTGCATCGCTTCTATGCGCGCTGCCTGACAGACACGTCATCCAAAGCATATTAATTGTGATTTTGCCGCCTTTTCATGTTTTAACAAAAACACTTCCCTCTTTTCGTCTTTTCACTTTCGCTTTCTTCGTTTTCCCTCTGAGTTCAAGCTTTCTCTCTCTCTAAACAAGAAGCCACCATTGTCGTTTTCCCAAAGCTTTTTGCAACTGTTTTCGTTCTTCGCCTCCGGCGAGGCATTCACTGTTCTGATCTACGCACCACCATCGTCTGACTTCGACGAACCTCACACTGACGTTATTCTCTTTGGTAAGTTATTGTTTCTTCAGTTTTTTTATTTACTTCAAACTTTGTTATACTTCTATGCTGCCATTGTGAATCCATTCATGTTCTTTGAATTTTCGTCTGTGTTCTAAATTACATCATTTTTGTTTGCGATCTTGCTTCTGTCCAATCTTTTTATGGGTATATGTATTCACATATTGCTCACACACTTGCCATCTTGCCACTGTTCTTGGCTTTGCACATCTGCACACACTTTGTACAATGTTCTCGATTTTGCTTTCTGGGTTATGAATTACATTCCTTTTTTGTTTTCTTTGTCTTATTTTCCAGATTCTTGCTCATAATTCTTGTTTTAGTAGCTCTAGGTTTGGAATTTGCCCTAGAACTCCTATTCTTAGGAAAATCGAAACAAATTCCCCTCTGATCTTCAAAAACCCTTGCCTCAGTACCTGATTAGGGTTTAGCCGAGGTCATCAAACCCACACAAACCACATCTTGTACCTTCTCCCTTTAGCCGACATCATGGATATATTTAGGTGGAGGGTGGACACCCCAGAAAAGCTTGAGCACTTTAGGAGAGAGTTCTCCATCCCTGCCGATGTCCATCTAAGGTTGGTAGGAGAGGAGGACTCCATTATGCCTGATGGGGACTCCATACCTTTTCCCGTAGTGGCCTTGTAGACCCCCCGAACTTCCTCCGCGCAGCCCCCCTTTCAGAGAGAGCGCAAATTGGGTTCTAGCTACTACAGTTCAGACTTCTGTCACGGTTCTGAATCTAATCTCACAAAGTGCAATGTAAGACTGATAAATCACCAAAGAGTCAAATCCGGCAACTGGTTTTGAAAAATCAATTTTGAATCAAAAGCGCCAAACATGGACTGCTTTGTCAGATTTCAAAGTCGCCAACTAAATATTTTATTTTAGGAAATTTAGGAAACCCTGACTCGTGCCTAAGGCTACGTGTCCATCATTACCAAAGTTGCCTCGGCTCAGGAACTTGGGTACGAGAGGCCGATCAAAGGATCGGCCTCTACTAAACATGATATGTTATTTTGAAAACACAAGTGTTCTTATTTCGGTTATTTAGCTAACTTACTACGTGATGCGCACAGCATACAAGTATAGACTAGATCGCCTAAATTGGAACAAAACAATTCAATGTTTGTTTTCAAAAATGGTTTGAATTTGCCACCCTCAAGTGGGCTTAGAAATGCGGATTTGCCACCAAACAATGTGGGCTTAAAACATGATGATTTGCCACTCCAAGTGGACTTAAAACTCACATTTTGATGAATTGTTCCAATTCAAGTAATGAAACCTTCATCCACAGGCATTCATGCAGTTAATCATTTAAGCAAATAGCCTCATGGCAAGCATGCTGTCGTGGCAACACTCACACTCGTGCAAGGATGCTAAAGCGTAAACACTTATAGGGTACTCCGAGCCAAAACAGAAAACTAGTTAGAAATCATGCATGATCCTAACTATAAAAGATGCCTAATGCAACGCATGCAAAAAAAAGGCAACTAAAATAGGCTTGGCTAGCTAAGATGGCATATGAATGCAACACTTGATACACGTATTCAAATATGAATGCAACACTTGATACACGTATTCAAATATGAATGCAACACTTGATAAACTTGATACAGGAGCATTTTGGATACGTGTATCAAGTGTTTACGTGTTTCCAAAATTTCAATACCTATTTGAATATGTGTATCAAGTGTTGCATTCATATGCCATCTTAGCTAGCCGAGCCTATTTTAGTTGCATTTTTTTACATGCGTTACATTAGGCATCTTGTATAGTTAGGATCATGCATGGTTTCTAACTAGTTTTCTGTTTTGGCTCGGAGTACCCTGTAAGTGTTTACACTTTAGCATCCTTGCATGAGTGTGAGTGTTGCCATGATAGCATGCTTGCCATAAGGCTATTTGCTTAAATGATTAACTGCATGAATGCCTGTGGATGAAGGCTTCATTACTTGAATTGGAACAATTCATCAAAATGTTAGTTTTAAGCCCACTTGGAGTGGCAAATCATCATGTTTTAAGCCCACCTTGTTTGGTGGCAAATCCACATTTCTAAGCCCACTTGAGGGTGGCAAATTCAAACCATTTTTGAAAACAAACATTGAATTGTTTTGTTCCAATTTAGGCGATCTAGTCTATACTTGTATGTTGTGCGCATCACGTAGTAAGGTAGCTAAATAACCGAAATAAGAACACTTGTGTTTTCAAAATAACATATCATGTTTAGTAGAGGCCGATCCTTTGATCGGCCTCTCGTACCCAAGTTTAGGACCTTCCCCTCTCGTACCCAAGTTCTCGAGCTGAGGCAACTTTGGTGATGACGGACACGGGGCCTTAGGTACGAGTCAGGGTTTCCTAAATTTCCCAAAATAAAATATTTAGGTGGCGACTCTGAAATCCGACAAAGCAGTCCATGTTTGACACTTTTGATTCAAAATTGATTTTTCAAAACCAATTTCCAGATTTGACTCTTTGGTGATTTATCAGTCTTACATTGCACTTTGTGAGATTAGATTCAGAATCGTGACAAGAGTCCGAACTGTAGTAGCTAGAACCTAATTTGCGCCCTCTCCGAAAGGAGGGCTGCACGGAGGAAGTTCGGGTGGTCTACAATTTCTGGCGACTCTGCTGGGGATTTAGAGAACTTGACTCGAACATCATGATATGTTGTTTTGCTTACACTTATGTGTTTCTTTGCATTGCATTTACATTGGTGTACTTAAGTCACAGTGTTTGCCATATGCTATTCCTGAACGGTTTACCAGAGGCTTGCTTGGAAAAGCGTGCCATAAGGCTAATCGGTTACGGGCTCTGCCACGATGGAAACATAAACCTCGATTTTGCCGAGGCACCCTTTTTGATCATTTGACCTAGTCGCATATCAGAAGCCATAAAGACCATTCCAAACTAGGACAGGTTGTTTACCCGAATATAGGTTGTTTGAAGCTGCTGCATACGTAGTGAAACCCTAGCTCCTGACAAAATAAGACAGGGAAACCCTACCCCACCATAGGGATGTTTTGGCTCTTACTTGCTTGGTATGTGCTGTCAGAGTGCGTCTCTACAGGTTGTATGTATCTGTTGCAAGTCTGAGTATTGGCCTGAGGGTATCATTTTACAGGCAAAATTTTGGGCAGAATTCTGCAGGGAGCACAGTCATTCAGCTTTGCTCATATTGGTTCTGGTGAAATCAGGCTAAGATGCTGTCTGTTTTCTTCTTTTTGTAGGGTAGTCCTGGAAATATAGCTTCAGAAGGCTCCAATATCCCCTGGGTACATTGGACTTGTGCTGATAAACTTTGTTAGGTTAGAGATTCAGTTCAGGGGCAACCAGTGTTTCCTTCGCCAGTGGTAAGGCAAGAAAAGGCCAGTCAGGCACAGATCACCAGTTCAACAGTCTCCAATTCAACGGTCACTATCTACATCACCTGTGCGCAGTTGGGCTTAGTTTCCTATTTCCACCTCAGAAAGAGAAAACTCACCAGATCCAATAGATCAGCCCCCTTTAGTCAGTATGAGTATGGAAGACATGATGCGTTAGCTCCAACAGACTATGGAGGCCATGCAGCGGGATGCTGCTCGCCAAACGAAGGTTATTGCCCGCCAGACCGAGGTCGTGGCCCAGCAGGCTGAACTCATCGCTCGGCTTCAACAGCAGTAGCAACAAACACGACCAGGAACAACTTCTGCGTCCCACTCACCTCCAGTAAAAATTCTTGCACCAAGGGCTCCTGCCCCTACCCCCAATGCCAAGGAGAATACAGATGTCCCAGTGGATCCCACTCCACCTCAGACTTCTAAAGCACAGGCCTACCCAATTGAGGCCCCTTTCGAGGTCGAAGTAGATCCAACTGCATTAAAAGTGAGCAAGCTTGAAAAGCTGTTCAAGAGGGCTCAAGGTGTTAACTCCATTCCAGACATAGAGGATGGTTACACGGATTCGGCAGTGACTTTGCCGGACCGGTTCAAGATGCCACATATAGACCGTTTTGATGGTTCTGGATATCCTATGGTACATCTATGGTTGTTCTCGGATATCTTACGACCAATGGGCCTTTCCAGATTACAAAAGCTATCTCTCTTCGGTCGGACCCTGTCGGGTGTTGCGGCCATCTGGTACGCTAAGTTGGAGGATTCAGTAAAGAGAAGTTGGGAAGAGATGGTCGAGGCTTTCATCGCCCAATATTCGTACAACACGCAAATCGAGGTCACAACTCATGATCTCGAGGCAACTAGACAAGAGCTGAAGGAGGGCTTCTCTGACTTCGTAACCCGTTGGAGAGCCAAAGCTTCTATGATGACCACCAGGCCAGCTGAGAAATCATGCGGAATCTGCAACCGAAGTTGATGCAGAGGATGATTGTCTTACCCCTTCCCACCTTTACTAACCTCCATAAGATTGGGGTACAGATAGAGGATGCTTTGAAACAAGGTCTGATTGACCACGAAAGGGAGTCACCCAAGAAGGGTTATACACACAGTTTGAATGCGACCACCAGTGGTGATGCAGCTGTAAGATCTTCTGAAGTTGGAATGGTCACCACCACTCTGAAAACAACCACCCCCTTTGTTGGTACGTCCAATCCAAACACCCAAACTTCGAGCTATCTACCCCGAGGCAAGAGGGTTTTCACCCCACTTTATATGCCTTTGTTTAAAGCTCTAGGGGTCCTACTCAGGAAAGGACATCTGAAACCGTTAGAACAACGGCCTTTACCCGATCCTCTCCCTCCAAAGCATGACTTGACTACATACTGTGCCTTCCATCAGCAGTACGATCATGATACTGACTATTGTTTTAGACTACGTCATGAGATTCAAAATCTCATTGACAACAAGGTAATAGCACCTCCAGAAAAACCAAATGTCAATCAAAACCCTCCACCTAGGCAAGTAAACTTCATCTAGACAATGGCCAACCCGTTTAACCCCAGTATATATATCACCCCAGCCCATTTACCCAAGCCTGAGGTGTTCATTCCAATCAGTATGGACTTATGCATGATGGGTACACCTGAACCCCAATCATCTCAAACTCGTGAACCCACTACTTCTGAGCTGCTGAGCATGATTGAAGATTTACAAAAAAACTGTGGCAGATTTAGCCTTTGGAATTTTGGCTCCATCATCGACCACATCACAGGCCAGAAGTTTCAATCCAAAAGGCTCCTCAATCTTGGGGCAAGCTGCAACTAAAAAGGGCCAACCTGAAGTCATCTTAGATCTGGGTGGTGACATGTCGACAACAACTGGGCTCCGCTTTGATATAGCGACCCGATCCTTTGACAAGGTGGAGGCAAGTGGTAAGAACAAGGTAGGGGCGGGCATTGGTCCCCATGAACATCTTCTATGGGCTGTTGAGGCTTTGAAGGCCGAAGGACTAAACAAACAGCAAGTGCTTGCAGTTGTTGCAAAAATTGTGGAGGACACTTTTGTCGCTCAAGTTAGGGGCACTTCGAATCAAGGGGCGAGCCGGGAAAAGGGCTGTCGTACCAAAAACACCCCTTTCAGCTCCAATCCTACACTCGGAAGAGATCATCAAAAGTTAACACCTGCCGATCCTTTCGCGGGTACATCCGACACAACCAGCTCACAACCTGCCAAATACCCACCTCGGGTCTAGAGGGTGTTCACCCCACTGTACATGTCTCTGTCAATGACCCTGAGGGTCCTGATCAGAAAAGGGCATCTGAAGCCCCTGGAGCCACGGCCATTATCGAATAAACTTCCTCCCTCCCATGATCCGGCCAAGTACTGTGCCTTCCATAAACAAGCCGGTCATGACATTGACATGTGTTTTTGTCTTCGCCACCAAATACAAGATTTGATTGACAACAAGGTCATTGTCGCACCAGGCTCTGCAAAGTCTATCAGCACTGGATCAGTGAACTTGGGGGATAATGTGATTATGTGATCTTGGGATGAATCGCCTGCTAATGGCGCTCGATTTACTCCAGACATGGGAATGGCACACACTGTTTTGAGCAATGTACAAGTGATATTTATTTTACTTTCTGACTTGGGTATTGGGTCAGTCTTGTTGTGTTGTATTGAGTCAGTCTTTTTGTACTGAGTCAGTTGAGTCTGTCTTGTTGTATCGAGTCAGTCCTGTTATGTCAGAGTCGGGTGATTTTCGGGGTGTTACCTCGGGCATCACTATCTTGTTTTGTGTTTGTCTTTTGCACTTTTTGTTTTGTGTCTGTTCCTGCCTTGGAGCTTGTTGTGCCAGAAGATCTGAATGAAACGGAAGTGGTTTTCACCTACTTTTCTGTGCCTTGAAATCATTGCATTGACCTAAGTTTTTCAAAACTTTTTGAACACTGTGATGAAAACAAAGAGGGAGGAATTTCTCGGGATTTGTAAGAATTTGATTAACTGAGAGAAAGAGAGGCATGCTAAGCCGTTAATGAATGAGATCATGTTTGTTAATGTGAGTACTGAGAAGGATCCTGGCTTGATCAAGATCGGTTCTACATTGTCTTCGGCGCGAGCGACTAGTCGCTTTCTTAAAAGATTTCAAAAAAGTGTTTTGCGTGGTTCTGCGAAGGCCTATGTGGAATCGCTCTTGAGATTGTGCAGCATAGGATCGCTCTTGGCCTTGAGACTCGACCCTTTTTTGCTTTCAAAGCTTGAACTTGGATTCAGAATGTTCAACGGTCAACCACAATGTCATACTTGTATGGCCAAATTTGAAGCAGCCCATGAACTAGGGGCAATGAGGTCGTATGACATCCAGGGAGGCCCGCCAGGCCAGATTTGAAGCAGCCCTCAAACTAGGGGCAAGAAAGTCAGATCAAGAAGATCAGATATTATCAAAGGAAGCTTGAGAGGCTAGATCAGAAGCATCCCCTGAACTAGGGGCAAAAATGTCAGATGTGCTCAAAGATTCAAAGGATGGGTCATTCCGCAAACAAAGATTGGCAAGAAAGCCAAATCTGAGAAATGGAGAGAAGAAAGTATTGCTGAAGGACAACCGAGTTTCTATCCATAACACTAAGGGCAAATTCAGCCCCCCATTGGATGGACTTCTACATCATCAGCAAACAGCAGCCATTCTCCTGGATTCAAATGGCTTCGAGATCTCAAACCAATCAACATGGACCAAGTTAAACCTTTTTATCCTTGAGAGGCTCGCTGGGCCGAAAACCCAGAAGGGCGACCCAGGCAAAACTTAGAGCAAGAAAAAAAAGAGAAGAAAAAGAAAAAAAAAAGAAATGAAAAGAAAAGAAGAAAAAAAGAAATGAAGAAAAATGACAAAATGCAAAGAAAAGAAAAAAAAAATATGAAAAGAAGAAGAAAAGAAAAGAACAAAGAACAAAAGAAAAGAAAAGAAATGAAAAACAGAGCTCGCAAGGTTGAAAACCCGGAAGGGTGGCCTTGGCAAAAGTTAGAGTGTAAAAGGAGAGGTTAATACCCGAGTGTACCTTAACCCGGAACTACGTCAGGCCTAATTCCCATGTTTGGGATACGTAGGCAATTTCATCTTGAAGTCCGGCCCTAATCATTTTCAGCCTGCTTGGCTCATCCATGTTGATTGGTTTATCCTTTTTCAACTCGGCTATCTTGTCCATGTGAAGTGGCTCATCTCCATGATCATCTTCGTTCAAAATCGGATTGTCCTATTCCGTTAGAAGATTCAGCTACAAGACGATTCAAATTCAAATCTGAGGTTGTGCATCTCGAGAGTAGATTCCGTATTGGTCAAGCAGTGGCCATTTGCAAAAACAGTTTTGAGGATTTTTAATGAAGTTGACTAATTTTCTCAAAAATTATTCCATTTTTTTTTCAAAACTGGACCATTTCTTGGACCCAAAAAAAGAAAAATTTTCAGTACTCATAGCCTGACTTGCATGATTTCAAATCAGAAAGTTGAACAAGTATGTTAATCTAACTCTCATATTGATTAAAATTGTTTTAGCAGAAAGTCAAAAACAAAAAATGGTCAAAATGATGAACTAGGGGCACAGTTGAGTCAGGTTGTCTGTCTTTTCCCCCATTATCAATGCATTTGCCAGAAAAGACACCATATTCGCCATAAAGGGCACAGCTAAAGCTAACAGCAAAGGGCCGAAAGCTCTCTCATCCTCCAAGCAGCAATGTATCAAGCCAAGTGCGAAGCACAAACTAGAATGGAGCAGGATATTCTATTCCCTCATTTGGACAGGTCTGATCATATTCAAGCTAGGGTAGGGGCATCGTCAACCGATGTTAGTTGCAGATCTATTGCATATCCAGTCGCGCCACAACCCCTCTGTGGGAGAGCTCACTGTTGTGAGCGAAAGAATAAGAATCTGGTAGAATACCAGGGGCAAGAGCCCACAACGTCCTGTTTATCCATTAACTACCCAGGGGAAGGATAAAAAAATCAGAGCGATTAAAGAATAGAGAGATGTGCGCTGAGGGAAAAAGTGAGAAAAGATCTTTTCAGAGAAAAAGAGATTGAGTGCTAGAGTGATGTAAGAATCACAAATAAGAAAGGGTGGGAAACAATAACCCGGAAAAAAGGCTCCTTGTGCACATTTGAGTCTTGTGTTTTGATGTGTTTTTGTTTGTCTCGATTCTTGTTTTGAGTCGTTTCGAGTGTCAATAGATGTCTTTAGGTTGTTTTACCTTTGTTTTCCATTGTTGAGTCATTTTTGCTGTGGTCAGTTGTAGGCTCAATACCCGGTTAAGGACTCGTTTCTCAATTTCAATTTCAAAAATAAAATCGTTTTGTGCTTAGAGTGCTATGCCGTTCTCCACATTTGTACAAAGCAGGATTTGTTTTTTCATAAAACTGCAGGGTTCAACCCAGGTCATGTGAGAACAGTAAAACCAGGATCTATCTGAAGCTATATAGGTTCCAGACTGCAAAGCAAAATAAAAGAGGGAAAATTTTGAGCATCTGAGTTTGTTTCATCTTCAGAAAATTCCGAGATTGCATTCCGGATGTACTTCTTCAAGCCTTGTCAATGCTCTGAAGTATGAGTGTGCCTCTACCTCAAGCTCAAACTCAAGCCTGTTTCAAAGCCAGAATGGCGATTAGGAGTGCTCTCCCTGAGCACCATTTCCCTGCCAGAGGCATCTCGGCTGTGTTTGCAATAAGTTCCTAGGAGACCAACTGAGATGGTGGAAACTAGAGTTCGAATGGCTGATGCCTAGAATGCAAAGGTTTGGGATTTCCGAAACTAAAGTCTGGTTTAAATACCCAGGGGTGTATCCCCGGCTTGAAATCTGTATGGAAGCCCCATAAGTTGAGGTAGCGAGTATGAGCCTCAATTTTGGATACTGAACCAACCTAGTCTGTCACCCCATTGGAGAATTGGGAAAGTTGTGAACATGGCCAGGAAGAAAGGTACTTCCTATGGTTTCGAAGCGAAAGATGCAGAAGCAAGAGATCCTCAACAAGACAAGAAAATGCAAGGGAAGTACATTTTTTAAGCTCAAGTGGCCTGCGCAGAAGCTCCGGACTGTGATTTCAGCATGTAATGCTTAGCACATACGAGGTGTATCCTTTTAATTCGTTGCAACTCCTCCGACAGGTAAACCAGAGGTTGCGTTTGAATCGGTCTTGTCAAGATGCGCATTTCTTCATTGAACATATTGTATCGAATATGCATTGATTACTGTGCACAGAATATGTATGCTGTGTTACATTGCATTCTCTATGCACTTCTTATGCTTGCATTGTATATGCACTTCTTACACCTGCATTGAATATGCACTTTAATATCTCACATGGAACATGCATTTGTTACTCCCGCATCGGACATGCATTCATTATTCTTGTATAGAATATGTATCTCGATATTGCATGGAGCATGCATTTGTCATCTTTGCATTGTATATGCACTTTTCACATTAGCATGCTGCATCTTGTCAACTTTGCATGGAATATGCATTCCTATCCCGCTGTATCTGTTAAGTTTCTTTCTTATGCAAGAACAATATTGTATGTACAGTTCATTTGAAGCTGGCGTAACCAGATGATATTGTATGTACGTTTCATTCAAAGAAGTTCCATTTAAGATTGATTATCATTTAGTGTATCTATCACACTTTGTTCATTTTGTGTATCTATCGCACATGCTCACTTAGTGTATCTATCACACTTTGTTCATTTAGTGTATCTATCACACTCTCCTCACTTAGTGTATCTATCACACTTTGTTCATTTAGTGTATCTATAACACTCTCCTCACTTAGTGTATTTATCACACTTTGTTCATTTAGTGTATCTATCACACTCTCCTCACTTAGTGTATCTATCACACTTTGTTCATTTAGTGTACTTATCACACTCTCTTCACTTAGTATGTGTATCACACTTTGTTCATTTAGTGTATCTATCACACTTTGTTCATTTAGTGTATCTATCACACTCTCCTCACTTAGTGTATCTATTACACTTTGTTCATTTAGTGTATCTATCACACTCTCTTCACTTAGTGTATCTATCACACTTTGTTTATTTAGTGTATCTATCACACTCTCTTCACTTAGTGTATCTATCACACTCTCTTCACTTAGTGTATCTATCGCAGTTTGCTCACTTAGTGTATCTATCACACTTTGTTCATTTAGTGTATCTATCACACTCTCTTCACCTATCACACTTTGCTCACTTAGTGTATCTATCACACTTTGTTCATTTAGTGTATCTATCACACTCTCTTCACTTTGTGTATCTATCACACATGTTCATTTTGTGTATCTATCACACATGCTCACTTTGTGTATCTATCACACATGCTCACTTTGTGTATCTATCACACATGTTCATTTTGTGTATCTATCGCACATGCTCACTTTGTGTATCCATCACACGTTTGCTTTGTGTATCTATCATACATGCTCACTTTGTGTATCTATCACACATGTTCACTCTGTGTATCTATCACACATGTTCACTCTGTGTATCTATTACACATGCTGACTTTGTGTATCTATCACACGTTCATTTTGTGTATCTATTGCACATGCTCACTTCGTGTATTTATCACACGTTCACTAAGATTACATAATTTTCTTACATCCTTTCTGCATGAGATGTGGTTTGGTTCATGCTTACTTGTTTATGTACGAGTTTGCTGTAGCATTCCTTTGCATAACGCTTGCATTTAGATGTTTCATTATAGCCCTCTTTGCATAATCATAAGTTATGTTATGTATTCTGCATGCCATTTGCATTTTGCCCTTGCCTGCGGGCACATCTGTTTTGTTATCTTGCCTGTTTGTCTAAGTCTTCGGCCTTGTCAAAAATGGGTCGTCTCTGGGCTTTGACATTCACTCCCGTCATTTCATGACTTTCGAGTTCTGTCAAAGAGAGGCAACTGTAGACACCCCATTTTTGACCGACCTTAAGACTCTGACGTCATCATTTGTGCACGCGATGATTGCACATATTTGTGCTTGTTTCGAGCGCCTGAAGTTCTCGGCTGAGTGCCTTGTCTTTGAGCCTTTTAACACTTTGTGTTTTGGCCTTGGTTTTTTAGGCCAAACCTTGTTGCCTCTTGCCTGAGGGAGGGGAAGGGCTGCTGGCCACTTTTCTCCCTTGTAGGCCACTTGGAGTGGCCGGCCGGCTAGGGAAACTGACCGGCGACCAATCTTTCTCCTTTTTAGATATTTTCAGATCTTTTGAGCCAGCTGTGGCTCACTGAACTCATCCTCCATACACGTGTATGGAGGGATGGATACAAGCTTTAAGCTTGTCAAGCAAGCTTTTGCTTTCATTGCCTATATAAGGGGAGGTCCCTCCCCCTTTAGAGGGGTTCAGATTTTTCAGAGCTAAAAAATCTTCCTCTCTCTCTAGAATTCTCACACACACACTCTCTCTCTCTGTATATTGTGCTATTGTGCTTAGAAGTGTTGTTTCTTCATACTTTTGCACACAAACACCTAATCAAACACCTTCACTTTGGAGCTGAGGTCCCTTGGAGCTTGTTTTGAGGTCTTGGCATTGGTTTTGGTCCAAAATTGTTGCTGAAGTTGCTATCTTGCCATTGTTCTTCAAGGGTAAGAGACTAGCCCCTTTTTTAAGCTTTGTTTTGATTAAGTGTTATACCACCTTTGCATGCTATTTAAAGGAGGGTTTTAGCCTCTTTAAAATTCTGATTTTAAGGCTTTAAAATGTTGGTTTGACCCTTGTGTGGTTAGGGGGGTGGTTCCCCTCTTTTGCTCTTTGGCTAGTTAAGCCTTTTGAGCCAACTCTCTAAGCTTTTGAATCTCCCATTGCTTGGCCTTTTTACCGTTGAAACTCAGAGGAATTTCAGTGGTAAAAAGTTTCTCTTGTGGTCCAAAATAGGAGGGGGTGGCCCCCTCTCCTTTTGTCTTGCTTGCATGTCTTGTTGGCCTACCAAATGAGCATATATTTCTCCTTTCTTTAAGCTTTGTTCAAGCATGTTTTTGGTGTTATTTTGGCATGCTTTAACTCTGATTTTGGTTGGTGGGGTCACTTATTGCTTGCATCTTATACTTGTAGTGTAATCCTACTTGTTGGCCTAACATGCTTCATGCTTTGTGCCTCTCATCCTAGCTTGTGTTGGCTCCATCTCAGCATATTTTTGCTATTATTTAGCATGCCTTAGCTCTGTTTTGAATGGTCTTGGCCATGTGAGGCTTGCCTTGTAGGATTGTAGTGTAAGTGGCTTTGACTAGCTTTGAGTGTCAAGTCTCTAGTATGGTTTACTTGAGTTGTTTACATGCCTTAAACTCATTTCTCACATGATTTCAGTGTATATGGTGTAGTCACACTCTCACATATTCCACTCCTTCATAGCTTTTGTGAGTTGTGCCCTATGTCATGTTTATGAGCCAATATGCATGCATGCTTGTCTAAGCTTTTGGGCCACCATTTAAACATGTTTTGGCCTTTACTTTGGCATGGTTGAGCTCTATCCAGAGCTGGTTTGGTTGTTTAGGCTATGTATTGCATGCTTCTTGGGTAGTGCTCTTTACTAGCCTTATGCTTTAGGCCTTCTAGCATGCCTTATTTGTGATGTTTATGTGATATCGCATCATTTAACACATAATTTCAGAGCATATAGCCTTTTCATACTCTCATATGTATCACCCTTTGATTGTGTTTAAGATGTTGTGCCTCATGCCTTGTTGATGAGCCAATGCATGAACATCATTTTCTTGCCTTTCATGCTATCATTTCAGAGCATTTTGGCCACTATTTTGGCATGCATGAGGTCTGTTTAGGGCTGGTTTGGTCCTTTGAGCATTGTATTACATGGTCTTTGTGTTGCGTCATTCACTTGTTTCAATGCTTAAGGACTCTAACATGCTATACTTGCATTATTTGCATGATATGTCATCATTTGGCATATGATTTCAGTGCTTTTACCTCTGTCATGCTCCCATATATGTCACTCTTTCAATGTGTTTGAAAGTTAAGCTTTGTGCCTTGCTTGCGAGCCAACGAGTGAGCATGCATTTCTCGCTTTTTGTGCCTAAGTTTTAGTGTGCTTTGGCTACTGTTTTGGAGCATCTTAGGGCTAGCCATAGCTAGTTTGACCATTTGAGATTGATAGTGCATGCCTCATGTGTAATATTCTTCACTTGCTTTAGTGTTCTCAACCCCTTAACATGTCTTGCATGCATTGCTTACATGATAGAGTCTTGTGCATGCCACTTTAGCATTGAAAGATGAGCATGTTGTTTGCATTGCATTGTGTTTGGATTGGACATTAATCCAAACATGAGGAATGTGGCACATTTCATACTCAAAGTGATGAAACGTGTTGTGTTTCTCGGTCGTCGACAACCTAAATCATGCATGATAGGATGGAGCCTCTTCGAGTCTTGTTTGTGCATTCATTAACATTGTGTAAGCTTGGCTCTTTTGCCATCATGCATTGAGATGCATGATTGGTGGCTTGAGAGCCGAGTACTACGCTCCTTTAAGCTTGAGAAATGACAATGAGAGTGTAGACACCCTATTTTTGACCGCCCTTAAGACTTGGGCACTATTGATGGTTTACTTGGTGGAGAAATGTGTGTAGGGCAAAAGTTCAATTTCCTCGGCAAGGAGAGAGACAAATCTCAACTTCATACCCCTTTTGGACCAAAACAATCTTGATCAAAAGATTTTAGACCTTGAAACCCTCTCTTTCAAAATGTTTTGAAAATAAAGTTTCTACGATGTTTTGAAAATAAAGTTTCTACGACACTCGCATTTTGTTAAATGTCGCGCTTTTCGGTAAACCGAGCAAGGACAAAGTGGAAATGAATGAAAGAGAGATGAAATCTTTGAAAAATCTTTCAAAATACTTTGTTTATGGGTTTGGAGTTGAAGAAAAGAGGAAAGGAGAGAAGAAAACTAGTTTGGGAGAAGTTCGGCATGAATCCGGGTAGGACCAAAACTGCGCGGCTTCACCAAAACAGGCATAACTTTTTGCACAGGTGGAATTTTGATGCAAGTCTGCCACCATTGGCAATCTTACTTCCAGGGCTTCAATTTGGACACAAGAATGACCTGAAAACGAGTCCATATGAAGGAGTTATGGCCATTTGAAGTTAGACCTGGAAAGTAGAATTTTCCTGCCAACCAGAAAAACTAGCTAGCCAACCAGAAAAAGTGGCTGGCCGACCACTTTCTCATGAAAACTGGTCGGCCGACCAGAAAAAGTGGCAGGCCGACCACTTTAACTGGTTGGTGGCCTTCCTGCATATTCTACAGGTGTTGTGGAAGCCAGCTGTGCCAGCTGGAGTGCACAGATTGCATCCTCCATACACGTGTATGGAGGGATTGCATCTAGCTTCAAACTTCTTCAACAAGCTTGGTGCTTGTTTTTCTATAAGAGGAAAGGCTCTCTCTCTTGTCTCAGGTTCTGAATTTTTCCTAAGGCTTGAGCATATATCTCCCTCTATATCTCCATATTTTGTTCCTTAAAGTACTTTGTCTCTTCACTTGTGCACACAACCTCCTAGCCAAGCACCATCCTTTTGTTGCTGAGGCATCTTGAGGTTGTTTCTGGAGTTTTTGGTTTGGTTTAAGCTCAAAAAAACCTGCTGGAGGTGTAGCTTTGAAGAAGTTCATCAAGGGTGAGTTTTTAAACCTTAAATCCCCCTTTCTTGCTTAAGCTTTTAGCCTATCTTGCATGTTGTTTTAAGCTTAACTTACAACTGATAAAAGTTGTGTTTTTGCATGATTTTGCTCTTTGTTTAAGATCACTTTGGTGTTTGGGATTGTTTACCCCCTCTTAGGCCTTGTTTGGCCTCACTTTTGTGCCATCTTTGTGAGCTTCGGGACCACCTTGTATTGGCCTTCTCACCACTGAAATCTAGAGGGATTTTAATGGTGGGGATGGTGTTTTAAGTTCCTAAGAAGGAGAGGGTCACCCTCTCTCCTTTGTGTCCTCTTTACATGCTTCATTTGCCTCATGTTTGAGCACCTTTGGTAAGTGTGTGTTGGCCACGTCTTAGCTTGTATTTGTGGTTATTTTGCTGAGGCATACCACTATTTTTTCTTAGTTTGGTCACCCCTCGCATGGTTAATACACTTGTAGTGTAAATCACACAATCTAGTCTTGTATACCTCATGTTTGAGCATGTGTTTCTAGCTTGATTTCGAGCCATCTCAGTAGATTTTTGGTGATGTTTTAACATGCCTTAGATCTTCTTTGGGTTGTTTTGGTTGGCTCTTGCATGCCTAATACACTTGCAGTGTAAATCCCTTAAACTAGCTTTATATGCTTCATGCCTTCACATGTCATTCTAGCTTGTTTTCTTCCCATTTCAGCATGTTTTTGGTGATGTTTTACCATGTCATGACTTTGTTTTGGTTTGGTTCAGTTGGCCTTTGCATGCTCCATACACTTGCCATGCAATCCCATGAAATAGCCTAGCATGCATCATGTTGGCACATGTATTTTTAGCATGCTTTTGGCTTGGCTTCAAGAAGACTTTGTTCATGTTTTTCCATGTTTAAGGTCTGATTTTGGTTGTCTTGGTCATCCATGACTTGCTTTGTATAGCTTTGGTTCAACCTAGCTTGTTTGCTTTGTGCATCGGGTCCACTAGCATGCATTACTTGGCTCATTTCAATGATTTGGCATCATTAGTTATGCTATTTCAGTCCATGTTTCATGGTCGCGCACTTGCACTTGTCACTCAATCAATGCGTTGGAGGGTTCCCCCTTTATGCCTTAACATGAGCCATTGTGTATGCATTCATGCCTTTGCTTGCGAGCCATCATTTGTGTGCTTATTTGGGGTTATTTTGCCATTATATTACTCTAATTTTTGTTGGTTGAGTCATCCCATGCTTGGTCCTAATAGGTGTAGTGTCATCCAACTTATTTGCCTTGTATGCATTATGCCTGATGCCCCTCATGCTAGCACATTTTGGCTTCCATCCATGCATGTTTTAGTCTCATATTAACATGTACTAGGACTGTTTTTGGTTGCCTTAATCACATGCTTCATGTTTTGTATACTTGTAGTGTAAATGCTCTTGCTTGCCTCAAGCTTTGAGCACCATTGCATGCTTTATTTGTGTTGTGTACTTGATTTGGCATCACTTAACATCACATTTCAAAACATATAGACTTGCCATGTTCTCACTTTGTTCATGTTTTGAATGCCTTTGATGGTTATGCATTGTTGCCTAGTTCATGCCTTAGTGTGTATGCTTGCATGCCTAGGACTTTGGGCCCTCATCTTAGTACATTTTGGTCTTTGTTAAGACCTATTTCAACTCCGTCCATGCTTAGTTCATGCATATTTTCCATGCATTACATGCCTTACGTGTAGCCCTCTTTGATAGCTCTCATGCCTTAGGACCCTTGCATGCTCTACTTGCTTTGTTTGAATGATTTGGCATCATTTCTTACTTAATTTCAATGCACTTAGTGTCTTTACACTTGCACATTTGTCACTCTTTGAGCACTCTTGAGAGTTGTGCTCTTGGGCCTTTTGTATTGGCCAATGCATCGTGCATGCATGCTTTGTATTTCGTGCCTTCGTTTCATCCCAATGGCCACTAAGTTGGGCATGGCTGAGGCCTATCCATTTTGGTTTAAGTCCATTTTACATTGAGTATGCCATTGTAGTTCATAGCATTGAGTATGCCATGTTGTCGCATGATTGATCATTGCATTGTGCATGCCTTGTTCATCTCATTGTGTATGTTAGTTTCTACATGCATTGTGTATGCTAAGTGTCATGTGCATTGAGTATGCCATTGTTAGTTCATAGTATTGTGTATGCTAGTTGCATGTTTGCATGTTATCCCTTGCATGTTTGCACGACTTAGTTGCATTGCATTAAGATTGCATGCTAGAGTTGCATTGGTGCATGCCTTGTTTGTTGCATCGTGTTTGGAATAGGGGTTAGTCCAAACACGGGGAACGAGGGACATTTCATGCTTGAAATGATGAAACGTGCCTCGATTCCCGGTCGCCGACACTCTTGACTACCCATGACGGAGTTGTTGGCTTTAGGTGCTTGTATGTGCATTCATTTCACATTGAGTCGTGCAATTCGACTCCTCGGCCATCATGCATCAAGATGCGTGATTGGTGGCCCGAGGGTCAAGGACTACACTCCCTTGAGCTTATGCAATGATGGGGAGAGTGGTCGTGCACACGTGTTGTGAATACTTTGCCATCTCTCTCTCTTACCTTCTATTGCAGAAAACCAGAAACCAATGGTAGAAACTGGTCGGCCGACCAGATTTAGTGGCTGGCCGACCACTTTTTCTGGTTTTTCACCACAAAAGTGGTCGGCAGGCGGTCTCCAAGGCCAATAGCTGGTCGGCAGCCTTCCCACAGATTCCCAGGGTGGAGTTTCAGCCTTCTGGAGCTTTGTGCAGTGTTCTGAGGTCAGTTGCAAACAGAGGCAAGTTGGGGCATCGCGATGGATTTCTGAGCGAGGCGACTCGAGCATGCATGCATCCCTCGTCATGAGGCCATTTCAGTGCTTTGTTAACTTAGAATAGTTATTTGTTTCAACTTGTTTTGTAATAATTAATTAGCTAGAATAGTTAGTTAATTAGTCGGTTCTGTATTATTTATTCGGACTCTCCGTCGAAAGGGCAAATTTTGTAATAAGTGTGCGTGTTTGTGATGCATGTCTTCTAACCCCTACTTCTTTCTCCCTTTTATTTACTAGCTTACGATGGTTAGTTTTAGGGCATGTTTCAATTAGCATCCTTATGCTCGCATGTTTGCATCCATTTATCTGTCTTGCATGCACCGGGCTCGGCGCATCATACTAACTGCATTGTACTTCAATTCCAAGTTGAATACATGTATCAAGTTGTATCTCACATGACATTTTAGAATAGCCGAGCCTATCTTAGTTGCATTTTGCATGTGTTGCATTAGGCATTCTTGACATAGCTAGGATCATGCATTGATTACTAACTAGCTTCTTTTTTGGCTCGGAGTACACTGTAAGTGTTTATGCTTTAGCATCTTGCATGAGTGTGAGTGTTGCCATGATAGCATACTTGCCATGAGGCTATTTGCTTATGTGATATAACTGCCTGAATGCCTATGGGTGAAGGTTGGATTACTTGAATATGGACAATTCATTGATTGCGAGTTTTAAGCCCACTTGAGAGTGGCAAATCACCATGTTTTTCTAAGCCCACTTGAGGGTGGCAAAATCCGTATTTTAGCCTACTTGCGAGTTGCAAACCGTTTTCAAAACAAATATGCAATGCTTTGTTCCAACTTATGTAATCCAGTCCATACTTGTATGCTGTGCGCATCACATAGTAATTCTAGGTTAATAACCGGAATAAGAGCACATGTGTTTTCAAAAACAAGATATCATGCTTAGTACAGGCCGATCTTTGATCGAGCGAGTGGGGGTGCTCATAGATGACCTTTCCCTCTCGTACCCAAGTTCCCGAACCAAGGCAACTTTGGTGATGACGGACACGTGGCCTTAGGCAACGAGTCAGGGTTTCCTAAATTTCCCAAAATAAATATTTTGGTGGCGACTCTGTATCTGGCAAAGTAGTCCATGTTTGACACTTCTTTCTAAAAATCAGTTTTTCAAAACGATTTGCCGGATTGGACTCTTTGGTGATTTATTGGTCTTTTATTGCACTTTGCAAGATTAGATTCAGAACCGTAACATTTTAGTCCAAACTGTAGTGAGCCTAATGAACAAAACGGGATTTTCTCGGGACGTTCGGGCGCATCTACAGTTTCTGGCGACTCTACTGGGGATTTAGAGAATTTGGCTCGAACTCATGATATCTTGTTTTGATTACACTTATGTGTTTCTTTGCATTGCATTTGCATTGGTGCGCCTAGGACACTGTGTTTGCCATCTGCTATTCCCGAACGGTTTGCCAGAGGCTCGCTTTGAGAAGTGTGCCATAAGGCTGACCGGTTACGGGCTCTGCCACGATGGGAACACAAACCCCGATTTTTACTGGGGCACCCTTTTTGACCATTCGACCTAGTGCATATCGGAATCCATAGTGACCATTCCAAACTAGGATATGTTGCTTACCCGATTGTAGGTTGTTTGAAAACGCTGCGTGCGTAGTGAAACCCTAGCTCTTGAGAAAATAGGACAGGGAAACCCTACCCCACCATAGGAGTGTTTTAGCTCTCAGTTGCTTGTTATGTGCTTTTAGAGTGTGCCTCTACAAGGAATGCATATATCAGTTTGCAAGTTTGGGTATCAGGCCTGAGGGCATCAGTATTTTGGGAGAATCAGTTTTACCTGAGGGTATCAGTTTACAGGCAGAATTTTGGGCAGAATTCAGTAGAGAGTGCAGTCATTCAGCTATGCTCACATTTATTCCAGTGAAATTGGGCTGAGATGCTGCCTGTTTTCTCTTTTGCAAGGTAGTCTTGGAACCGTAGCTTCAAAAGGCTCTAATATCCCCCGAAGTTCATCGGACTTGTGCTGATAGACTTTGTCAGGTCAGAGATTCAGTTCAAGGAAAATCAGTGTTCCTTTGCCAGAGGCAGGGTAAAAGGGCCAGTCAGGCATAGATCACCAGTTCAGCAGTTACCAGATCAGTGGCCCTTATCCACCCCACCAATGAACAGTCAGGCTGAGGTCTCAGTTTTTACTGTAGGGATAGATATACCAGTTGTTCAGATAAACCAACACTCTATGGCAGGTATGAAAGAGATGATGCGTCAGCTCCAGGAAAGTATGCAAACCATGCAGCAGGATGCTGCCTGTCAAGCAGAATTTGCCGCACACCAGGCTGAGGTTATGGCCCAACAAGCAGAGTTAATCGCCAGGCTACAGCAGCAAACCGGGGCATCCGCTTCACACCCAGCTCCTCCCCCACCAAGAGTCCCAATACTCAGGGAGACAGCAAATGTCCAGGAAGATACGGACATCCCAACGGGGCCGGCTCCGCCCCCAATCCTACCCCAGCTGTCCAAGGCACCCACACCCACCAACCTACTGGATTCTCCCTTTGAGTTCGAAGTGGACCCCACAGCACTAAAAGTGAGCAAGCTAGAAAAGCTGTTCAAGAAGTCTCAGGGCGTGAAGTCCATTCCGGATATTGAGGATGGGTACACCGATTCGGCCGTGACTCTGCCGGACCGATTCAAAATGCCGCATATCGACCGCTTCGACGGCTCTAGAGACCCAATGGTGCACCTCCACCTGTTTTCTGATATCCTGAGGCCAATGGGTTTGACCACAGCCCATAAGTTGTCTCTATTTGGCCGAACCATGTCTGGGATAGCCGCAATCTGGAATGCCAAATTAGAGGACTCTGTGAAACAGAACTGGGAAGAGCTGGCTGAGGCCTTCATTGCTCAATACTCCTATAATACACAGATCGAGGTCACAACTCATGATCTCGAAGTCACCCGCCAAAAGCCAAAGGAGAGTTTCTTAGAGTTCGTGGCGAGATGGAGAGCAAAGGCCACAATGATGACTACAAGGCCTTCCGACAAAGATCAGATCAGGATGATTGTTCGGAATCTACATGGCAAGCTGTTGCAAAAGATGGTCGTCCTGCCTTTGTTTACCTTTCCAGACTTTCATGAAATGGGGGTTCAAATCGAGGATGCCATCAGACAAGGGATCTTTGTGGGAGATAATGAGCCTTTGAAGAGGAATGTTGTTCACAATTCCAATGCTACTACTGAAGGTGGCACAGTTGCGAAATGCTCAGAAGTAGACACTATCACCCTTTCCCTCAATGGCCAAAAACCAACCACTTCAAATCAGCCCCAAGCCCGAAAATTCCATCCTCTTTACATGAGTCTCTCTCAAGCTTTGAAAATGCTACAAGAAGAAGGGCACCTAGAACTCTTAGAACCCCAACACCTTCCAAATCCTCTTCCACCAAGATATAACCCAGCTAAATACTATGCCTATCATCAATAGCGCGGTCATGATACGAACCGTTGCATCCGCCTCTGTCATAAGATTCAGGATCTTATTGATGAAGAGACCCTAGCTCCACCAAAAGGACCTCAGGTTAGTACTGACCCGTCACCTCTACATCTTAATCTAGTCCATACACTACCATCCACCTATGACCCCAGTATATACATCACCCCAGCCCATTTACCTAAGCCTGAGGTGTTCATCCCGGAAAGCATGGACTTATTCATGATGGGTGCATCTGAACCCCAATCATCTCAAACCTGTGAACCCACTACTTCTGAGTTGATGAGAATGATTGAAGATCTTCAAAGAACTGTGACAAACCTGGCCTCCGGGATATTGGCTCCCTCATCGACCACATCACATGCTAGGAGTTTCATGACAAAAGGCTCCCCAATCTTGGGACGGGTTATATTGGAAGAAGGCCAATCCTTTGGCAAAGTGGAGGCAAGAGGTAAGAACAAGGCAGGGGCAGGCATTGATCCCGATGAACACCTTCTGTGGGCTGTGGAGGCTTTGAAAGCGGAAGGGCTAAACAAATAGCAAGTGCTCGCAGTTGTTGCAAAGATTGTGGAGGATACTTTCGTCACTCAGAATGAGAGCAGTTCGAAGCAAGGGGAAAACTGGGAGAAGGGCCATCGTACCAGAAACGATCCTATTAGCTCTAATCCTCCACTCGGAAGAGGTCAGCAAACCAGGCCAACACCTACCAATCCCTTTGTTGGTGCGTCCAACAAAAATCCACAAACCTCGAAGTACCAACCCCGAGGTCAGAGGGTCTTCCATGCCCTCTATATGCCTTTGTCCAAAGCTCTCCAAATCCTTGTTGGACAAGGCCATCTCAAACCCCTTAAGCCTCGGCCTCTCCCGAATCCTCTTCCGGCTACGCATGATGCTGCCCAGTACTGTGCCTTCCATCAACAAACCGGTCATGGCACTGACAATTGCTTTCGCCTTCACCACGAAGTGCAAGATTTGATTGACGACGGGGTCATTGCTACGCCAAGCTCTGCAAAGTCTTCGGCACTGGATCGGTGAACTTGGGGGATAATGTGACCATGTGATCAGGGGATAAACCACCTGCGGATGGCACTCAGTTCACTCCAGCTGTGGGGATGGCACACACTATTTTGAGCATTTGCGAATGCTGTTTACTTTACTTTCTGACTTGGGTATTGGGTCAGTCTTGTTGTGTTGTACAGAGTAAGTCTTTTTTTACTAAGTCAGTTGGGTCTATCTTGTTGTACCGAGTCAGTCCTGATTTGTTGGAGTTGGGTGATTTCAGGGGTGTTACCTCGGACATCACTTGCTTGTTTTGTGTTTGTCTTTTCGTTTTCTTTTGAGTCTGTTTCTGCCTTGGAGCCATTAATGCCAACAGATTTGAATGAACAACAATGATTTTCACACTCTTGTGTTTGCTTCTGCCTTGTGCTAGTTGTGCCAGAAGTTCTGAATGAGATGGCAGTATTTGACTAAAAACTGTGTCTTTTCTGTGCTTTGAAATCATTACATTGACCTGAGTTTTTTCAAAACTTTTTGAACATTGTGATGAAAACAAAGAGGAAGGAATTCCTTGGGATTTGCAAAAAATTTGATCAATTGAGAGAAATAGAGGCATGCTAAGCCCTTAATGATTGAGATCATGTTTGTTAATGTGAGTACTGAGAAGGATCCTGGCTTGATCTAGATTGGTTCTGCATTGTCTTCGACGCGAGCGATTAGTCACTTTCTTAAAAGAGTTCAAAAAATGTTTTGTGTGGTTCTGTGAAGACCTGTGTGGAATCGCTCTTGAGATTGTATAGCTTAGGATTGCTTTCAGCCTCAAGACTCAACCCCTTTGCTTCCAAACCTTGAACCTTAATTCAGAATGTTCAACGGTCAACCACAATGTGAAGCCTGTGTGGCCAGATTTGAAGTAGCCCATGAACTAGGGGCAAGGAGGTCAGAAATAATCAAAAGAAAGCTTGCAAAGCCGGATAAGAAGCACCCCTCGAACTAGGGGCAAAAAATGTCAGATGTGCTTGAAGAGTCAAAAATGGGGTCATTGCTCAAGCTAATGAAGATTGGCAAGAATGCCAAATCCCAGAAGAGTGGAAAGAAGAAAGTATTGCTGAAGGACAACCAAGTTCCCATCCATAACACTAGGGGCAAATTCACCCCCCATTGGATGGACTTCTACATCATCAGGGAACAGCAGCCGTTCTCCTGGATTCAGATGACTTCGAAATCTCAAACCATTCAACATGGACAAAGCTACACTTTTACCCTTGAGAGGCTCGCTGGGCCGAAAACTCGAAAGGGCGACCCAGGCAAAAGTTAGAGCAAGAAAAAGAGGAAAAAGAACAAAAAAAAAAAGAAAAATGCAAAGAATGAAAAAAAAAGGAAGAAAAATGAAGAAAATGAAAAGAAAAGAAGAAAAAGAAAAAGAAGAAGAAAAGAAAAGAAAAGAAGAACAAAGCTCGCAAGGTTGAAAACCCAGAAAAGGCGGCCTTGGCAAAAGTTAGAGCACAAAAAGAGAGGTTAATACCCGAGTGTACCTTACCCCCAGAACTACGTCAGGCTTGATTCCCATGTTTGGGATACGTAGGAAACTTCATTCTAAAGTCCAGCCATAACCACGTCCAAATTAACTATGTCCATGTAATGGTTCTGATCATCTTTGTCTTCTCTGTATCCGAGAGTTCGGTGGTAATGGTCACTGTAAGGACTGGTTGCCATGTGCTGCGGCGCTATTCAGACTAGGGGCAACTTTCCGTTGCCGTGTAGTGCTGCGGTGCTATTCAGACTAGGGGCAACTTTCAGTTGCCATGCAGTGCCATTCAGACAAGGGGCAATTTTCCATTATTTTGGATCTGAGGTTGTGCATCTCAAGAGTAAATCCTGCGTTGGTCGAGCAGTAGCCATTTGCAAAAATAGTTTTTGAGAATTTTTAATGAGGTTGACTAATTCTCTCGAAAATTATTTCATTTTTCTAAAACTGGACCATTTCTTGGACCCAAAAAAAAAAAGGAAAATTTTCAGTGCTCATAACCTGACTTGCATGATTTCAAATCAGAAATCGAACAAGCATGTTAATCTAACTCTCATTTTGGTTAAAATTGTTTTAGCAGAAGACAAAAACAAAAAATGGTCAAAATGATGAACTAGGGGCACAGTTGAGTCAGGTTTTCTGTCTTTTCCCCTTTATCAACGCACTTGCCAGAAAGGGCATCATACCTGCTAGAAAAGGGCACCACTGAAGCTAACCGCAAAAGGGCAGAAAGCTCTCTCATCCTCCAAGTAGCGAGGTATCGAGCCAAGTGTGAAGCACGAACTGGAATGGATCAAGATATTCCACTCCCTCATCTGGATAGATCTGATCACGTCCAAACTCCCTAGCAGAGTATCGTCAACCGATGTCAACTGCAGATTTGCTACACACCCAGTCTTACCACAACCCCTCTGTGGGAAGAACTCACTGGCTGTGAGCGAAAGAAAGAGAATCTAATAGCATGCTAGGGGCAAGAGCCTGCAACTTCTTGTTTATCCATCAACCACCCAGGGGAGGGATAAAAAAATGAGAGATTGAAGAATAGAGAGATGTGTGCTGAGAGAAAAAGTGAGGAAAAGGGCTTTTTAGAAAAATAGAGTCTGAGGGCCGAGTGATGTGAGAATCACAAATGAGAAAGGGTGGGAAACAATACCCGAAGAAACTGCCTCCTCGTGCACTGAGAGGTCTCTTGCCATTGAAACACGTCTGTGTGTCGTGTCAGTCATTTTGTTTGTCTCGATTCTTGTTTTGAGTCATTGCGGGTGTCTATAGATGTGTTTAGGTTGTCTTACCTTGTCTTTCTCTTTGTTGTTGAGTCGTGGTGTGCTGTGTTCAATCGTAGGCTCAATACCCAGTTGAGAACTTATTCTCACTCTCAATTTCAAAAAAATCATTTTGTGCTCAGAGTGCCATGCCGTTCTCCACATTTGTGCAAAACAAGATTTTGTGCTTTCAAAAACTGCAGGGTTCAACCCAGGTCATGTCAAAATGGAAAAACCAGGACCTATCTGAAGCTATGAAAGTTTCGGGCTGCAAAGCAAAAGAAAAGAGGGAAAATGTCGGGCATCTGAGTTTGTTTCAACTTCTGCAAGTTCCGTCATTGCATCCTGTATGTTCAGAATAAGCAGTGTCTTGTATGAGCTGTGTGCCAAATAAACCGAATATTGTGTCATGAGCTGCGTGTCCAGAATGAGCAATGTGCTGATACGAGCTGTGTGTTCAAAGTGAACAGAATACTGTGTTGACTGTTTCATTGTTTCAGGCCAGAATGGCAATCAGAAATGCTCTCCCTGAGTAGCATTCCCCGTCAAAGTTATCTTGGCTATGTTTGCAATGAGGGAAAGTTGTGAATATGATCAGGAAGGAAAACGGCATTTATGGTTTCTGTATGCAGAAACTACCCCTTGTCAACATTTCAGGACCTTTGTACTGCGAGTTGAAGGTAAGTGTTTGAAGAACACAATGGAGAGGAGATCCCCGTCAGAGTAAAGCGGTTTACCGCCACTCACTCCATGAGGTGCTTCTAAAGTGCTGCTTTGTTTGTTTATTGCATTCCCTAAACATCATGCTCTACATTGCTTGTAACATGTACTGTATCATCGCACTTATTCCTTTTATTTGCATCTTGTGTTATCTTGTACCATTTATCCTTTTACGCCGAGCTGCGTTTAGGATCGCTGTCCTTCGGGGCTTTCTCAGGTTGCGCCGAGCACATGCCTGATAGTTTGTTTCGGACCTCCTCTCACTATTTCAGTGTGGTTTGAGTGTCCCTTTCCTCACACGATTTCAGCGTGTTTGGAATTCATCTCAGGTTGCGTCGTGTACGCGCTTGGGCATTTTGTTTTCAGATCTCTTCTCACGATTTTAGCGTGGTTTGAGTGTCCCTTTCCTCACACGATTTCAGCGTGTTTGGCATTCATCTCAGGTTGCGTCGTGTACGCGCCTGGGCGGTTGTTTTCGGACCTCCTCTCACGATTTTAGCGTGGTTTGAGTGTCCCTTTCCTCACACGATTTCAACGTGTTTGGAATTTATCCTAGGTTGCGTCGTGTACACGCTTGGGCGTTTTGTTTTCAGGCTTCTTCTCACAATTTCAGCGTGGTTTGAGTGTCCCTTTCCTCACACGATTTCAGCGTGTTTGGAATTTATCCCAGGTTGCGTCGTGTACGCGCTTGGGCGTTTTGTTCTCAAGCCTCTTCTCACGATTTCAACGTGGTTTGAGTGTCCCTTTCCTTACACGATTTCAGCGTGTTTGGAATTTATCCCAAGCTACGTCGTGTACGTGCTTGGGTGTTTTGTTCTCAGGCCTCTTCTTACGATTTCAGCGTGGTTTGAGTGTCCCTTTCCTCACACGATTTCAGCGTGTTTGGAATTTATCCCAAGTTGCGTCGTGTACACGCTTGGGCGTTTTGTTTTCGGACCTCCTCTCACGATTTTAGAGTGGTTTGAGTATCCCTTTCCTCACACGATTTCAGCGTGTTTGGAATTTATCCCAGGTTGCGTCGTGTACGCGCTTGGGTGTTTTGTTTTCAGGCCTCTTCTCACGATTTCAGTGTGGTTTGAGTGTCCCTTTCCTCACACGATTTCAGCGTGTTTGGAATTTATCCCAGGTTACGTCGTGTACGCGCTTGGGCATTTTGTTCTCAGGCCTCTTCTCACGATTTCAGCGTCGTTTGAGTGTCCCTTTCCTCACACGATTTCAGCGTGTTTGGAATTTATCCCAGGTTGCGTCATGTACGCGCTTGGGCGTTTTGTTTTCAGGCCTCTTCTCATGATTTCAGCGTGGTTTGAGTGTCCCTTTCCTCACACGATTTCAGAGTGTTTGGAATTTATCCCAGGTTGCGTTGTGTACGCGCTTAGGCGTTTTGTTTTCGACCTTCTCTCATGATTTCAGCGTGGTTAGAGTGTTCTTTTCCTCATACAATTTCAGCGTGTTTGAAATTCATCTCAGGTTGCATTGTGTATGTACCTAGGCGGTTGTTTTCAGGTCTCTTCTCACAATTTCAGCGTGGTTAGAGTGTCCCTTTCCTCACACGATTTCAGCGTGTTTGGAATTTATCTCCGGTTGCGTGGAACGCGCTCCTGATTGGTTTTCTTTGTTCTTCCTCCTCTCATGATTCCAGCGTGGTTGGAGTGCGTTACCCCATTTGCCTCTATTGCTCTATCTGTTACATCCATTGCATCATATCTATTTTATTCTGGTCTAGGAGACCTTAAATCCTCTAAAGGTGCAATTCCTTTGGTGTTTGTCATGCCCGAACGACTTCTGGTGGTCTAGTATAGCCACTTGCCTGTGTTTGCGGTGAGTTCCTAAGAGACCAACTGAGACGGTGGAAACTAGAGTTCGAATGGCTCATGCCTAGAATGCAAAGGTTCGGGATTTCCGAGACTAAAGTCTGGTTTAAATACCCAGGGGTATATCCTCGACTTGAAATCTGTATGGCAACCCCGTAGATTGAGATAGCATGTGTATGCGCCTCAATTCTGGATACTGAACCAACTTAGTCTGTCACCCTGTTGGAGAATAGGGAAAGTTGCGACCATAGTCAGGGAGAAAAGTAGTACTTGCGGTTCAACCAAGAAGAAGGGGAAGGTCCCCAACAGCATGAGGTAGGTCAGTGCCAATTGCCCCTGTAAGGTACCTTCACTTCCTAGTTATTACATTGCATAGCATTGCATAAATCCTGAATTATCAAACCGGCTTCGCGCAGCGTATAAGTCCAATTTTCAAACCGGCTTCGCGCAGCGTATAAGTCCAATTATCAAACTGGTTTCGCGTAGCGTATAAGTCAAATTATCAAAACCGGTTAACAATAGCAGGTGCACCTGTCTGTTCGCACCACCCAAATCGGCTTCGCATAGCATCTAAGTCCAATTATCAAAATCTTCCTGCATAACATTTTGCATCCTGCCCCTGAACTACGCTGGTTTGATTCCTTGCAAAGGGATACGTAGGCAGCCTGCGGGCACAACCATTTATTTACCCGTACTTTGTTTGTTTGTCCAAGTCCTCGGCCTTGTCAAAAATGGGTTGTCTTTGGGTTTTGACATTCACTCCCATCACTTCTTGACTTCTGAGTTCTATCAAAGAGGGGCAACTGTAGACACCCTATTTTTGACCGCCCTTAAGACTTGGGCACTATTGATGGTTTACTTGGTGGAGAAATGTGTGCAGGGCAAAAGTTCAGTTTCCTCAGCAAGGAGAGAGACAAATCTCAACTTCATACCCCTTTTGGACCAAAACAATCTTGATCAAAAGATTTTAAACCTTGAAACCCTCTCTTTCAAAATGTTTTGAAAATAAAGTTTCTACGATGTTCCGACACTCGCATTTTGTTAAATGTCGCGCTTTTCGGTAAACTGAGCAAGGACAAAGTGGAAATGAATGAAAGAGAGATGAAATCTTTGAAAAATCTTTCAAAATATTTTGTTTATGGGTTTGGAGTTGAAGAAAAGAGGAAAGGAGAGAAGAAAACTAGTTTGGGAGAAGTTCGGCATGAATCCGGGTAGGACCAAAACTGCGCGGCTTCACCAAAACAGGCATAACTTTTTGCAAAGGTGGAATTTTGATGCAAGTCTGCCACCATTGGAAATCTTACTTCCAGGGCTTCAATTTGGACACAAGAATGACCTGAAAACGAGTCCATATGAAGGAGTTATGGCCATTTGAAGTTAGACCTGGAAAGTAGAATTTTCCTGCCAACCAGAAAAACTAGCTAGCCGACCAGAAAAAGTGGCTGGCCGACCACTTTCTCATGAAAACTGGTCGGCCGACCAGAAAAAGTGGCAGGCCGACCACTTTAACTGGTCGGCGGCCTTCCTGCATATTCTACAGGTGTTGTGGAAGCCAGCTGTGCCAGCTGGAGTGCACAGATTGCATCCTCCATACACGTGTATGGAGGGATTGCATCTAGCTTCAAACTTCTTCAACAAGCTTGGTGCTTGTTTTTCTATAAGAGGAAAGGCTCTCTCTCTTGTCTCAGGTTCTGAATTTTTCCTAAGGCTTGAGCATATATCTCCCTCTATATCTCCATATTTTGTTCCTTAAAGTGCTTTGTCTCTTCACTTGTGCACACAACCTCCTAGCCAAGCACCATCCTTTTGTTGCTGAGGCATCTTGAGGTTGTTTCTGGAGTTTTTGGTTTGGTTTAAGCTCAAAAAAACCTGCTGGAGGTGCAGCTTTGAAGAAGTTCATCAAGGGTGAGTTTTTGAACCTTAAATCCCCCTTTCTTGCTTAAGCTTTTAGCCTATCTTGCATGTTGTTTTGAGCTTAACTTATAACTGATAAAAGTTGTGTTTTTTCATGATTTTGATCTTTGTTTAAGATCACTTTGGTGTTTGGGATTGTTTACCCCTCTTAGGCCTTGCTTGGCATCATTTTTGTGCCATCTTTGTGAGCTTCGGGACCACCTTGTATTGGCCTTCTCACCACTGAAATCTAGAAGGATTTCAGTGGTGGGGATGGTGTTTTAAGGTCCTAAGAAGGAGAGGGTCACCCTCTCTCCTTTGTGTCCTCTTTACATGGTTCATTTGCCTCATGTTTGAGCACCTTTGGTAAGTGTGTGTTGGCCATGTCTTAGCTTGTATTTGTGGTTATTTTGCTGAGGCATACCACTATTTTTGCTTAGTTTGGTCACCCCTCGCATGGTTAATACACTTGTAGTGTAAATCACACAATCTAGTCTTGTATGCCTCATGTTTGAGCATGTGTTTCTTGCTTGATTTCGAGCCATCTCAGTAGGTTTTTGGTGATGTTTTAACATGCCTTAGATCTGTTTTGGCTTGGTTTGGTTGGCTCTTGCATGCGTAATGCACTTGCAGTGTAAATCCCTTAAACTAGCTTTATATGCTTCATGCCTTCACATGTCATTCTAGCTTGTTTTCTTCCCATTTCAGCATGCTTTTAGTGATGTTTTACCATGTCATGACTCTGTTTTGGTTTGGTTCGGTTGGCCTTTGCATGCTTCATACACTTGCCATGCAATCCCATGAAATAGCCTAACATGCATCATATTGGCACATGTCTTTTTAGCATGCTTTTGGCTTGACTTCAAGAAGACTTTGTTCATGTTTTTCCATGTTTAAGGTCTGATTTTGGTTGTCTTGGTCATCCATGACTTGCATTGTATAGCTTTGGTTCAACCTAGCTTGTTTGCTTTGTGCATCGGGTCCACTAGCATGCATTACTTGGCTCATTTCAATGATTTGGCATCATTAGTTATGCTATTTCAGTCCATGTTTCATGGTCGCGCACTTGCATTTGTCACTCAATCAATGCGTTGGAGGGTTCCCCCTTTATGCCTTAACATGAGCCATTGTGTATGCATTCATGCCTTTGCTTGCGAGCCATCATTTGTGTGCTTATTTGGGGTTATTTTGCCATTATATAACTCTAATTTTTGTTGGTTGAGTCATCCCATGCTTGGTCCTAATAGGTGTAGTGTAATCCAACTTATTTGCCTTGTATGCATTATGCCTCATGCCCCTCATGCTAGCACATTTTGGCTTCCATCCATGCATGTTTTAGTCTCATATTAACATGTATGAGGACTGTTTTTCGTTGCCTTCATCACATGCTTCATGTTTTGTATCCTTGCAGTGTAAATGTTCTTGCTTGCCTCAAGCTTTGAGCACCATTGCATGCTTTATTTGTGTTGTGTACTTGATTTGGCATCACTTAACATCACATTTCAGAACATATAGACTTGCCATGTTCTCACTTCGTTCATGTTTTGAATGCCTTTGATGGTTATGCATTGTTGCCTAGTTCATGCCTTAGTGCGTATGCTTGCATGCCTAGGACTTTGGGCCCTCATCTTAGGACATTTTGGTCTTTGTTAAGACCTATTTCAACTCCGTCCATGCTTAGTTCATGCATATTTGCTATGCATTACACGCCTGATGTGTAGCCCTCTTTGATAGCTCTCATGCCTTAGGACCCTTGCATGCTCTACTTGCTCTGTTTGAATGATTTGGCATCATTTCTTACTTAATTTCAGTGCACTTAGTGTCTTTACACTTGCACATTTGTCACTCTTTGAGCACTCTTGAGAGTTGTGCTCTTGGGCCTCTTGTATTAGCCAATGCATTGTGCATGCATGCTTTGTATTTCGTGCCTTCATTTCATCCCAATGGCCACTGAGTTGGGCATGGCTGAGGCCTATCCATTTTGGTTTAAGTCCATTTTGCATTGAGTATGCCATTGTAGTTCATAGCATTAAGTATGCCATGTTGTCGCATGATTGATCATTGCATTGTGCATGCCTTGTTCATCTCATTGTGTATGTTAGTTTCTACACGCATTGTGTATGCTAAGTGTCATGTGCATTGAGTATGCCATTGTTAGTTCATAGCATTGTGTATGCTAGTTGCATGTTTGCATGTTATCCCTTGCATGTTTGCACGACTTAGTTGCATTGCATTAAGATTGCATGCTAGAGTTGCATTGGTGCATGCCTTGTTTGTTGCATCGTATTTGGAATAGGGGTTAGTCCAAACACGGGGAACGAGGGACGTTTCATGCTCGAAATGATGAAACATGCCTCGATTCCCGATTGCCGACACTCTTGACTACCCATGACGGAGTTGTTGGCTTTAGGTGCTTGTACGTGCATTCATTTCACATTGAGTCGTGCAATTCGACTCCTCGGCCATCATGCATCGAGATGCGTGATTGGTGGCCCGAGGGTCAAGGACTACACTCCCTTGAGCTTATGCAATGATGGGGAGAGTGGTCGTGCACACATGTGTTGTGAATAGTTTGCCATCTCTCTCTCTTACCTTCTGTTGCAGAAAACCAGAAACCAAGGGTAGAAACTGGTTGGCCGACCAGATTTAGTGGCTGGCCGACCACTTTTTCTGGTTTTTCACCACAAAAGTGGTCGGCAGGCGGTCTCCAAGGCCAATAGCTGGTCGGCAGCCTTCCCACAGATTCCCAGGGTGGAGTTTCAGCCTTCTGGAGCTTTGTGCAGTGTTCTGAGGTCAGTTGCAAACAAAGGCAAGTCGGGGTATCGCGATGGATTTCTGAGCGAGGCGATTCGAGCATGCATGCATCCCTCGTCATGAGGCCATTTCAGTGCTTTGTTAACTTAGAATAGTTATTTGTTTCAACTTGTTTTGTAATAATTAATTAGCTAGAATAGTTAGTTAATTAGTCGGTTCTGTATTATTTATTCGGACCCTTCGTCGAGAGGGCAAATTTTGTAATAAGTGTGCGTGTGTGTGATCCATGTCTTCCAACCCCCACTTCTTTCTCCCTTTTATTTACTATCTTACGATGGTTAGTTTTTGGGCATGTTTCAATTAGCATCCTTATGCTTGCATGTTTGCATCCATTCATCTGTCTTGCATGCACCGGGCTCGGTGCATCATACTAACTGCATTGTACTTCAATTCCAAGTTGAATACATGTATCAAGTTGTATCTCACATGACATTTTAGAATAGCCAAGACTATCTTAGTTGCATTTTGCATGTGTTGCATTAGGCATTCTTGACATAGCTAGGATCATGCATTGATTACTAACTAGCTTCTTTTTTTGCTCGGAGTACACTGTAAGTGTTTATGCTTTAGCATCTTGCATGCGTGTGAGTGTTGCCATGATAGCATGCTTGCCATGAGGCTATTTGCTTATGTGATATAACTGCCTGAATGCCTGTGGGTGAAGGTTGGGTTTACTTGAATTGGGACAATTCATTGATTGCGAGTTTTCAGCCCACTTGAGAGTGGCAAATCACCATGTTTTTCTAAGCCCACTTGAGGGTGGCAAAATCCGTATTTTAGCCTACTTGTGAGTAGCAAACCGTTTTCAAAACGAATATGCAATGCTTTGTTCCAACTTATGTAATCCAGTCTATACTTGTATGTTGTGCGCATCACATAGTAATTCTAGGTTCATAACCGGAATAAGAGCACATGTGTTTTCATAAACAAGATATCATGCTTAGTACATGCCAATCTTTGATCGGGCGAGTGGGGGTGCTCATAGATGACCTTTCCCTCTCGTACCCAAGTTCCCGAGCCAAGGCAACTTTGGTGATGACGGACACGTGGCCTTAGGCAACGAGTCAGGGTTTCCTAAATTTCCCAAAAATAAATATTTAGGTGGCGACTTTGTATCTGACAAAGCAGTCCATGTTTGGCACTTCTTTCTAAAAATCAGTATTTCAAAATGATTTGCTGGATTGGACTCTTTGGTGATTTATCGGTCTTGTATTGCACTTTGCGAGATTAGATTCAGAATCGTGACATTTGAGTCCGAACTGTAGTGAGCCTAATGAACAAAACGGGATTTTCTCGGGACGTTCGGGCGCGTCTACAGAGAGTAGTTGCACACCACATTTCCTTGCAAATGCATTGTTGTGCCTTTGTTGATCTCTGTTGCAGCAAAGTTGAGATTCTGGAAAGCGAAGTGGCCGGTCGGCCACTTTCACTAGCCTGCCGACCACTTGAAGTGGACGGCCGGCCAGTTAAGGCAGCCTACCGACCACTTGAAGTGGCCAGCCGGCCACTTGCAGCAAAATTTTCCAAAATGCTCCTATTTTGAGGCAGATGCAACCTGAAAGTGTGTTCGATGCTCTGAGGTCACTGCGAGTGCAAACAGAGGCAACTCACGGCAAGGCAATGCATTTTCTAGGCAAAGCAAACCGAGCATGCATGTCTCCTTCATCTCGAGCCCATTTTAACTGCTTTGCTTAGCTGGTTAAATTTGCCAGTTTTGTAATTAATTAGTTAATGTACTTAGCTAATTTAATTCGTCTTTGTAATATTCTAATTAGCTTAGTATAGCTAGTTTCAATTCGGTTTGTAATTAATTAGCTTAACATAATTAATTAGTTGATTTGTAATAAGTAGCTTAGCTTAGCTCTTATTTATTCGGACCCTCCTACGAGAGGGCGTATTGTTGTAATAAGGGTGCGTGTGTGTGTGTGCATGTCTTCCAACCCCCACTTCTTTCTTCCTTTTACTTATCAGCTTTTGATGGTTAGTTTAGGGCATATTTCAATTAGCATACCTTATGCTTGCATGTTTGCATCATTCATTTGTCTTGCATGCACCGGGCTCGATGCATCATTCAAACTGCATCGTATTTCAATACCTATTTGAATACGTGTATCAAGTGTTGCATTCACATGCCATCTTAGCCAGCCGAGCCTATTTTAGTTGCATTTTTTTGCATGCGTTGCATTAGGGATCTTGTATAGTCAGGATCATGCATGATGTCTAACTAGTTTTCTATTTTGGCTCGGAGTATCCTGTAAGTGTTTACGCTTTAGCATCCTTGCATGAGTGTGAGTGTTGCCACAACAGCATGCTTGCCATGAGGATATTTGATTAAATGATTAACTGTATGAATGCCTGTGGATGAAGGCTTTAGTACTTGAATTGGAACAATTCATCAAAATGTGAGTTTTAAGCCCACTTGGAGTAGCAAATCATCATGTTTTAAGCCCACCTTGTTTGGTAGCAAAACCGCATTTCTAAGCCCACTTGAGGGTGGCAAATTCAAACCATTTTTGAAAACAAACATTGAATTGTTTTGTTCCAATTTAGGCGATCTAGCCTATACTTGTATGCTGTGCACATCACATAGTAAGTTAGCTAAATAACCGGAATAAGAACACATGTGTTTTCAAAATAACATATCATGTTTAGTAGAGGTCGATCCTTTGATCGGGCGAGCGGGGGTGCTCATTTCAGGACCTTCCTCTCTCGTACCCAAGTTCCTGAGCCGAGGCAACTTTGGTGATGACAGACACATGGCCTTAGGCACGAGTCAGGGTTTCTTAAATTTTCCAAAATAAAATATTTAGGTGGCGACTCTGAAATCTGGCAAAACAGTCCATGTTTGGCGCTTTTGATTCAAAATTGATTTTTCAAAACCAATTGTCAGATTTGACTCTTTGGTGATTTATCAGTCTTACATTGCACTTTGTGAGATTAGATTCAGAACCGTGACAGGAGTCCGAACTGTAGTAGCTAGAACCCAATTCACGCCCTCTCCGAAAGGGAGGTTACGCGGAGGAAGTTTGGGCAGTTTACAGGCCTTTATAGAGTGCGGACTTAGGTTCCCTCTCAACATCCTTTTCCGACAAATCCTTCATTATTACAAACTTAACCCAATGCAGCTGGCTATTAACTCTTACAGAGTCATTATCGGTATAATTGTCCTAGCTAGCCGAGAAAACACTAGGATAACACTAGTCGACATCTAGTACTATTATACCATGTGTGGCCTGAAATCAGAAAAAGGCTACACCTATTACCTCAAGCCAAGATCCACTGAGTAAAAACTCATAGCCAACCTCCCAGACTCCAACAAAGGTGCTGGAGATGATTATTTCATCGTCTCGAGCAACTGGGAGTTCCCTCCTAATGATGACCTCCACCTCTTCTCTTTGAGCCGAATAGTCTTTAGAGAGGGTAATGGTAAGAACCAAGTGTCACTTTACCTGTTTTCAAGTCTTTATTTACTTTGTTCTTTTCATATGTCCTAATGTTTGTTTTTTGCACTTGCAGCTCTTCCTCAGCCATCAAAAGACTTCCGCAAAACCTTCTACCCCAACAAGGATTTCAAGGAGCTGTTGGGCTTGCCAATTAATCAACGCAAGGCCTCGCTACTGCTCAACTACATCCCAACCTACAAATCCACCTTGTCCGACGTCCCCAAGAAGAGCAAATCCCCTCCCTCTACTGCGACTTGACAAGCTGAATCATCATCAAGGCTAGACTAGGGATCAACCTCTCGTCCTGTAAAGCAACCGTCCACTTTTGTACCGCAATTAATTCCTTCACATAATCGCCGATGTCGTCGCCGAGCTCCTGCGAACACTCCTGCTGGTAGAACTCGTAGCCGAAAATGCCAAAGTACCAATACGTCGGCTTACGAGCCAGCCAACCCACCCACTGTATTACCAACAATTCACTTCGGCACCAAAGTCACTGTTGTTGCCACTATTGATGAAATGGGGCACAAACCAGCAGTAGTTGAAGACCTACTCACTAGCATCCCCGGGGTTGTGGTAGTTCAATCCTCATCCTCTCCTTCCCAACCAACACCTAAGCCAAAACAGATGAAGAAGGCCAAGGCAAAGGCCACAGTGACTTAGATCGATTCTTAGGACACTGTGCCCATCTTAAAACTCACTGAGGCCGAGAAGAACGCCCCCCTTCCACTGAAAAACATCAAGCCAAGGACCCAGCGTTCGAAGCCCTATCGGTCAAAAAGCCGAGGTCCGACCCCCAAGAGGGCAGCAGCTACTCCCGAAGCATGGTCTGGGCGCTCGAGATCATGTTCGACGACAGACCTCTTACCGCCGGTGACAGTGCTGCGAACCTTAAGGCCGGTGCGGCCCTATCCACGACAGTTCTTCTGCCCGAAGACATGAACCGCATGGCCGAGTTCTACGAGTATGAGAATTTTTCTCTTATGATGTAACATTCAGTTTTGGTAATCCTCTACTACTCATCTCTTTATAATTCTTTCCATACTTTAAATAAAATCTTACCTAATCTGTTTTGCTTCTTGCAAGCTATTCAGCATGCCCACTCGTATGCTATAAAAACCAAGATGATGAGGAAGGAGTTGGCCAAAAAGACCAAGAAAACAGCCAAACTCCTCCCTTCATTCAACAAGGCCGAAGCCAGCAATCGCGCTCTAATGGACCAGGCCAAAGCCGCAAAAATTGCTCAAAGTTTGGCCGAGGAAAAGGCCGAAACGGCAATAGAAGAAGCCGAGGCAGCAAGAGCTGACCTCAAAGCTGCCAGCGCCAAAGTAGCTATCATGGAGGCCAAGCTTCAGGAGGCTTTTGTCAATAAAGAGGCCGAGATAAAGCGGCCGAGGAAGAAGCCTTTGAAGAGGGCATGCCGTCGTCCGTGACCAATACAAACAGTAAGTCAACTTGGCTTGTAACTGAGGTTACTTCCTCAGTTGGACGGCGGCCCTCAACAAGTTGGTTGTTGCCTCGGACTCTGATCTCTGGGATATCAATCAGCTTGAAGTGCCTTTCCCACCAAAGCCTAAGGACTCTAGCGATGAAGCCGAAGATAATGCCTACGATGGTGACACCGATGAAAAGGAGGGAAAAGTTGCCATTAATCCCAAGTCTCCTACCCTCAACGAGCAAATAGACTTAACTCAGGATGAGGAGGATGACTTGGTATCCAAGGGTGTCTCTCCCAATTCGACTACTTCTAAGGCCGAAATCCAGTGCGCCGAGAAAAGTTTGGACCAGACTCTGTTGGAGATTAACACCAAGATAGCGGCCGACAAGAGTGCAACACCACTAGCCGATCAAGCCAATCCTAGCACTTAGAATATTTTCTTTTTTTTTCCTTTCTTTGTATTTTGTTTTGCCTGAACAATGTTTTAGTTTCATATTTGGCCGATATGCCGCTCTTGTAATCTGAACAAGAAATTCTCCTGTGAATGCAAGTTTCCTTCTTTCTTCAAAGTGTTTGAATGTATACCCTCTTTTCTTCTATGTATGTTTACCATTCCATACTTAGAATAATTATGCATGTCTTCAAAGTATACCTTTATCTGTATAACCTCTTCAGGGTAAAATACCTCGGACATAACTTTTAATTGTTTATCTCGGCCTTGGCTTAACACTTGAAAACATTGTAAGAATATTTTCACAAGTGTTTTTAAACTTGCCACTTCATTCTAACTTATCAAGAATTCTGTCTTTTAGACTTCCCAAGTTTGGCAACCTGGTCATCTCGACAAGTGCGTATGTTCTTCTTGCAATATTACCTCGGCTTAACTTCAACTTGTAAATTTTTCTGAAAATTTCAACAAATGTTAAGCCAACTCTAGGTTGTAAGTTTCTCTATAAAATTCTAACTCCCAAGTACTTTAAAATTTTACTTATCATTCTCCAGCTCCTTGCCGCCTAATGTGAACCTAAGTTTCACTTATGTCCACATTAAGCGCGTATACTTTTCGCCGAAGTTAGATTCAAACAAAGACTAGCCGAGGTTCGCAACCTTGGTTTCTTTGTTAATCTAAGTTCATTCTAAGTTTAATTCTGCCGACATGGAAAGGCTATGCTAAACCAACTTAGTTCAACTCCATTATAGGTAAGTCTAATTTCATCTCTGTCATATAATAAGTCTAAGTTAATCGTCATGTTTCAATCAGAAACCTAGCCAACTTAGTTCAACTCTATTATATGCAAGTATAATTCAACTCTGCCATATAATAAGTCTAAGTTATTTATCATGTTTCAATTAGAAATATCGCCAACTTAGTTCAACTTTATTATATGTAAGTATAATTCAACTCTGCCATATGATAAGTCTAAGTTATTCATTATGTTTCAATCAGAAACATCGCCAACTTAGCTCAACTCTATTATATGCAAGTATAATTCAACTCTGCCATATAATAAGTCTAAGTTATTCGTCATGTTTCAATCAGAAATATCACCAAAGGACTAGCCAGTCCAATCACACAACTTTCAAATTCTTTCAAAAATCAAGCTAAAATTTTATTACTGCCTCGACTAATAAAATCATGACATAAATAAAAAATAGAAAGTCTAATGATAGAAAAACTTCAAGTTACAAGTGTTCCAAGGTCTTGGCAACTCTTTTCCTTCATTGTCCTCAAGCCGATATGCACCATTGCCAGCTGCCGAGATGATTCTATAAGGTCCCTCCCAATTTGGGCCTAGCTTGCCTTCCCTGGGATCCTTCTTGTTGCCGACCACTTTCCTTAGCACCAGGTCCCCAACCTTGAACTCTCTTGGGTTGACCTTCTTATTATAAGCCCTAGCAAGTTACTACTGGTTTGCCCCCATCCGAATTGCTGCTCTCTCATTTTCTCCTCAAGTAGGTCTAGATCTTGGGCTAGGAATGCCTCGTTAGTCCCATTCTCTACTCCTTGGGTTCTGATCCCTAGGATGCCGACTTCTAGTGAGATGACTGCTTCTGTGCCATAAGCCATGGCAAATGGGGATTCCCAAGTTGATCTCTTAGTCCGATATGCCCAGAGTACATTGGGTAACTCCTCCACCCATCTTCTTTTTGCTGCTTCCAGCATCTTCTTGATCCCATCCAAGATAGTCTTGTTGGATGCTTTTGCCTGACCATTGCTTTGAGGGAAACTTGGAGTAGAGTAGTAGTTTTTGATTTTGTACTTTGCACAGAAGCTCTTGATTAGCTTATGTCAAACTATATGCCATTGTCTGCTATGATTGCCCTCAGAATCCTAAATCTAAAGATGATGTTCTTCCATATGAAATTTTTAACATTAATATCTCGAATCTTTGCAAGGGGTTCAACTTCTACCCACTTTGTGAAATAATCTGTTGCTACTAGCAGAAACTTCCTTTGCCCAGTGGCTTGGGGTAGCTGTCCAACAAGATCCATGCCCCATTGGGCAAATGGCCATGGGCTTCTCGCACTTTCTAACGTATGCTTCAGTATCCTTACTGGGTTCAAATCTGTTGCTGGTTGATGTATCAATAGTGCAAATCTCTGACACTTCTTGCACTTTCTAACGTATGCTTCAGTATCCTTCTGCATATAGGGCCACCAGTAGCCTTGAGTAATGGCCCTATGAGCAAGTGACCTGCCCCCAGCATGACTTCTACATATTCCTTCGTGTATCTCATACAAGAAGTCTTTAACCTAGGATGGATGCACGCATCTCAAAAGGGGACCAATAAAGAACCTTCTGTAGAAATGTCCTTCTACTGTCAGGTTAAACCTAGCCAACTTTAGTCTAGTCTTGTGTGCTTCTTTGTGATCACGTGGCAGTTTCCCATTTCTAAGGAATACTACTATTGCATCCATCTAACTTGGTCCGATCTCCACACAAATTGCTTTGTACTATGTGTTCAGTGGTTCCACACTTGGGGCTGACAAATAGTCTACCATTATTGTCCTTGCCTCTCCTGATTTCATTGCGCTAGCCAGATTAGCCAAGGCATCGGCATAGCTGTTGTCATCTCGGTTAACTTGTTGTAGTCGGCAATCTTGAAATAAGGCCAACAGTCTAAGAACCTCTTTTACATAGGCTATCATTCTCTCATCTTGGGCTGCATATTCTCCTGTTGCCTGGTTCACAATAAGCTGGGAGTCACAGAAGACTACCATTTCGTTAGCTTCTATGGCTGCTGCCAACTTCAATCCTACGATTAGCGCTTTATATTCTACTTCATTGTTTGAGGCCTTAAATCCCAAACGAATAGATTGTTCCAACATCCACCCTTCTGGCGATACTAGCACTACTCCTGCCCCCGCTTCTTGATGGTTTGTACTTCTATCAACAAATAGGCGAAAGGAGTCGCCGATGTAAATATCGCAGGGCTTGAGTTTTTCTTCTTTCTTTTGCTTTGTTGTGGGGTTCTTTATTCCCAGCTGGGTCTCTTTTTGTTCCCCTAGACATCCTAAGCCGCGACTTACTAGAGCCCGACATGGTATCGCACCAGGTGTGAACTCGGCTACGAAGTTGGCCAGAACCTGGCCCTTGATTGCCGTTCTGGGCCTAAATTCCAAGTCGTGTTGGCCCAACACTACTGCCCATCTGGCTATCCTACCTATTAGATCTCCTTACTGTAATAGGGACTTCAAGGGGTGCTCAGTCAATACCACAATCTTGTGGGCTTGAAAGTAATGATTTAGCTTCTTGGAAGCCATTACTAAGGCCAGTGTCAATTGCTCCAAGGGTAAGTATCTGGTCTTTGCATCTGCTAGGGTTTTGCTTACGTAGTATACCACCCTTTGTTCTCCCTTCTCTTCTCTGATTATTACTGCACTTAATGCTTGCTCTGAAATCGCCAAGTACAAGAACAACTCCTCCCTAGGTATTGGATTTGAGAGTACTGGACCTGTGGTCAGATATTTTTTCAACTCGGCCAAGGCGACTTCGCACTCCTCTGTCCACAAAAAATCTGTGGCCTTCTTCACCAAACTAAAAAATGGTTTACATTTGTCAGAACTTCTGCTTATAAACATGTTCAGGGCTGCGGCCCTTCTAGTCAACATCTGTACTTGTTTTGCCGATGTTGGGCTCTTCAAGTCTAGGATGGCCTTGATCTGATCTGGGCTCGCCTCAATGCCCCTTCTGGTAACCAAGTATCCCAGGAACTTTCCAGACCCAACTCCAAATGTGCACTTCGACGCATTGAGTCGGAGCCGATATGTCCTCAGGATATCAAAAACTACTTTCAAGTCGGCCAGATGATCCTCAGGCTCTTTGTTCTTCATGACCATGTCATCAATGTATACCTCCACTGTTTTGCCAATTAGATGTCTGAACATCTTAGTCACCAAACTCTGGTAAGTTACCCCTGCATTTTTCAACCCGAAAGGCATCACTCTGTAGCAGTACTGCCCTTTTGGGATGATAAATGCAGTCTTCTCCTCATTGGGGGGGTACATGGCTATCTGATAGTACCCCTAGTAAGCGTCCAGGAAGCTCATCCTTCCATGCCCTTAAGTGGCATCCACTAATTGATCGATTTTGGGGAATGGGAAGCTATCTTTGGGACAAGCCTTATTCAGGCTGGTGAAGTCTACGCAAACCCTCCACTTCCCGTTCTTCTTCTTCTTCACGACAACTGTGTTTGATAATCATGTTGGGTAGTTTACCTCCTGAATGGCTCTGGCTTCCAACAGTTTATCCACTTCCTCTTCTACTACTTCCACATGAGCCAACGTCAGCCTCCTTGCTCGCTGAATTATAGGTTTGGCCGACCTGTCTACGTTCAGTCTGTGGCATGTGACCTCGGGGCCAATGCCAGACATCTCGTAGGGCGTCCAGGCAGACACCTCCATGTTGGCTCACAGGAATGCTTCAAACTCTTTTTCCTTCTTCTCGGCTAAGCCTGAGCCAAGAAGAAAAAAGCGCTCCTCATCCCCTTGTTGGACTAGAATTTTCTTCAATGCCTCATCGCTTTTGTCGGCCGGCTCTTTGCTGACGTCATCCAGGACCTCTATGTCTTCATCCTCAATCTCTACTGTTTCTGCTTCTCGTGCGTTGCAGGTGGTTTTCATTGCTACCATGGAGCAATTCTTTGCCTACACCTGATCCCCTCTGACCTCCTCAATTCCATGCTATGTTGGGAACCGCAACAGCTGGTGCAGTGTTGAGGGAACAACCCTCATTGTGTGCAACCATGGCCTTCCCAAGATGACATTATAAGGGGAGGGGGTATCAATCACTGTAAACTTTATTCTCACCTTCCTGGTGCCTGCCTGCACCTCCAAATTTATTGCCCCTAATGGCCATGTCAGCGTTTTTTTGAACCCGACCATTGGACTATTGGACTATTGCATGTCATCTCGATGAAGGCCGAGCTCCTTGTAACATCGGACATACATGATGTCACAAGAGCTGCCTTGGTCAATGAGGATGCACCTTACTTGGCATTCTCCAATCCTGAGGGATATCACTAGCGCATCATTGTGTGGATGCTGTACCATGTCTAGGTTGGCATCAGTAAAGGACACCATTGGTCCCTGGTACTCGCCTGCCCTAGGCCTCTTCTGCTGGACCTGGTACACATGCTGTAAGTGTTTTACCCTCTGGGTTTCCCTACGTACCTCATTTTCATTGACCCTAGAGTGAATCACATTGATCACTCGGGTTTCATCTGCTTGCGGTTGTGGTGCTGGTGGAGGTGGTGCTGCCGGTGCCTGGGGTAGCCTTGCCTGCTTTTCCCTCGTCCTGGCCTTATCTACTAGGTCTCTTAAGTGGCCTTGTCTGACCAGGTCTTCCAAATGTGCCTTCAGGGCTCTACACCCTTGAGTCAGGTGCCCATCTTCATTGTGGTAAGCACAGTGCTTCCCAAGGTTTCTTCCCATAAATTCGCTAGGAACCCTTTCTGGTGCTCTGTAATATGGTTGGTTCCTAATCCTTTCTAGAACCTTGTAGACCAGAATCCGGAATACGGTAGTGACTGCCTGTACAGCCCTCAGTCCTGTTTCTTGCCTGTTATATCTAGTATTACCTCGACCTCGCTTTGGCGAGCCGTTTCTCTTCTCTTGCTTTGACATCTTTGTTCCCGGTATGTCCTTTTCGGCTCTTACATATTTCTCAATTCTGGCCATAAGTTCCTCCATACTATTTGGCAATGTTTTCGCCAGTGACTTTCGAAGCAGACAGTCATTGTTTAGGTCGTTCTTAAAAGATACGACCCCCAACTCTTGGTTGCACCCTGGTATTCGGTTAAAAACCTCATAATACCTCTTGGCATAAGCCCTGAGGCTCTCATCCTCTCTGATTCTCAGAGCCATCAGGGAGTCTACCCTCAACGGCTGCAGTTTGTTTGTAATAAGCCTGGCCACAAACATCTCGGCCAGGCCTTTCCAACTTTTCACAGTTCCTTTCGGCAACTTGTGAAACCAATCCGATGCAATTTCCCCAAAGGATGAGGGGAAAACCTTGCATAGCAACGGTTCATTCCTAATATACAATGCCATAGAATTCATATATAAGCCGACGTGGAAGTTCGAATCGGACTTACCATCATAAATCTAGAACCTCAGCATATGAAACCTTTTTGGGGCCTCAAGCCTGTCCAACTCGATGGAGAAAGGAGTCTTCGGCTTGACGAGGCGCGTAACCTCGGCATTCTGTCTCTTTCTCTGGAGATAGTTTCTTAGATCTTCCTTGGTCAAACTAGGAGCTCAGCTGTCGTCGGATTTCAGCCTCTTTGGTGCACTACTCCCAGTGTCATTATGAGTCCTCTTGGACCTCCCTCCATTCGTTGCGTCAAAACAAAGCTCCTTCCCCTGAACATGCCGATGTTCCTTAGCATAGGTTTCCTTGACATGAGGTGTCTTATGAGACTCTCCTCTCATCGATTCTCCTCGTTAGACCTCCCGCGAAGGCCGATGAGAATACTCCTTTGCCCTGTCATGCTGAGGGACTGTAGGAACTCCTTTCTACCCCCTTTTCTGCGCATCGTTCTTGGCCGCTGGAATCGGCATGTGTAGACACCCCATTTTTGACCGCCCTTAAGACTTGGGCGCGACTGATGGTTTGCTCGGTGATGAAAGATGTGCAGGGCAAAGGTTCAATTCCTTCGGCAATGAGAGGGTCAAATCCCAACTTCACACCCCATTTTGAACCAAAGCTATTCTGAATGGTTTTTAGACCTTAAAACCCTCTCTTTCAAAACATTTTTGAAATAAAGTTTATGCGATGTTCCGAAGCTCGCATTTTGTCAAACGTTGTGCTTTTCGGTAAACCGAGCAAGGACAAAGTGGAAATGAATGAAAGAGAGATGAAATCTTTGAAAAATCTTTCAAAACACCTTGCTTAGGGGTTTGAAGTTGAAGAAAATGGGAAAGGAGAGAAGAAACCAAATTGGAGAAGAAGATAGGCAAGAATCGCTAAGAGAGGGACGAGCAGTCCTCGCTAAATCAAACTTATTTGTCTATACACTTGGAGTTAAGCTATGAGGCCACCACCATTGGAAAGAAGACTTCCGGAGCTTCATTTTTCATTCAAGAATCTCTTAAATCCGAGTCCGGATGGGGGAGATATGATTGGTTGAAGTTGGGCATCATCCCGGTTGGACTGAAACTGAGCAGCCTTCACCAAAACAAGTATAACTTTTTACACAGTTGGAACTTTGATGCAAGGCTGGTGCCATTGGAAAGCTTACTTCCGGGGCTTCAATTTTGACACAAGAATGACCTGAAAAGGAGTTCATATGAAGAAGTTATGGTCATTTGAAGTTGGACCTGCAGAGCAAATTTATCCTGCCGACTGACCAAATAGATGGCCGACCGGCCAAAATAGATGTCCGACCAGCCAAATAGATGGCCGACCGGCCAGAAAAGTTGGCCAACCGACCAAGTTTGCTAGCCGATGACCTTCCGGAGTATTCTACAGATTAAGTGAATGCCAGCTATGCCAGCTGTTTCACATTGAACCCGCTGTCCGAGGGACTTGTCCTTGTGGGGGGAAATTTGAATTTGTTTTTCCCCCCTTTTCTTGGCCTCTCTCCCTCTATATAATATACACTCCACCACCATTTTGAAGAGTTAGAAAAACCTGCTGGAGCTATAGATACAACTCTCCATATCTCTCTCTTCCAAGCCTCCAAACCCTAGTGTTCTTGCACCATTTACACACCAACTCATAGCTTACCACCTCCACCACTCTTTTGGCCTTTTTCTTGCATAATTTTTTAGGGCTGCTTGTATTTATTTTCATTGCTTGATGTAAACTGTAAAGTGCTTCATTTTGAGCCCCTCTTCAACTTTGTTGAAGGGCTCTTTGCCATTTAGGGCCAGAAGTTGTTACTTGCTTTTTTATCTCTCTTTCAAGGCCATTTTTGCATGTTAGCTTAGCCCTACTTGTGTTCACCTTTTGGCCTTGCTTAAAACTGGAAACATGCTTGTTTTGGGACTGTCTTGATTCTTTCTTCATACTTCATGTTCAAATAATGCATGCTTTGTATAGCTATAACTCATTCCATGCGCCTAGTTTCGAGTTTCGAGTCTCATCTCATGCATCGGGTGCCATATCGCCATGTTTCGGGGCTGTTTAGCAGCATGTTTTAGTGCTGAAATTTGCATGTTTGCATGCCATGTTCCATGTCTTGCCATGCTTTGGTAGAGTCGCATTTTATGCCTTAGGTTCGGTCCTCGGTTTGCGTGCTTGTGTGCACGCATTTCAATCGTCTCATTTTCATCTAATGGCCACTGATTTTGGCATGCTTACGAGCTATCCATGTTAGTTTAAGTCCATCATCGCATGTTATTGCACTCCATGTTTGCTTACATGTTTAGGTTGCGTGCCTAGTATACATTGCTCATTTGCATGTTCATGTTGCATACTTAGCCTCCATGCCTAGGTTGCATTTCATTGAGCATGCATCCATTGCCTCTTGATCAATCATGATAGGGGTTGGGGCCCTTTGATGTGTTTTGTGCTTGCATTTCATCTGATATCGAAGTTGCACACTTGGCTTTTGGGCCATCATGCATCGAAATGCGTGATTGATGGCCCGAGGGTCAAGGGCCATGCTCCCTTGAGTCCATTGCATGATAGGGAGTGTGTTCGTACATACATTTGCTTGAAAATTCCATGCCATACACTGCTTGCCCTCTGCTGCTGTCAATTGCAGGTTCTGCAGGAAGCTTTGGCCGGTCGGCTAAATACAGCGCCGACCGGCCAGGAATCTATGGCCGATAGATTAAAAGGTGGCCGGTGGTTCCTCTCTTTGACCGGTGGTGTTTGTACTTGGCCGGTGGTATTCCCTAACATCCATAAAGCATACCCTTCAACTTTGGCAGTCCTCAGAGGAGCAGGGCAGTATTAACAGAGGCAGTAGTGCTATGGCAGCGAGTTTTCGGGCGAGATGGATCAGGCATGCATCATTCACGCATCCCGAGGCGGGGTTGTGGCCATCTTCTTTCTGCATTTAATTTGGTTAATTAATTAGAAGGTTTTGTAATATTTAATTAGCTAGGATAGTTAATTATTTATTCGGTTTGTATTATTATTTGGTCCCTCCGAGTGAGGGCGTATTTGTAGTAAGTGTGTGTGAGTGTGTGTATGTCTTCCAACCCCATGTCTTCCTTCCCTTTTATTTACCCGCTTATGTTGGTTAGACTAGGGCATAGTTAAATTAGCATACCTTATGATATTCATGCGTGCATCCATACATTTGTCTTACATGCATCGGGCTCGGCACATCATGCTAACTGCACTTGTATTTCAAATCCAAGTTGAGTACTTGTTAGTTGCAGCATTTCACATGCCATCTTTAGGATAGCCGAGCCTACTGTAGTTGCATCTTGCATGCGTTGCATTAGCCATCTTAACATGAACTAGGATCATGCATATGATTACTAACTAGTTTCTGTTTTGGTTTGGAGTACTAGGTAAGCTTTTATGCTTTAGCATATCGCATGCGTGTGAATGTTGCCATAATAGCATGATTACCATGAGGCTAGCTACTTATGTGATATAATTGCTTGAATGCCTGTGGATGGAGGTCAAATTACCTAAGTTGGAATAATACATTAAAACTGTGAGTTTTAAGCCCACTAGATAGTGGCAAAACCATCTTTTCTAAAGCCCACTTGAGGGTGGCAAAATCTTCATTTTAGCCTACTTGTGAGTAGCAAACCATTTTCAAAACAAACATGAAATGTTTTGTTCCAATTTTAGGCGATTTGGTCTATACTTGTTTGCTGTGCGCATAACGTAGTAAATCTAGGCTAATAACCGGAATAAGAACACATAACATTTTCAAAATCGGATATCGCGGTTAGTAGAGGCCGGTCTTCGGTCCGGGCGAGAGGGGGTGCTCATAGCTATCCTTCCCCGATCGTATCCAAGTTCCCGAGCCGAGGCAACTTTGGTGATGACGGACACGTGGCCTTTGGCACCGAGTCTGAGTTTCCTAAATTTTCCAAAATAAAATATTTAGGTGGCGACTCTGTATCTGGCAAAGCAGTCCATGTTTGACACTTCTTTCAAAAAATCTGTTTTCTCAAAAACGATTTGCCAGATTTGGACTCTTTGGTTCAGATTAAGAACCGTGACAATTTGAGTCCAAACTATAGTAGACCCACAAATGAACAGAACGGGACTCATCCTCCCGGGGTGTTCGGGGACGTCTACAGCATGTCGTCCAACGGAAACGGTGGCTGCATAACATTGTTTTGCATCATGAAGTTGACAACTGTCTGCAGGTCTGCCAATTTATTGGCCATTACCTTTATCTTGCCATCCCTCCTCAGGCATCTATCCTTCCATACCTGGTGGTCGCCTTCGTTGTAATACTCTCATCGGCCTGCGTTCTTCAGTACGTCTCCCTCTTAGCCAACGTTCTTCTCCCCAGGATTCTGCTTCCGGGGTTCTTCGTTACAATTTTCGTCCTCTATGTTAGGATCAGCGTTCTTACCACTCTCATTTAGGATGTCATCCCCAATCTTCTCTTTCTGTCCATCGTTGGCTATCTATTCTCCTTACGTTCCCATAGACGGCGCCAAATTGTGTGTACTGATTTCTGACCACACTACCAAACAAGTATTCAGCTGGAAAACACTGACAGAATAGATTGTGCCCGAACAACCTATCACAGAAAGATAAGACTCCGACGGTGGTTCGTCTACCCGGGGGCACTCCGAAGATCAAGTCAGTACTCAATTATCTCTCAAAGATGGAAAACACTGCTTAACTCACTGGCGAGAGTACATAAAGCGTACCTTAAACCCACGGGGGTGCCTTGCTTTTATAGTCAGCACTAACCTGATCCCTATAGAAGCCTAGCTCTTCTTGGACTCTAGCTCAATGCTTATCTTGGACTTTCAAATAGATAGAGATAAACTCCCTAAGAGCTTTATCTTTATCCAGACTGAGGTCCTCCCACATTCTTGGACTCTTGTCCTTTATCTGTTCATCTTGGATTCCGGTATCTCCTCAGATAATCTCGGCCTAGCTGAGATCACCTCGGTGCCATGACCAAGAGACGTGGCACCTCGGCTGACACTTCGGTGTCACCTTGGCCACGTGTTGTTATTCTCAAAATGTGCCCCCATAGTTATATATCACCAAAATTTGTCACGATTTTTATCTCCGAGTACACGGCAAGATATTAGTTGCTATCATTAATGCCTCAATTAATTATCTCTAAACAAGAAACCAACCACACAAGATATATTAAGTCAGCCCATAATCTGGCCAGACTTGTAAATGACTTTTTCGTCTAACTTTGTTAAGGGCATTTTGGAAAGATAGTTAAAAGTTGACTTTTAGCTTTTAATCAAGTTTTTTTTGACTTTTTTAGAAAATGATTTGGGAAGTTGATAAAAAAAAACCGGTTTTGGCTGTTTTGGTTAATATTTATTTATGATGTCACATCACAATCAAATGACCAAAATATCCCCACCCAATTTAGGAAATTTACATTTTTACCTATGTATAACCCTAAACAATATAAAGAGTATAATTGTAATTTCACAGTTTGCTTTTTTGGACTTTCCAAATCACTTCTTGCTAAAAAGCTAAGCTAACTTTTTTATTCCCAAGCTGCAAACGCAGCTTTTAACCTGTGTTCCCAAAAGAGGACTTAATCTTATATTATGCATAGTTGATGTAGACAAATGTAGACAAATGCAGATCTACAAATTGTTTCAAGCAACGAAAATTCAAGAACGAGTTTTTTTTTTTTTTTTTAACGGGAAAGGATAATGTAGATGGAATATTGAAATACATATATTATTTTATTACTCTAAAATTAATATTTGATTATAAATATTCTAATTTAGTATAGAATAGTAGAAAGATTAAATGAGAAGATATCATTTTATCTCCTAAACTATTACTCAAAAATTATTTGAACCCCTATACTTTCAATTATATCAATTTTATACCTAATTTGGGATCAAATAAACTCCTGCTATTAGTTGTCGTCTATAATTGGACAACACTCATTAACATGGCATTAAATTTCATTTAGAACGTGGTTTTGCCTCTCAAACTATCCCTTGAAAATTACTTAGACCTCTATTATAGAAAAAATATTAAATTTAAATATTTGATAATAATTTTCATCTAAAAAAGTGAAAAAAAATAAATTTTAAATAAATAATATTTCAGTGATTCGAACGGTTTACTTACCAGTGATAATTAGTTCAATTGGGGTTGCCCTCGGCAATGGTAATTAGTTCAACAGAGTTCATCAAAAAGAAAATGAAATAAAGTACAGATGTACTAATAAGTGGACAATTGAGAAAAGTTGAATTTGTTTTCTTCATTGGTTGTCAAAAATAGAATGTTATTATGATGAGAAATGAAGCTGATGACCAACTTATATACACCAATGGAGAGCCAAATATATGTACCAAGAGGGGTTGGTTTAGTGGTAAAGTCTTTGTATTTCTCGCTCAAAGTCTGTGTTCATGTCTCTATAACGCCTTACTTTTTAGCACATGGAGCACGCGAAAGGCCTAATAAGCTTCGGCCTTGACATAGATGCAGTGAGATTCCGTGCAGATATGCTGTGGGTGTTAAATGCTCCTTGGTGGTATGTGAAGTAATCTATCTACATATCTATTTTACAGATCTAAAATATATATATATATATATATGCATTTATAAAGCCAAAATCTTGAGACTATTTATTTTATTTTATTTTTTGTGCTGTTAGTTTATTGTTTATTATGTTATTAAGGGTCATTGCCAAAAAGTTAAAAAAGCCATACATATTAATCAATTGGCTTTTTTTTTCTCAATTATCTATTCAACTTTAAAATATTTTCCCAAACACATTTAGTCCATAATATATTAATTTTGTTCACCTCATATTTGTTTGGATTAGTCCATAATATATGTGGGTCACATACATTTATTAGGTTAGTTTAAACATATATTTGAGTTAAGATAGTAAAGTTTAGAATCTACTGGAAAATCCAATGGGTAAATAATTATAAATAGTCATATGAGCTTATTCATCCGGCAACTATTGTGTCCAAATCCCATATTTTAATGGGTTTTTTAGGTTTTAACTAGTCAGTGGGCTAGTATGAACTTGACCTATTTAAAAAATTAAAACCTTATTCCACCCAATAAGCTCAAATCTTACGAGTCAAAATTAAATCGAACAGAACTACACATTTTTCATTACACTTATATTATTAAGTTCTACACATTTTTCTTTCACATATTTTTAATATTTTCATTAGCTCTCTTTTTTTTTTTCCTTTTTCTTTTTTGAACATAATTCAAGTATTTTGATTTTTTTTTAAAAACCTTTTACATCTCATATAATCCAAAAAAACAACCAAGTAACATATAATACCTACAAATGGAGAGAAGAAAAAAACAAAACAGAAATAAAAAAAAATAAAAACTTTAAACATGAGAATAAAAAATAGCACTTTACTCATTAAATCCAATAAATTAAAAAAAAAAAGATATTTAGACATTTTATGCACAATTACATTTAGTGTAATTGCTAAAATATAATTTTTTCGTCAACTTTACTTAACGAAAATAGCTAAATAATTTATATTGAAACAAATCAAAAAATTAAGATTTAAATTGATAAAATTAAAAATTTAAGATTTACTTTGTTGTAAAGGCCCAACTCTAAATTTTTATCTTTCATTTTTTTTTTTTATATATATATAATTACCCCTAAGATTGATTATCTATATAATTTGATTATTTTATATAGTAGGTATGAAAGGGAAATGTCTCTCACATTATTGTTATTATTATTTTTAATATTGCAACCATAACTAAAATTAATTACTGAGCTCAATAACGTATACACTAGTTTTCAATCAAAATAAACACGTTATCATAAGTTTCAACTTGAGAGAGGAGTTTGGTTTAGTGGACTCATTTTGGAATTGAATTATGTGATTTAAATCATTCATTTTTTAAGAGTCATTGAGTATAATATTTATACAAAAAATAAAGATGAATAGATATTGTAAATTTTATGTTTGAATTACATTTGTGTTAAAATATGTATAACAAATATAATTTCAAGAATATTTACAAATTTTTTATAATATAAACACGATTTAAATATATAGTTATCAATATCTGATTATTTTAATTTTTAATATAAATATTTTCTTTAACAAATTTTAAAAACTAAATAATTTAAATCACCAAAATCCAAAATATGCATACCAAATTTCAAATTTCATATTTCATATATACTGACATATGCTCATAGCGTGACAGTAACTAGAATTTTAATGGCTAGGCTTTTTGTTTTTGAACAAAAATAAATAATTAAAAGAAAAGACCCTTTGGTTAAAGTCAATTAAGGCACACAAGTCCCTTCAATTTTGTCTTAACTTTGGGGCCATTTTGGGAGCTTAGGCCTGTTTGATTCCAGGATATAAAAAGTGAGAGTTGATATTATATCTTACGGGGTCTACATATCTCATATTTGTAATTTTTTTTCAAAGAGGATATAATATTCCATAGAATTGTATATTCCCCCAAAAGTGGAGGATATACAATACCATCACCCCCCATTATATCATATCCCCTTGGTTGGGATATGAATTAAAAAGTCCAATTTACCCTTTTGTCTATCTAACATAATATAATTTAATATATTTTTTGAATTTAATTTAATATTATTGAATTTAATATAACATAAATATTATTGAATTTAATTTAATATAATATAATTTAATACAAATTTTGAATTTAATATAATATAATATTATTGAATACAATTTAATATAATATAATTTAATATAAAATTTTGAATATAATATAATATAATATAATATTATGAGGGTAATCTTGGAAATTATTTGTTTATATCCCACAATATATTTTGTAAAACAAACATGGATAATATATATCCGATCTTATATATCAAGTCAACAAACATGAATTGAAGGATATATTATCCAATACCTATATCCTATTTATTATATATCTTAATTAAATCTCATATCATATTATATCCTCTATTTTATATCCAGTCAAACAAACAGGACCTTATGTTTTTTAACTTTGTCTCTTGACTGAACTACCGCTATGGCTATGACGAAAAAAGTCAATAACGGCGCACAAGCCCCTTTAACTTGTCTCTTGACTGAACTGCTCCGGTTTGATTATGGCGAAAAACTATTCAGCTCGTTTGGTTCTGTTGGTTAGAAAATAATTTTTAAAAAATTTATTTTTTATTTTTCGTATTTAATATTTTCATGAATTTTTTTAATATTTTAAATATTTTTTTTAATTTTTAAACATACTTAGGGGTTATTTGGGTGTCCTAAATAAGTGTACTTTTTGTCTTTTTGGACTAAAAAATTGAGAAAGAAAATATAAATATTTGGGTTAACTTTTTGACTTTTTATGAAAAAATGTGTAATAAAAAATTGTAAAAATTGATTTGTAGGAAAAAATTAAAATTGGGAGTTGTGGAGCCGTAATTGTTGATTTTTGGTGAATAGTGTTAACTTTTGAACTTTTTGAGTAACTTTTTGGCTTTTTGATTTTTTGGCTTTATGCCAAACTTGGCCTTAATATAAATACACTTAAAAAGTATAATATTTGTAAAAAAAATACATTAAATACCAAAAAATACAAAAAAAAAGAAAAGAAAAGAAAATTCAGTACATTTTTCATATTTTTATATGTTTATTAATTTTTTAAAATATTTTTTCATAACTATTTTACTATTTAGATATACTTTTTAAGGTGTATCTAAAAAAGTAAAAAAAAAATTACTTAAAATTTTAAAAATATTCACTAAAAATAAAAAAATACGAAAAACAAAAAGCAAAAAACTTAATTTTTAGAAAACTAAAACCAAACACACTGATTAGATCTCTTAACTTTGTCTCTTGATTGTATTGCTCCACTCTGGTTATGATAGAAAATTATTCATCAGGACTAGTTTCAAAAAATTGAATTTATTTTTTTAAAAGATTAAGCTTTTAATTTTTTACATTTTTTAAAGTAAATTTTTTACATTTTTTTTTATATTTTAAATATACCTAATCTAAATACGTTTAAAATATATAATATTTATGAAAAAAAAACTTTAAAAAATTTTGTACAATTTTTTTAATTTTTAGGTACATCAATAAATAAAACAATTTGCTTAAAATATTTAAAAAAATAAATTAAAAAACACGAAAAATAAATAAACTCAATTTTCAAAAAATTTGAGTTCAAAAATTGAAACTAAACAAGGTGAATCGCTCAAAAGCACAATGTATTTCTACTCTTAACAAATCATTAATTATCAAGTTCATTTACTGTCTTCTGTATGACCCTACACAAAATCATAAATCTCATTATCTCAATTAAACACAATACTCTATCTGGCCATACTTAAGCCCATCAAATAACTTCTAGGAAATGACAATGTTAAAAAGGAATCAGAATTAAAAAAATTTAAAAATATATAAAATCAGACATAACATTCTTACATAAGATAGAACTGACAAAATATGTAGGTCTCACCCAATGTAAAAGAGTTTCATTTAATTATCTTGTTCTCTCAAGTTTCAACTCAAAAATTCCTTTTGAATTTTTATTTTATTTTCATAGCACTTCTCCATCTCTACCACTCCACAGCCAACTTCATTAGTGTTGTAATTGTAAACGCCAAAACTCACTGGGTTATTGAGAAAGTAAATAGATCATTTTTTTTTTTTTTGCTGCAGAAAATAAAAAGATATATTAACATAGATTCATTACAAACCTTGCAAGTTTTATGTGCTCAATCCACCACTGACCTATTAACTTTCAAAATACATAAAAACTGAAAAAATATAGTAATAAAATATTACAAAATTTCATAATAAAAATCAGGATAAATTACACTGACACCTCCCGAGGTTTATGTTTATTACAGCTCCCTCCTTACTTTTTAGAAATTACATCTCCTCCCCCGAGATTTAAAGTTTCATTACAGATTTCCCCCTCAGCAATTTAATTTTTTTAAATACCAATTTTGCCCTCATTGGATAAATTACATTGACACCCCTCACATTTTAGAAATTACAATCCCCTCCCTAAGGTTTAAAGTAGCATTACCAATTGCTCCCTCGGTTAGTATTAGTTGGGAAAAAAATTCATTGAAAAAAAAATTCATTGGAAAAAAAATTACTTGAAAAAAAAAATTAATTGAAAATTTTTTTTGTTAGTAAAGTTTTTAAATTTCTGTTTAAAAACCAACGTAAGCTCATTTTTTTGAATTTACGTTTTTTCCTCAAATTTACAAATTGAGACAACCATTTATAAACTAAAAAAATTATCAAACAAATTTTTATGACAGTTTTTTTAAATTTTTGTCAATATAAATTGAAAATTGAAAACAAAATGGTTACCAAACAGGCTTGATGGTAAAAAAGCCGTAAAACTAACAAATAATTAAATAAGTTACCAATGTAAGAAATGACTTATCAAAAAATTCTTAGGTTAGGTATGGTTTGATTTTTAAATTTTTTTTTTAAAAATTAAAAATTAATTTGGTTAAGAAATAAAAAATAAAAAATAATTATCATTTAAGGGTCAAAAATAATTATCATTTTAACTTTTGGGCAGGTTATATACATACGTATGTTTGTTTCAATTTAATTTGAAAAAAATTATTTCTAACCACTCGAAAGATAAAAATTATATAAAAATGATAATTATTATTATTTTTTTATTTCTTAACCAAATTAATTTTTAATTTTTTTAAAAAAAATTTAAAAATCAAACCATACATAGCCTGAGAATCTTTTGATAAGTCATTTCTTACGTTGGTAACTTATTTAATTATTTGTTAATTTTACGACATTTTTACCATCAAGCCTGTTTGGTAACCATTTTGTTTTCAGTTTTCAATTTATATTTACAAAAATTTAAAAAACTGTCATAAAAACTTGTTTGATAATTTTTTTGGTTTATAAATGGTTGTCTCAGTCTGTAAATTTGAGGAAAAAACGTAAATTCAAAAAATGAGCTTACGTTGGTTTTTAAACAGAAATTTAAAAACTTTACTAACAAAAATTTTTTTCAATTAATTTTTTTTTCAATTAATTTTTTTTCCAATTAATTTTTTTTTCAATAAATTTTTTTTCCAACTAATACTAACCGAGGAGGCAATTGGTAATGCCACTTTAAACCTTAGAAAGGGGATTGTAATTTCTAAAATGTGAGGGGTGTCAATATAATTTACCCAATGAGGGCAAAATTAGTATTTAAAAAAATTAAATTGCTGAAGGGGAGAATCGGTAATGAAACTTTAAACCTTAGGGGAAGAGATGTAATTTTCAAAAGGTGATAGGGGGAACTGTAATAAACATAAACCTCAGGGGGTGTTAGTGTAATTTACTCTAAAAATCACAAAGTATTCTTTTATCTCCTCAGTTAGTGGCAACGGAAGGTTAGCTCTCTGGCTTATATAGCGATCCCGGTTTTTCCCGTCATTTATTGTATTCTAGACTTGGGTCTAGTGATGGTATGTTGTTGTTTGTGTCTCGTTTCCATTCTTTGATTCTTTGTAATTGAGCTTTGGGATGTGTTGGGCAAGTTTGAAACAGGTTGGTTGTGAATTAGAACAAATGATTGCTGCCCAGAATTTGGCTTCTTCACTCGAGCGAGGCTTTTTGCGCTCGAGCGAGGCCTAGGTATTTGCTTCTTCGCTCGAGCGAGCTTTCTTACGCTCGAGCGAGTATTGTGGGTCTTCAGGTTTCCTTTTCAAACACAGCTTCCGCTCGAGCGAGCTTTGTGTCTTGTGTCTCTTTGCTTGAGCGAGCAGTCTTGTGCTCGAGCGTGCATCTGCGCCTCTTTTAGACCTGAAGGTTAGAATTCTTCGCTTGAGCGAGCTTTCTTGTGCTCGAGCGAGCGAGCCCTATGTTTTGTGTTTTTTTGCTCAAGCGAGGACTCTTGCGCTCGAGCATGCGTCTGGGTTGCAGACCTGAAGCTTCGCATTGTTCGCTCGAGCGACGCTTCTTGCGCTCGAGCGAGGTTCTTTTATATCTGGTCGCTCGAGCGAGCCCTGTACATATCAATTCGCAGCAGCGGGTTTATATATCACCTTTTCATCTCCTTTTCATCCCAAACCCTAGATTCGACCCCCTCTCTCTCTTTACACACTCCTTCTCTCTACAAATACACATGATCTAGAGTGTCTCTACCCTACTTCCTTTGTTAAAAAGGTAGAGCTTTGCATGGGCTACATTTTGATCTGAAAAAACTTGAGTTTGGAGCATCTTGGGTTTTACTCTTATTCTCCTTTGAGCTTCTTCATTTGAGGTAGGGATAATCTACTCATTTTTATGAGCTTTAACATAGACATTAGTCATTTTGCATAAATGGTGAGATTTGGTAATTTGGAAGGTTAGGGTTTGAGATTTGTAATATTTAAAAGAGGGGTTTTGTGTTTCTAAGCTCCATGTGCATATGAGGTCTTGAAAATGGGGATTTGTGGGGTTAATTGGTGAAATTTGGTCTTAGGATTAATTTTTGAGAAAGGGGGAAAAATACCCTAATTGACTTTAAATAATTAATTTGTATAATTAATGTGGTAAGTTGTGAGAATATGAAATTGGGTTGAGAATCTTGAAATTGGGAAAAATGTGATTGAATGGTGTAGTTGGATTGATAAATCACTCATCGATGGAAAATGTAATAAATTATCTGTTTGATAGATTTATTTATCTGTTTAGAAATAATTGTTTTGGGCTATCGGTGGAGGATAGTCTTGATTGTTGTAGACACTACATGATGATTAGGGAAATTGAAACTAATCATTTGGATTATGTCATTGAACGTGGCAGTGGAATTAACACATTGAATATGTGAATTGTTGGTTCATTGTATATGACTGTGTGTTTAAATACATTGTATATGTATGTTGTTTTGGAGAAGATAGGGGATGGACTCCATGGATAATTAAGTTGGCCGGAGTGTCTAGGGTGCAAGTCCCAAAATCTTATTTATGGGTGCTGGTTCCCTTGGACATAGTTCCGTAAAATGGCATGTGAATGGAAGAGTTGAATGATGTTTGTTATTGAAGTGTTGTTATATGAGTTGTAGTCTCATTTTGAACTGCTTGGATAATATTAGACTATGTCTTATTTTGAGGGCGTTACAGCTTAACTGTCCACAAATTCTTGATTCTCGCCATAGCACACTCAAGCATAACCGGCTGTATACCTTTTTTATAGAGCATATGTGAAATTTATACGTGTGATGGTCTAGATCTACTTGTGATATTACTAGATGTGACATGAAATAACTTTTCTTATTAATGGATAGTGTGGGGACATGTTTTGTGAGTGACAACATGTGGCTAAGGTGACACGGAAGTGTTAGCCAATGCCATGTGTCTTGGTCATGATGCCGAGATGATCTCGGCTAGGCAGAGGTTATCTACGGAAATACCGGAATCCGAGATGAGAGGATAAGGGACAAGAGTCCTAGAACTGGAGAGGACCTTAGTATGGATAAAGATAAAGTTCTTAGGGAGTTTATCTCTATCTAGCTGGGAGTCTAAGATGAGCATTGAGCCAAAGTCTATTGAAGCTAGGCTTCTAAAAGGATCAGGATAGTGCTGGCTATAAAGGTAAGGCACCCTCGTGGGTCTAAGGTATATTTTTTATATTCTAGCTAGTGAGTTAAGCACTATTTGCTATCTTTGAGAGATAACTGAGTACTAACTTGATAGTCGGAGTGCCCCTGGGTGGACGAACCACCGCCGGAGTCTTATCTTTCTATGACAGGTTGTTTGGGCGTGATCTATTGCTCTCCTGCTAAGTTCCTATTTGGCAGTATGGTCGGAAATCAACACCCACAATTTGGCGCTGTCTGTGGGAACGTGAGAAGAATAGATGGCCAACAACGGGTAGAAAGAAAAGGTCGGGGATGACATCCCTAGTGGGAGTGGCAAACACACCGATCCTAATGTAGAGGATGAGAATTGTAATGAAGAACCTCGGGAAAAAGGACGTCGGCTAAGAGGGAAACGTACCAAAGAAGGCAGGTCGAGGCGAGTATTATAACGAAAGTGACCTTCAGGTATGGAAAGATAGATGCTTGAGGACGGACGACGAGATGAAGGGAATGACCAATAAATTGGCAGACCTATAATCGGTTGTCAACTTCATGATGTAGAACAACGTCATGCAGCCACTATTTTCATTCGAGGACACGCCGATTCCAGCGGCCAAGAACAATGCCCAGAAAGGAAGGAAAAAAGCAATCCTTGTAGTCCCTTAGCATGACAGGGCAAAACAGCATTCACATCGGCCTTCACAGGAGGTCGGGCGAGGAGAATCGATGAGAGGAGAGTCTCAGAAGACACCTCGTGCCAAGGAAACTTATGTCAAGAAAAATCGGCATGTTCAAGGGAATGAGCTTTGTTTTGACACGATGAATGAAGGGAGATCCAAGAGGACTCATAACGATACCGGGAGTAGCGCACCAAAAAGGCTAAAGTTGGTTGACAGCCGAGCTCCTGGACAGACTAAGGAGGATTTGATGGACTACCTCTAGAGGAAGCAGCAAGTTGCCGAGGTCACATCTCCGGTCAAGCTGAGAATGCCGTTTTTAGTAGAATTGGATAAATTTGAGGCCCCGAAAAGGTTCCACATGCCGAGATTCCAGATATACGACGATAAGTCCGATCCTAACTTTCACGTCGGCCTATATTTGAACTCAATGGCACTTTATACCGGGGACGAACCGTTGCCCTGCAAAGTGTTCCCCTCATCCTTTGGGGAAATCGCATCAGATTGGTTTCACAAGTTGCCGAAAGGAACTGTGAAAAGTTGGGAAGGCCTAGCCAAGATGTTTGTGGCGAGGTTTGTTACAAACAAACTACAGCCGTTGAGGGTAGACTCCTTCATGGCTCTGAGAATTGGCGAGGATGAAAGCCTCAGGGCTTATGCCAAAAGGTATTATGAGGTGTTTAAACGAATACCAGGGTGCAACTAAGAGTTGGCAGTTGTATCTTTTAAGAACGGCTTGAACGACGACTGCATGCTTCAAAAGTCACTGGCAAAGACACTGCCAAGAAGTATGGAGGAACTCACAGCCAAAATCGAGAAATATGCAAGAGCTGAAGAAGACATGCCAGGAACAAAGGCGTCAAAGCAAGAGAAGAGGAACGACTTGTCGAAGTGAGGCCGAGGTAATACAAATTTTAATAGACAAGAAACAAGACTGAGGGCTGCACAAGCAATCACCACAGTGTTCCGGATCCCAGTTTACAAAGTTCTGGAAAGGATCAGGAACCAGCCTTACTATAGAGCACCAGAGAATATTCTTGGCAAATTTATAGGAAGAAGCCTTGGGAAGCACTGTGCCTACCACAATGAGGATGGACATCTGACTTAGGGGTGCAGAGCCCTAAAGACACATCTGGAAGATCTGGTAAGACAAGGTCACTTAAAGACCTAGTAGATGAGGCCAGAACAAAGGGAAGAGCAAGCAAGGTTGCCCCATGTACCGGCAGTACCACCTCTACCAGCACCGCAACTACAAGCAGATGGACCTCGAGTGATCAACATGATTCACTCGAAGGTCAATAAGAGCAAGGCACGGGGGAAGACTCAGAGGTAAAGCGCTTACAACATCTGTATCAGATCCAGCAAAAGAGGCCTAGGGCAGACGAGTACCAGGGACCAACGGTGTCTTTTACTAAAGCCGACCTAGACATGGTGCAGCATCCGCACAATGATGCTCTGGTGATATCCCTCAAGGTTGGAGAATGCCAGGTAAGACGCATTCTGCTGACCAAGGTAGCTCTTGTGACATCATGTATGTTAGTTGTTACAAGGAGCTCAGCCTTCACCGAGATGACCTGGAGCAATCCAACAGTCCAATGGTCGAGTTCAATGGAACGCCGACATGGCCCCTAGAAGCAATAAGTTTGGAGGTGCGGGCAGGCATTAAGAAGGTAAGTACAGAGTTCACAGTAATTGACACCCCTTCCCCTTACAATGTTATCTTGGGGAGACCATGGTTGCACGTAATGATGGCTATTCCTTCAACACTACACCAGTTGTTGCGGTTCCCAACAGAGCATGGAATTGAAGAGGTCAGAGAGGATCAGGTGCATGCAAAGAATTGCTCCAAGGCAGCAATGAAATCCACCTGCAACGTGCGAGAGGCAGAGACAGTCGAAATTAAGGACGAGGACATGGAGGTCCTGGATGACGTCGGCAAAAAGCCGGCCAACAAAAGTGAGGAAGCCTTAAAGAGGATCCTGGTCCAACAAGGGGATGAAGAGTGCTTCTTTCTTCTTGGCTCAGGTTTGGCCGAGGAGGAGGAGGAGAATGAGTTACAGTCATTCTTGCGAGAAAACATAGAGGTGTTTTCCTAGACGCCGTACGAGATGCCTAGCATTGACCCTGAGGTCACTTGCCACAGACTAAATGTAGACAGGTCGGCCAAACTTGTCATTCAGCGAGTAAGGAGGTCGACGTTGGTCCATATGGAGGCAGTTGAAGAAGAAGTGGACAAATTGTTAGAGGCTAGAGCCATTCGTGAGGTAAATTACCCCACTTGGTTGTCAAACATAGTTGTTGTGAAAAAAGAAGAATGGGAAGTGGAGGGTCTACGTGGACTTCACTAGCCTGAATAAGGCTTCTCCCTGTCATGACCCGAACCCGTCCCTATGGATTAAGGTCATAACCAGCCAGTAATCAAGGGATTACCTGCGGCCTCAAACCTAATAAAATATACTCCATCAGAGTCAAGGGGCCAGACAGAAGCAACTTAAAAATTTTGTCCATAGAGCTGTGTTTACATAGTGCAGCAAAATCATTCCAAAAATATTTTACAATAACCCACACATACACAAAGGGTTAATTTATGTCTAGGAACATTTAGTTATACAGTAAGCCAAACAAAACTTATATACAAAAGTGATCCAACATTTTTGCTAACATAGCAAAGATATACAAAAGAACAAAAGGGCGAAACAAGTCTCGTGCGTGAGACGTTTGGGCTGACTCTTCAAAACTTCGATTGTTTCTCACATACTTCACTAAGGCTAGGTTTGGACATCTCTTGGCTCACCTACAGACACATGAATGAGAGTGAGCGAAAGCCCAGTGAATAATACCAAGTAAAGAAGATACATGAACGAACTTTGGAACAGTTATATCAAACGGCTAAAGTTCTAGATGTATCAAATGGCCTCGGGCCCAATTCACTCATATCCGGTGACCTTTGGCCCATTTATTCATATCCAACAGCCTTTGGCCCAATCGTTCATATCCGACGGCCTTTGGGCCAATCATTCATATCAAACGGCCTTTGGCCCAATCATTCATGGCAAACGGCCTTTGGCCCAATCATTTATGTCCGACGGCCTTTGGCCCAATCATTCATGTCCAACGGCCTTTGGCCCAGTCGTTCGTATCCAACGGCCTTTGGCCCATTCATATAGCGTAACAAATATTTGTCCACAATTCAAATTAACAAGCTTATAAGACTTATAAAGGAATAAGAAATAGGACAAATAACATATTTCAAAATATCTTTACTAAGATATTACTCACAGTGATCTGCTGAATGATTTGCCCTTGTGCTTGATCCTACACATTTCACAAACATAATGGGTCACAAAGGATCCAATCCGTTCTTAACTTATACATTCCTCTTAGGCCTCTTTTTTATCTTCTTAATCTATTTACAATGCTCAATGCATGCCTAAGAGTGCTTAGAAGTGAAAGAGAATGGAAAACGAAACACAAAACATCTTTACAAAATTTTTGAAACAGGGTTCCTGGTTCGAGCGTGGCTTTGGTCGCTCGAGCAGAACCTTTGGGTCTGCAAAAGTATTGGTTGCCTCATTTTTATGCTTGAACGTGACTTCGGATGCTCGAGCTAAAAGTCAAACTACATGGCTTTACGCTCGAGCGTGAATCTCCCCGCTCGAGCAGACATCAAAGTCTACAAAAGTTCTGGGAACTAACATTTCATGCTCGAGCGGACATTCCTCCGCTCGAGCGGACACGCCAAATTCTGGAATTTCCAGAATTGCTCTTGATGCCCAAACTCGACATTCAAGGGTTCAAAGCTCATGTTTTGGACACAAAAACATGGAAACATGTTACATAACATGAGGTCAACAACAATATGAGGCCACTTGCTCAAATTCATGGTCCTTTTTAAAATCATTTAGAATTCTTTACATAGTTCCAAAACATGTGCATTCAACTTCATACCAATTCCATATCTTCATCAATCATGCATGCAAGTCAATTCTTGACTCCAATTCTATTCCAAATGGTACAAATGACACCTAGTATCATGAAACTCATGAAAATCATGCATGCATGTGAGATTTGGTGCTCAATCCTATTTATTTTACATAGTTGATGCTCAAATATGCAATTTCATAGCAATTCTATGCATGCATGTACCTACAAGCTTTAAATTCTTCAATTTCATCTCAATTTATGTTCTTGATTACCCAACTTAGCTTGAACACACAAATTTACAAACTTATACTCATGAATTTATGCTCAAATGCTTACCTAGGAGCTCTAATCACCCAAATTATGGTTAATTCTTGAGTTGATCTTCAAGATCTTCAAGCTCCTTGTTTAATCTCTAACTTGAGCCCCCTCTCTCTCTCTCTCTACGATCGACACACTCTCCCTCTCTAGAGGGTAATCTCAGCAAATATGAGTTCAAAACCATAATATGAGGCTATATAGGCCTTTATATAGGATGGCCTAATCAAATTTGATTTGGGCTAAGTAATAGAGTTTAATTAATCGTTTTGAATCTAATTATTTCGTTCCGAATCAGTTTTCAATTAAATTTCACCATACGCTCTAAAAATTATGCCAATTACAATGGCGTGGTCAATTTCGGTTTCTATGGTCAATAAGGCCTTCAATTTTCAGTTCATAGCAGTGAGTTGAACAGATTTTCCTAACGGTGAATAAATATAAAGCCAAAACCACATATAATCACATAGATGGCACCCAAAATCATATTAAACACATAATCACAATCGTAATTAAGATTAATTAGCATAATGTGGAATAGGGTTATCATAGTCCCAAAGACAGTTTCCCACTTCCCAAGATCAATCAATTGGTGGACGCCACTTCAGGGTATGGAAAGATGAGCTTCTTGGATGCTTACAGGGGGTACCATCAAATAACAATGTACCCATCTGATGAGGAGAAGACTGCATTTATCACCCTAAATAGGCTGTATTGCTACAGAGTGATACCTTTCAAGTTAAAAAATGCAAGAGCAACTTACCAGAGACTGGTGGCCAAGATGTTCAAACATCTAATTGGAAAAATAGTGGAAGTATACATTGATGGCATGGTCGTGAAGACCAAAGAACCTGAGGATCATCTGGCTGACTTAAAGGCAGTTTTCGACATCCTAAGAACCTATCGGCTTCGACTCAATGCTTCGAAATATGCATTTGGAGTTGGATATGGTAAGTTCTTGGGATAGTTGGTTACCAGAAGGGGCATTGAGGCAAGCTTAGATCAAATTAAGGCCATCCTGGATTTGAAAAGGCCAACGTCGGCAAAACACGTGCAGATGTTGACTGGAAGGGGTGTAGCCCTGAACAGATTTATAAGCAGAAGTTCAGATAAGTGTAAACCATTTTTCAGTCTGTTGAAAAAGGCCACAAATTTCTTGTGGACAGAGGAATGTGAAGTCGCCTTGGCCGACTTGAAAAGATATCTGACCACAGCTCCAGTTTTCTCAAATCCAATGTCTGGAGAGGAACTGTTCTTATACTTGGTGGTTTCGGAGCATGCAATGAGTGTAGTGGTAATCAGAGAAGAGAAGAGAGAACAAAGAGCAGTATACTATATGAGTAAAACCCTAGCAAGCGCACAAACCAAGTATTTACCCCTGGAGAAATTGACATTGGCCTTAATGATGGCCTTTAAGAAGTTGAACCATTATTTCCAAGCCCACAAGATTGTGGTATTAACTGAGCACCCCTTGAAGTCCCTACTACAATAAGGAGATCTGATAGGCAGGGAAGCAAGATGGGCAGTAGTATTGGGCCAATACGACCTGGAATTTAGGCCCATAACAACAATTAAAGGCCAGGTTTTGGTCGAGTTCACACTTGAAGCCATCCCACGTTGGGCTCCGATGAGCCGCGGCTTAGGGTATCCAGGGGAACAAGAAGAGACCCGGCTAGGAATGAAAAACCCCACAACAGAGCAAAAAAAGGTAGAAAAACTTAAGCCTTGCGACATTTACATCGGCGACTCCTTCCACCTGTTTGTTGATTGGAGTTTAAACCATCAAAGAGCAGGGGCAAGAGTAGTGCTAGTATCGTTAGATGGGTAGATGTTAGAACAATTTATTTGATTGGGGTTTAAGGCCTCAAACAATAAAGCAGAATATGAGTCACTGATCGCAGGATTGAAGTTGGCAGCAGCAATGGAAGTTGACGAGGTGGTAGTCTTCTGTGATTCCTAGCTTATTGTGAACCAGACAACAGGCGAATATGCAGCCGAGATGAAACAATGATAGCCGATGTCAAAGAGGTTGTTAGACTGTTAGCCTTGTTTCAAGACTGTCGACTACAGTAAGTTAGCCGAGATGACAACAGCCATGTCGATGCCTTGGTTAACCTTGCTAGTGCAATGAAATCAGGGGAGGCAAGGACAATAATGGTTGATTATTTGTCAGGCCCAAGTGTGGAACCACTAATCACAGAGTATGAAGCAATGCGTGTGGAGATAGGTCCAAGTTGGATGGATGCAATAGTGATGTTTCTCAGGGACGACAACTTGCCGGATGATCGCAAAGAGGCGCACAAGACCAGACTGAAGTCGGCAAAGTTTAGCCTAACAGCAGAAGGACATCTCTACAGAAGGTCCTTTACTGGCCCTCTTTTGAGGTGTGTGCACCCCTTCCAGATTGAAGACTTCTTGTATGAAATACATGAAGGGGTATGTGGTAGCCATACTGGGGGCAGATCACTTGCTCATAGGGCCATTACTCAAGGGTATTGGTGGCCCTACATACCGAAGGATGCTGAAGCCTACATCAGGAAGTGTGAGAAGTATCAAAGGTTTGCACCTTTGATACATCAACCAGCAGTAGATTTGAACCCAGTATCCAGCCCTTGGCCATTCGCCCAGTGGGGCATGGATTTTGTTGGACAACTGCCCCAAGCAACTAGGCAAAGGAAGTTTTTGCTAGTAGCAACTGATTATTTCACAAAGTAGGTAGAAGCTGAACCCCTTTCGGGATATTGATGTAAAGAACTTCATATAGAAGAACATCATCACCAGGTTTGGGATCCCAAGGGCAATAATAGCAGACAATGGTACACAATTTGCAGTAACCTAACCAAGAGCTTTTGTGCAAAGTACAAAATCAAGAACTACTACTCTACTCCAAGTTTCCCTTAGAGCGATGGTCAGGCAGAAGCATCCAATAAGACTATCTTGGATGGGATCAAAAAGAGGCTGGAGGCAGCAAAAGGAAAATGGGTGGAAGAATTGCCCAATGTACTTTGGGTATATCAGACTATGCCGAGAAAATCAACTGGGGAATCCTCATTTGCCATGGTTTATGGCACAAAAGCAGTTATCCCACTAGAAGTCAGCATCACAGGGATCAGAACCCAGGGAGTAGAGAATGGGACTAACGAGGCATTCTTGGCGCGAGATCTGGACCTACTAGAAGAAAGAAGGGTGAGAGCAGCAATTTGGCTGGGGGCATACTAGCAACAACTTGCTAGAGCTTATAACAAGAAGATCAACCCAAGAGAGTTCAAAGTTGGGGACCTGGTGCTAAGGAAAGTGGTCGGCAACAAGAAGAATCCTAGGGAGGGCAAGCTGGGCCCAAATTGGGAGGGGTCTTATAAAATCATCTCGGTCACCGGCAATGGGTCATATCGGCTTGAGGACATTGAAGGCAAAGAGTTACCAAGACCCTGGAATACTTGCAACTTGAAGTTTTTCTATCATTAGAATTTTTGTTTTTCGAAGTTTATGTCATAATTTTATTAACCGAGGTAGTAATAAAATTTTAGCCTGATTTTTTAAGAATTTGAAATTTGTGTGATTGGACTGACTAGTCCTATGGCGATGTTTCTGAGTGAAACATGACGAATAACTTAAACTTATTATATGGTAGAGTTGACTTTTACTTGCATATAATAGAGTTGAACTATGTTGGTGATTTTTCTGATTGAAACATGATGAATAAGTTAGACTTATTATATGGCAGAGTTGAATTATACTTGCATATAATAGAGTTGAACTAAGTTGGCAATGTTTCTGATTGAAATATGACAAATAACTTAGACTTATTATATGGTAGAGTTGAGTTATACTTGCATATAATAGAGTTGAGCTAAGTTGAATTGAAACTAGACTTGCCATGTCAGCAGGATTAAACTTAGAATGGAACTAAGTGCATTGCAGTTAGATTAACAGAGAGACCAAGGTTGAGAATCTCGGCTAGTCTTTGTTTGAATCTAACTTCGGCAAAAGACTATACGTGCTTAATGTGAACTTAAGTGAAACTTAGGTTCACATTAAGGGGTAAGAGATAAAAGGGGGCAAGAGCTTGTGACTTGTTGAAATTTTTGGAAAAATTTACAAGTTAAAATGGGCTTAACACTTATTGAAATCTCTCAGAAATTTACAAATTGGAGTTAGCCAAGGTAACTATGAAAAAGTATCCGAGATACATATTATCTGAGATAACTAACTAGGTTGTCCAAACTTGGAAAGGGTAAAGTCTTAAAAGAGGATAACATATGGAGATACAAAAGAAATATTGAATAAACACTTGCAAAAATATTTTTGATATTTTTGAGTGTTCGCCGAGGTGTGCCAATGGTTGGCCAAGGCAAACAGTCAAGGTTTGTATTCGAGGTATTATACCCCAGAGTTATTATATAGTTAAAGGTATACTTTGAAGAAATGAAAAAATATTCTGAGTATGGAAGCGTGAAAGGCATGAAAGAAAGTAGTAAAGCATACAAGCAGTCAACACTTAGAAGAAAGGAGGAGACTTGCATTCAAAAAAGATTACTTGTTCAATTACAAAAGGGGCACATCGGCCAAATATGAAGCTAAACATTGTTCAGACAAAACAAAATACAACTGAAAGAAGAAAGAGTACAAAGTAAAAGATGAAATATCCTAAGTACTAGGATTGGTCTGTGATTTCTCAACCTCGACTGGCGGTGTTGCATTCTTTTTGGCTGCTATCTCGGCATCTATTTCTAACAAAGTCCGATCCAGACTCCTTTCAGCACATTGGACCTCAGCCTCAGAAGTGGATGGTTTGGGGGAGACACCCTTGGGAGACAAGTCCTCCTCCTCGTCTTGAGTCAAGTCTAGGGGACTTGGCATTAGTAGCAGTCTCCTCCTCCACTTCATCAGCATTGCCATCCTCTGCATCATCCTCGTCGGCTTCATCACCAGAGTCCTTAGGCTCTAGAGGGAAAGGCATTTGAAGTTGATTGATGTCTCGGAGGTCGAAGTCCATTGGGATAGATAACTTATTAAGCGCTGCCGTCTAGCCAAGGTAATAACCTCGGTTGCAAGCTAGGTTGACTTACCCTTTGTATTGATCTCAGATGGCAGCTTGCCCTTCTTCAAAAGCTTTCTCATCGGCTGCCTTAACCTCGGCTTCCTTTGAGTCAAGGGCCTCTTGAAGCTTGGCCTCTAAGTCAGTTGCCTTGACCTTGGCAGCCTCAAGATCGGCTCTGGTGGCCTTGGCTTCAGCATTGGCCTTTTTTGCTTTTTCCTCAGCTAAATCTTGAGCAGCTTTGGAAGCCTTGCTTTGATCCAGCAAGGTTCGATTGTTGGCCACAACTTGATTGAGTGAGGAAAGGAGCTTGGCAGCTTCTTTGGTCTTCTTTACCAACTTCTTCCTTGTCATCTCGGTCTTGACAGCGTAGGAGTGAGCATGCTGGATGGATTGCAAGAAGTAAAACACATTAGTGAAATTAGACTAAGTATAGAAGGATTAGAAAAGAGTAAGAAAAAGACTTACTAAGACTGAGTGCTGCATCATAATGGTGAAGTTTTCATATTCATGCAGTTTGGCCATATGGTTCATGTCTTTTGGTAAAAGAACAGCCGTTGACAGGGCTGCGCTGACTTCAAGATTCATTGCGCTATCATTGGCTGCCAGGGTCTATTATTCACCATGACCTCGGGAGCCCAAGTCATATTGCAAGGGAAGCTTTAACTATCCTTAGGTTGGTTAGACCTCGGCCTTTTGGGCAGTTGGGAATCAGGTGCATCAACCTCGGCTGGCCTTTTCTTAGCGGCCGTTTGACTCTTCTCTACCTCGGCCACTTTTGAAATTGGCATAGTATCCTCAGAGTCAATCTGAGTCGCTGTGGCCTTAGCCTTGGCCTTCTTCACTCTTTTCGGCTTTGGCTTTGATTGGGATGGTGTGATACCCCTGTTCCGTAATGCGTTAATTGGTCTTTAATTTGAGTATGATTATGTGTTCAGTATGATTTTAAGTGCCATTGTGTGATAATATGTGGTTTTGAATTTCTATCTGTTTACTGTAGGAATATCTGTTTGATTCTTCCGCTCTGGAAATTAAATTGAGGGCCTTATCGGCCACAAAACCCGAAATTGATTGTGCCATTGCGATTGGCATAATTTTTAAAGCCTACGGTGAAATTTAATTGAAAACTGCTTCGGATCAGATTAAATTGATTTAATTGGTGAATTAGTACTCTATTATTTATTATAATAATATAACAAGAGGGGCCTTATATGAGCACTACACACACACACACTCAACTCTTCTTTTCTTGTTGATTGAGCTGAATTACTCCCTTTTTTGCTTCACTTGGCTGATATACACTCTAAGGAGAGGAGAGGATCGGCTATTAGAGAGAGAGAAGGGAGAAAAATCTATGTTTGGTCTTGAAGCTTGGGAATTTGAAGATTTAGCTCAAGAATTGACTAGAGCTTAGTAGATTAAAGCTCCTAGGTGAGTAACCAACCCCTAACTCATGAGTTTGAGTTGTGATTTTGTGAATTGAAGATTTAATTGTGATCTAGAACATGAAATGAGTTGGTTTTGTTGATTTAGTAGCTTATATACACATGCATGTAAGTAATTGTTTTGAATTTGTATGTTTGGGCTTGAAACACATGATTCAAGTAGAGTTTTGGTTAAAGCTCATGTTATAATCATCTTTTGTACCAACTAAGTTGAGAATGAGAGTAATAAATCACATGCATGTACAATCTGTGAAGATAGGAGCTTTGAATGCATGAATGTGTATGATGAAATAGAGTTTAGTGTCAATTTGAGACATGCATGTGTTTAATTCTTGAAATTGAGCTCCATGATGATATGTTTTGGTGTTTATACCATATTAGTACGAGTATATGCAGAATTGGGGCCATAGTATGCAAGAAAAATTGGTTGAATGTCGAAAATAAAGCTCAAGAACACAATCTGGGATTTCCAGAATTTTGATCTCCGTTCGAGCGTGGTAAGTGCCGCTCGAGCGGGAAATACACGCTTCCAGTACTTTTTGCAGACTTGGTGCCCACTCGAGCGGGGTAAGTCACGCTCGAGCGGGGGAGCTACTTAGATAGGCCTTCCGCTCGAGCGCTCGATTTCAAGCTCGAGCATATTTTTGGTGCAACTAGTACTTTTGCAGGCCTCTTAGGTCTGCTCGAGCGGGTAAGTCTATGCTTGAGCGGGGACCCTGTTTTCTGAAATTTTGTTTTTGTATTCTATGTTTTGTTTTCCGTTCTCTTTCACTTGCAAGCACCCTTAGGCATATGTTAAGCATTGTAAATGAGTTAAAGAGATAAGAATAAAGCCTAAAGAGGAAAATGCGAATTTTGAACGGATTGAATTGTTAGTGACCCTTTTATGTTCATGGCATGTATAGGGTCGAGTTCCAGGGCGAACCAATCAACCGATCACTGTGAGTAATATCTGACATATGTTATTGTCCAATTGCTACTTCTATGTAAGTTTTGTAAAGTTTATTAATTTGAATGGTGGACACAGTTTGATATGAAAGTTTGAAAGGCTTATGTGCCGGTTTGATATGAAAGTTTGAAAGGCCTATGAGCCAGTTTGATCTGGAAGTTTGAAAGGCCTAAGAGCCAGTCTGATATAAGGGCCTAAGAGCCAGTCTGATATCAGGGCCTAAGAGCCAATCTGATATATAGGCAAAAGAGCCAGTCTGATATAAAGGCCTAAGAGCCAGTCTGATATAAAGGCCTAAGAGCCAGTCTGATATGAAAGTTTGAAAAGGCCAAAGGCCAGTTGACATGAATGAATTGGGCCCAAGGCCGTCTGTTGTATAATGTTTCAATGCATTTTCCTTACTTGATATTATTCACTAGGCTTTCGCTCACGCTCATTCATGTGTTTGTAGGTGAGCCAAGAGAGGTCCAGACCCAGCCCCAGTAAAGCCTAAGTGGATCAACATAGGTCTTGTAAAGTCAGCCCTCGTGTCTCACGCACGAGACCCATCTTCGCCCCTTTGTTATGTATTTATATTTTGTCATGTTGGCGAAGTTTTGTATATGTTTGTATATAGTTCCTTGGGTTGACTTAGTTTTGGATGATCCTATCTGAACAGAATTTTATAGCACTGTATTTCAATTGTGAGTTATTAATATATATATATGTATGGTTTGTTTTGATGTGTCGTGCAAGCACAGCTCTATGGATAAAGCTTTGAATTGTTTCCGTTTGGCCCCCATTAACTCTGTTAAAATACGTTTGGTTTGGTTTGGTTTGAGGCCGTAGGTAATCTCATGATTACTGGCCGGTTATGTCCTTAACCCACGGGGGCGGGTTCGGGTCATGACAGATGGGGAGGACAAGGATTGCACCGTCATAACCCCAGGGATATTGGCGAGAAGGTCTTCAACAACTGCCGGTTTGCAGCCCATTTCGTCAATAGTGGAAGCAACTGTTACTTTAGTGCCAAAATGTATTACTAGAAGGGCAGTAGGAGGATTGGATGGGTTGAACACCGGTGTGTCAAAACCTCGGCGTCTGCAGCTTCGAGTCCTCCTTGCAGGAGCATTAGCAGGAACTCGGCGACAGCATTGGCGCTGATGTAGAGGAATCAATTAGAGAGCAAAAGTGGATGGTTGCTCCACAGGACCAGAGGTAGATCCCTGATTTGGCCTTGGTGACGATTCAGCCTATGGAGTTGTAGCAGAAAGAGGGGTCCTGCTCTTCTTGGAAACGTCAGGTGGTGCAGACTTGTAAGTTGGAATATAATTAAGCAGCAGGGGGGCTTTACGCTGGTCAACTGGCAAACCCAACAGCCTTTTAAGGTCTTTACTGGGGAAGAAGGTTTTGCAAAAATCTTTTGATGGCTGAGGGAGAACTGCAAGTACAAAATTCAGACATTAGCACAGATAAATGGAACAAAGTGATAAGTCTTAAGCAGAAAAGTTGACACTTAGTTCTTACTCTCATCCCCTTTAAACATCGATCGGCACAGAGGATAGAGATGAAGGTCATCGTTAGGTGTAAATTCCCAGTTGCATGAGATGATGAAGTAATCATCTCCAGCACTTTTGTTAGAGTCTAGGAGGTTGGCTATGAGTTTTTAGGCTGTGGATCTCGGCTTGAGGTAATAGATGTAGCCTTTTTCAAATTTTAGGCCACACATGGTATAACAATATTGAATGTCGGCTAGTGTTATCCTAGCATTTTCTCTGCTAGCTAGAGCAATTATATCATTGATGGTCCTATATGAGTTGATGACTAGCTGCATAGAGTTAAGCTTATAGTAGTGAAGGACCTCCCTAAAGAGAATATCTAGGAGAAACCGAAGTCCACACTCTATAAAAGCTACTACTAGGAAGGACATGGAGTCCCTATTAGGCATGATGGAGTCCTCCTCCCCAGCCAACCTGAGGTGAACATCAGTTAGGATGGAGAACTCACGACGGAAGTATCCAAGTTTTTCTGGGGTATCTACCCTCCACCTGAACATACCCATGATGTCGGCTAAAGGAAGAAGGTGCAAAATTTCAGAAGAGAGTGGTTAGTGTCGGTTTGAAAGACCTCGGCTAAACCCTAAACAGGAACTGGGGCAAGGGGTTTTTCAAGATTTAGGAGAATTTGTTTCAATTTTCCTAAAGATAGTGATTTCTATCAAAACCCAAGGCCTAGATCTATACGGAAACAAGAAATCAAGGGAAAGATCTAGAAATAAGTAAGAAAAATAGAAAAGAGCAATGATTTAGACTCAAGAAAACAAACAGAAATTCAAGAACACTGAGCAAGTGTGTGCAGATGTGCAAAATTCAAGAACAGTGACAAACTCTTAAAGCATCAAACACATAGAACAGTGCGTATGTGTGCACAAGGGCCATAAATCGTATATGTAGACCCAGAGACAGATTGAACAACTAAGTCGCAAACGAGCACGTTTGGCACCCAAATGATGAAATTCAAAGCATAAGTAAAGATTCATGAGCACAAACAGATTCACAATGGTAGCAAAACAGCGTATAAACATGCAATAGAGTTCGAAATAAATCAGAGACCAAACTTAAGGGGGAAGAAATTGTGAACTTACCGAGTGAAAGGAATGTCGATATGAAGGTCGCCAGAGTTAGACGGTGGCAATGAGTGGAGAAGGATAGTGAATGCTTCGCCAGAAGAGGTGATCGGAGCAAGTTGCAAAGCTTGAAAACTTGAACAATGGCGGTTTTGAGAGAGAGGCGCTAGAGAGAGAGTTTCAAGGCCAAATCAAATGTGTGAAGTGAAAAGACGGAGAGAGGAGAAGTTGTTTTTGTTAAAAATTCGAAAGGGTGGCAAACCATAATGGAATGCCTTGGATGATGTGTTTGTCAAGCAGCGTGCGTAGAAGCGACGCGACCTGATAGTGCGTGTTAGGTACAAACCAATGAAAGAGTGACGCGTAGGGGAAACGGTTAAGTAAACCGCACATGACAACTCATGCGCAAATAAAACTCTTGGAGTTCTTGATTTAATGAAACAAAAACCTCAACTATAGGAGCGATCTTGGTTGAGGAACTTGAATAACTTGGTTCTTGGTTCTTGGTCATTGATAAAGAAGACTGCAGAGTCTTGGTCATGTGAAGCCAACGTGTGATGATCTCGGTCATGAAGGATAGAGTAAGTCTTAGCCGACGTGCTATGTGGACAAACGATGTAGGTTCCATCACCTTAGGATGCCGAGGTAATAGAACCTAGAGGGTAGTTGTAGGGACATATTTTGTGAGTGACAACACGTGGCCAAGGTGACGCCGAAGTGTCAGCCGAGATGCCACGTGTCTTGGTCATGATGCCGAGATGATCTCGGTTAGGTCGAGGTTATCTGCGAAGATACCAGAATCCGAGATGAGCAGATAAGGGACAAGAGTCCTAGAACTGGGGAGGACCTTAGTATGGATAAAGATAAAGCGCTTAGGGAGTTTATCTCTATCTAGCTGGGAGTCTAAGATAAACATTGAGTCAAAATCCATTGAAGCTAGGCTTCTAAAAGGATCAGGATAGTGCTGGCTATAAAGATAAGGCACCCTCGTGGGTTTAAGGTACACTTTTTATATTCTGGCTAGTGAATTAAGCACTATTTGCTATCTTTGAGTTCTAACTAAGTACTGACTTGATTATCGGAGTGTCTCCGGGTGGACGAACCACCGCCGAAGTCTTATATTTCTATGACAGGTTATTCGGACGTGATCTATTATGCCTGTGCTCTGCTGCTAAGTTTCTGTTTGATAGTGTAGTCGGAAATCACCACCCATAGATAGATTGTTGATAATTTGGAAAGTTTATTCACAATTATAACTACATTTTATTTTCATGTGTGATAGGTCTATTAAATTAATAAACTGTGAACACGTAAGTTAATAAACATATTGTGATTTCTCTTTTAAATAATACTATACACTGATTATTAATTAAAATATCAATATAAAAGTAATGAGTCCCAACACTGCATAGACTCGTTCTAATAAGACTAAATAATTTAAAGTGAATATGTTAGTTTAATTTTAAAAATTAAAGCTAATAAAAATATTCAGAATTTTGTGAATACGAGGAAGCACATTGACCTATTAATTAATGCCAATTAGAATATGAATAAGAGAGACAGGCAATTTTTATGCACGGATTTGGCTCATTGTTTGTTAGCTCATTATTCAATTTGTTCAGTTTCTTTCAAATTTGAAAATTTAAATCTGAGATAGCTTGAGGGACTCGTGGGATTTACCACACACTTAGCAATCCATTTTAAAAATCATATTTTTTTTTGTTCATAATTTTAGAGACAAATATAATAAAATAAAACTATTATAATAATTATTAGATCGATTTAATTTTTTCCAAAAATGATATACACTAAAAATTTTATAAAATAAAAGTTCAAATCATAAAAATAGAGTCTGTAATCAGCTCCACGAATTTCTCGGGTTCTTTCAAACTCATATTTGACTTTAAGAGAAGCTTGAGTTTCCCACTTCATTGTCATTTTGTTAAAGATATGGTTTTGAAATTAACCCAAATCAATTCAAATTAAAAAATTTAAGAATGAATTTGACAAAAATAAAACTTAGAGAATCATCTAAGTGACACATAACACAAAAAGTCAAAAAGCTAAAAAGTCACTATCTTATTTAAGTCACATCACCTCTTTATCACATCACTTCAAACCCAATTTATATTTCATAAAAAGTCAAAAAGTGCACTTATTTAGAACATTCCAAACAACCAACACTCTATTTGTTGTAAGAAATAATGTGAAAGATAACCTTTTTCTCATATTTGATTTATAAGGTAAGTGAGAAATTCCAATCTAACCAATTTGTTTCTCATCAAATTTCACCAATTTTGGTAAGAAACGAAATAGGTTTAATAAGAATTCTCTGTCTTATAATTTCTCATTCAACTTATAAACCAACCATGAGAAATGAGTTATCTTTCTCACTATTTTTTATCATTTCTCACAAATCATCCCATCCAAACGGAGTGTAAGGATTGTTATTATTGTTGAAAAAATCTATAAACAGAGTATTGAAATGTATGCAAATATTTTGAGCTATGTGAATAGTGTATTAAGATTATGGTAAATTACATTGATAGTCCATCAATTTGCTCATTGTGCTATTTTAGTTTTTATAATTTTAATTAGTTCGATTTTAATCTTTAATTTAAATTGTGTCTTGGGAACAAGTTATTTTAATAATTTTTTAATTTTTTATAAGAAGATGCATAGAAAAATAAAAAGAGTGATTTGATAACTTATAGTGACTTTTCAATTTTTTAGCTAAAATGTTTAATCCCGAAAAGAGACCTAAGGGATCATTGCCACAAAGTTAAAAAATTCAACCTCAATAGCAAAATGTCATATTATACAAATTAATCAATCACGTTTTTTCTCAAAATTATTCATTTAATTAATTTTTTTTTGCCAAACTCATTAACTTTTTTTTCACCTCATAATTGTTTGGATTTACTTTGTTATAAAGGCTAAACTCTAGAATTTTTTTTTTTATTACTCCTAAAATTGATTATCATATAATTTGTTTATTTTATGTAGTAGGTATGAAATGGAAATGTCTATCACATTATTTGATTTGTGCGTGCCAGTAAGAATCAACCAGTCCTTACAAAATGTAAATTGCCAACAAATTATTAGACGATTGTGTTTTAGTTCTTTCAGCCTCAATGAAGAGGACTTTTACTAGTGGCTTTGTTTAGGAAAATTAAGTAAACAATAATTAAAGGAAGGACAATTGTAATATTTCATTAAGTAAAATGAAAGACTTACAAAGATCCAAATAAGCCTCGTAGAGGTTTACAGCAACAATTTACTTGAAACTACTCCTATGAACGAAGTGCAATGCAGGAATTTGAAGTATAGAAATATAAAGAACAAGAAATGTAAAAAACTGGAAAGAAAATAAAGTAGATATAAACTGGTTTTCTGGATCTGAGTCTGAGGGCACTTTCTGGGGCCTTCTCTGCTATTTATATTTCTCAATGGCAACCGTCGAACTGCATTTCTGACCGTTGAACCATGCTTCTATGATTGCTGATCATGTTGTCTTATAGTTAGCTCCACTATGCCATATCTGCAGTTAGGTTTCCCTCTCGATTTTGAATTTAAATATGAATAATCGTTGAAGCCACGCCATCTTGCATTTCTTTGCTGATCCAGTGCTACGCAGATCTACAAACACCAATACTAACTGCCACGTGCATGATTATGATTGAAGACTTGAATTTCTTTCTCGTATTATCCTCATCTTGTCACGTGTTAAATTGTGATTGGCTTGTACAAAATGTGTAGCCAACATTACTCCCCGCACTAATATACCCAATACTTTGTGATATTAGTGGACCAAGGTATTTTATCTACGTCTTAGAATGTGCATGGGCTTTGCATTTTCCAAAAATGCAACCATCATTTATCATTTGCATTAAATTCTCCTCTAATCCTTTGAACAACTCCACTTATTCCAGTATTCGAAAAGACTGATACATCTTTTATGGCTAAACCAATCTTCTCTTACATTGATCAAGCATACGAAGAGTTATTCGATGATGTTGTTCATCCTCGAAAGAACCTTCATGCATTTATTGGCTACCTTTACCCACCTTCCTATATTCAAGTCGTGGAAGCTTTTACAAATTATCAACCTTTGGACTACGAACCTGTTATCCACGATTCTTTAACCCAAAATTTTGCAAACATGGATATTGGGATCTCTTCTTCTAAGCCAAAACCTTCTGTGTGGGATGAGGCTGCAGCTTCTTCTTCTTCTGGAGCTTCTAGTTGGAGAAGCTGGCCAGAACTTGAAGAATCTAAGTTAAGGGAACGAATCAATCATTACTTTGTCGAATTTGTTGATCCTCTAACTTTCCCTCCCTTTGCTTGGAGTTCGGTGGTTTATCCATATGTACCCATTGACCGCCGCCGCAGTTTGGAGGACAATCTGCTCGTAGCATGGTACACATCCTCCATGCCTACGAAGATCGTACAAGCTACCCGACGTCCAGAAGAGGTAAAAGGGTATAGCCCTTCGTTCTTAGTCCAGAAGGCAAAGCTTTGCTCTTCTGACTGGCTTGATTGTGTTAACACCCCCCCAGTTCCCTCCTTCTTTCGAGATAGAAGTTTCTATACCTCCTCCTCCGCAAAATCCCCACTGGATAGAGAAACTGAGGCTTGCCCTCTTTGAGGACCAGGTTTTTCCTCCCTATAATCCTCCACCTCCCTCTACTCCAACTCAGTGAAAGCAAGCCCAATTTCTGCTTGCGGCCTTTTCTCACTTGCCCTTCAATGTTCTTGAGGATGATGTTCCTCTCAAGAACTTTCCATGGGCTTGTGATGTTATGACCCGGGGTCATGTCCTCATCCCCATCACCCAAGCAGAGCTCCAGATGTTTTTGGAAAAACTCCCATTGCTTCTTCATTGGTACCAAACTTCTGTGGCCACCACCCAATCTTTGAACCAACTTTCAGCCCTTCGAGTTCATAACCAGTATGAAGCAGAGAACCTCATCAAAGAATATGATGATTTCAAGAATAAAGACTCTGCGTACTGGGATGACTTGCATATGGATGAGATGGAACAAGGGTTAAAAGAAACAGAATTTGAAATAAAGGCCGAAAAACTCTTTTGTCAAGTAAGTGCACATCAACTTCAGCAACCAAGCTTGGAGGAAATAAAAGATAGAATAAAAAAGGAACAGAATTTTATTGACCATAGCTGGACCAAATTCCATGATCTTGTCATTTACTCTGTTCCTTACTTTTATGAGCTTGAATATGTGCCTAAGCAAGGCCTCTGATGTAATCGTTTCTGTCTTAATAAAACTTAAGATATTTTGTTTTATTTGGTATGGTCTGATTTTACCCCATTTGTCAAAGTCAAACAAACTTAGGGCTTCAAAATGAATAATTTCATCCTTTGTATCTCAATTCGATCATACCTAATGAAATACTGAAAACCCAATTTGAATTTTTTCCAACTTATGGAGTGTAATTAACAATTTTCGCTGGTTTCCTTTTAGAATCAAAGCTTCGAATTTATCAATTCTGCCCTTCGAAACTCGATTTGATCATATCTAGTTCTCCAACATATGGTTAATACAATTAAGTGATTTCAAATCAACTAATTTTGTTTCAATCAAACAGTCTACATTTTCCAAAATATGGAAACCTCTTTTAAGAACCACACTGTTCTACTTCTAAAAAAATGATTTATTCTGTGTATCATCAAACTAACTATTGGTTTTGGCACTTAGAACAACAACTTCTAACCTTAAGGTATTTCAAATTTTGCTTCGAAGGATTTTACTGTCATTTACAAACCCTAAAACGTGCCCTCAATCCTTTTGAAGTAGACGAATACTTGAATATTCTTGCATCCTTAGGCATAGAATGTGCTTCGAAGTCAACTCCTTGCCTTCGAAGCTGTTTGTTATCGGATCTTGGCGTCAAAATTTGGCTTCGAAGCTGACATCAGTATTTGAGATGTGTTTCCCTCCAAAACTATCAATATTGAGGGAAACCTTTTGCATCTGTACTTTTAGTACTTTTTGTGAATTCCGTCCGTGTCAAACGATCGGGTATATTTTTCAGACACAAAAGTTTTAGAACCCTTTTATTTTGTGTTCTGAATTCACCATTTTGCCTATCGCACAAACTCTTCATCTCTGCCGACCTTCCTCTTCTCTCTACTCTCTTTCCCAACTTCGTTCTCTAAGAAAGCTCTCTATCAATGGCTTCTTCCTCCTTAAAAATACCAGTCTAGAGCGTGTGAGTCCGTCTATAACCTTGAAAAGGATTATTGATGCAGAGTGTGAGAAGTACAAGGTTGGTGAGAAAAGCGCCATTGATGGACGCATCTTTATTCCTCGTCATCATGAGCAGCAAGATTATGTGCTTGGGCCCATCTTTAGGGAGATTCCTATTGAGGTTCTAGCTTTATATCCATGTCTAGAAGGCCATTGCCTCCTTTACGAAGGTGGCCTTGACTGGGGAAGCTGGAGGATGAACCGCCCCCATCGCTGTTGGCCCACGGTGAGACCAGAGTGGCAAGATCGATATGATCGAGTTGTCCCTGATAGGACTCTGGACCTTCAAGAGCTTTGTCTTTTCGACGCCCTCCAATTATCTAGGTTCACTATTTCAAAGGACCCTTTCTTAATACCTGCTGTCCTTTGCTTTTGGAATTCCGCTTTTAATTTCTTTCAATTCAAATGTGGGATGATGGCCCCTATTGTTCTTGATATCTGCCATTTATTAGGATTGTCCCCTACTGGAACCCCATCGGTCCAGATTATCCTGACCTACAAACCCCTTTTTCGCTCCCCTCTCTTAACTCATCCTATAGTGACTTTGTCAAGGCTGAGAATAAAAGAGAGGGTCCTTTGACTGACAGGGAATTCTTTTCTTTCATATTATATTGGCTTTGCAAATTCCTTTTCTGCACCTCTTCTCAGAGGATCATGCCTGAATTCGCCCCTCTTGCCAAAGCCCTTGTCTTACAAGAAAAGGTGGCCTTAGCTCTATATGTTCTAGGTCATGTATGTAGAGCTTGTTCCCTTTTTTGTGAGAAACCCTTGGATGCCAATCAAAGAGGTCCATTTCGGATACTTCAGCTTTGGCCTTTTGCATATTTTACTGAGCTACAAGCTAAATGCCTTAAGTTTTTGGAGCCAAACCCTACTACTCATGGCATAAGGCTAGCCAACGTTTCACTCTATCCTTCTGCCTTTGCTTTTTACTTATCTTTCTTCCACCAGCTCCCGGCTTCCCTTCATTCTCACAGCTTCCGTCCCTTTGAACCTACCAATATTGGCCCATCCTAGTTGAGGACCTTTCAGAGTGATAGGCTCTGCTTTTCACCTCAACACAAGAATATATGGGCCTCTATTCTGATCCCTAGAGAGTTGTTTCTTGGGACTTTGAACCCTAGAGCTTACAAATGCATTGCCGAGCCTTATTGCCCTGCCCAATTTGCTAGGCAATTTGGTTTCTCACAAGGGGTCCCAATACCTCTCTGCAGCCAGACCAAATGAAGCCTTACCAGTAGGGACTTGAAGGTTTGAAGATCCAGATTAGAAGAAGCAACTTCTAAATTTATCCAAGACTTTATTGACTTTGAGTACTTCCCTTTCATTCCTCAAAGTAACATGTTGAAAAGATGTTAGAACTAGTGGATGGCCAACATGGAAGTACGCTTAGCCATTCCTCCTCAAGACCTACTGATGGTACTGGATGTGCCCCAAGCAAAGCCCAAAGGGGCTAGAGTTGTCACATCTTCCACTGCTCCTACCACTTCAGTTCTTGTGCCTGCCACCACAAAGTCTATTCCTACTGCCTCAACTCCTCCTAGAGTTACTCGAGCTGCCTCGAAGAAGGGTATGTACCCTTGTTTCTTTTCTCTTCTTCGCCTTTATAATACTCTTACCCTTACTTATTTTTCCTTTGGTGTAGGTGGTGCGGCTGTCTCACAGGGAGATTCTCCTCAAAAGGTCCAAGCTTTAAACCTTCTCAGGAGCAAACAACATCAAAAAAAAAAAAAAAGCTTTTACTTGACCATGAAGAGGAGGCACCTGTGGTTCATGCAGTAGAAGAAGAAGAAGTAGAAAAAGAAGAGGTATAACAAGAACAAGACACGCCTTTAAAAAGAAGGAAGAAAATGGCTGTCTTTCTTGCTGATTTTACTGGAGATCCCATCCACGAAGCATCTGCTAAGCCAGTGCAAGCAGAGCATTCCAAATAACTTATTGTGTTTTAAAGGGCTGAGAAAAGGAGGCAACAACAAATGCTCAGGGATGAAGCTGCTGCCGTTGATGCACTCCAAAAAGAAGTTGCAAGAAGACAACAAGCTGCTGGACACTGCACTCTTCGCAGCTCTCCAATCATAGCCACTACTTTTGAAACCAGTAAGTTCCTTTGTACTTCTATTCATCTTTCTCAAATTCTCAATACTGAGGCTTGACATTTTGTATTTCTTCTTTTGCAGCGACAACTACTTTGCCTACTCTCCCAATAAGGATTCCTTCAGCTTCAGTTGAAGTTGAACAACCTCAAAGCGTGGAACCCATTCAGATAATACTCCCACTTTCTGGCCCTATATTTTCCATACCTTTCTTGAAGCCAAGTATTCCTGCATCTCTTTCTTTTGGCTTAACTCCATACTTTTCTCACTTATCTTTCGATTCTACTCAATTTGATTTTCTTTTGAGCCTTGCTTCTCTTCCCTCTCCTAAGGAAATTCCAGCTATTACTTCATCTTTGATGGTAGCTAGTTCCTATAGAGAAGGTACTGATAGCTCTCCAATTCATCGTCCATCAACCTTGCCTAGCCCCAGTCCTTTTTCTCTTGACCAATTGGTAGCCAAAACTATAGAGACTATTAAAGATACTCCACCCTTTTCTCCTATTCCCATGCAGTCATTTCTTCCTTCTACCAGAGCTCTTTCTGCACCTTCCATGTCAATGGATGAGGTGGATATCTTTGAAGCTAGGCTAGCTAGTCTCTTTAACATACCTTCCACCTCTCCAACAGCTAGCAATGAGACTAAGCCGTTAGTTCTAGCTGATTCTCTGCTAGAAATTTTTGAGAGCTCTTCCTCTAGTGGTAAGACTTCCTTGCCGTCGATAGACTTGGACAGCTGTCTGGAGTTGCTGACGCCTTTTTAGAGGATTCCTTTTGAAGCCTTACAAAGGCCTATAATAAAAAATGGCTTCCTCCAGTGTTGTAAGATTGTTGAGCAATCCGGCATGACTGTCTGAAGTCATTTATCTAAGGCGCAACCATCATTGATTTTTACATCAACATTTGTCATGCTGCCAAGGTTGCAGAGGAGAAATTGGTGAAAGACCAGAGTTTTGTTTCCAAAGTTCATGCTGGAGTGTCAGAATTGAAAGAACAACATTCCTCTGTCTCCCAATTTCAAGCTCAACTGTTGGAAAAGAAGGCTTAACTTGAGGAAGAATTATCAGCAATTAACCAAGCTTTAGATCGGACTGCTACCAAGCTGCAAATCACTAATCAAAAGCTGGCTGATCGAAAGCAAGAGATGACCACAGCCATTCAATTGTTCTCATCCCTCAAGAATAGAGCATCTATTGTAAAAGAACAATTGAAACACTGTATTGAATTTTGGGCCAATCTATGGCTACATGTACTTGACTCTTTATGAAATAAAAATTCTTATTTATTATTCGAGTGTTCTCATGTTCTTTTATTTAGCACTTATTCTATTCCTTGTGTTTCCCACACGATTGGATAATAAGGCTTCAAATATCTGCTATTAATCTTTTTGGGATGTACATATCCATTCAAAATTTTCAAATGGTATGCTCCAAAAGGTAGGACTCTATGAACTTGATATGGTCGTTTCCAGTTAGGTGACCATTTGCCAAACTTATGGCTTTTAATCCCTATTGGGAGTATTGTCTTCCATACTAAATCACCTTTATCAAAGCCAATGTGCTTGACTTTCTTATTATAGTTTTTGGCTACTTTCTTCTTTTGGAAAAGAATGTTATTTAATGCCAGAATTCTAGCTTCATCTATACTTTCTAATTCCAAGCACATACTCTAATGGTACTGCTCAAGATCTAATTGATCCTGGCATTTCACCCTCAAGGACTTAACATTAATTTCTATAGGTAACACTGCATCATGCCCATATACTAAGGCATAAGGAGTGATTCCTGTGCTTGATCTTGGTGAAGTCCTATAAGCCCACAATACATCCAACAGCAAGTTATGCTAATCCCTGGGATTATCTTCCACAACTTTCTAAATTCCTTTTTTCAAAGACTTATTGGATGATTTAGCTTAACCATTGGCATGTACATAATAGGGGGTAGAATTAACAAGGCTAATTCCAAACTCTGCCACAAAACACTTTACCATTTTCCCATCAAATATAGTCCCATTATCAATAGTTATAGTCTGTGAGATACCAAATCTGTGGACCAAATCTTTAATGAATCCAATGACTTCAGGCTGGTCCACAGCCTTATATGGCTTAGCCTCGACCCACTTAGTGAAGTAATCTGTGGCCACTAAGATGAAACAATGATGCTTCAAAGAGGGTGGGTGTATTTTCCCTATCATATCCATAACCCATCCTCTAAATGGCCAATGCTTCACAACCGCATGCAAATCAGTTATGGGTACAAGCTTTATTGTGCCATGCCTTTGGCATGCCTAGCAACCTCTAGCATATTCTATGCAGTCCTTAAGGATGGTTGGCCAATAGTAAGAATGTCTTCGAAGCAGCCATCTCATCTTCACACAAGGCTGATGAGCACCACAAATTCCTTCATGAACTTCAGCCATGGCTGTCAAGGCTTCCTTTGGACCTAAACATTCCAATAATAACCCATATGCCCCCCTTTCGTAGAGAGCATTACCATACATTATGTACTGCATAGATTGCGATTTGATTTTTCTACTGGCTTTCGAAGATAGGCCAGCTAGATAATGCATTGTTGTTTGCCTCCAATCTTGTTCTTATAAGTCATTATGATTAACTTCCAGGACCACATCTCTTTTATTTAAGGGTGGTATTACTTTCTGATATGTTGTTTGGCTTATGTCCCCTTGAGTATTATCTCTTCTCTTGAAATTCGAAGCTTCCTGAGCTACATCATTAGCTTTATTATTCAAGAATCTTGGGATATAAGTTACATTTGCTATCTAAAATTGAGAAAGTAAATGTAATGCAACCACATAGTATGGCAACATGCTCACACTTTGACATTTGAAAATCCCTTTTACCTGGTTAACTACCAATTGAGAATCTCCAAATATGTCAACTGCGTGAGCTTGTAATCCAATAAGTATTTCCAGTCCCATTATTAAGGCTTCATATTCAGCTTGATTATTGGAACAAGTAATTTCATCCACTCTAAAACCATTTGTGGTTTCTACTCCTTGTGGTGACTTGATTACCACACCAATTCCTGTTAGACCATTGGCTTTTGATCTATCGAACCACATTTGCCATGGTTCAACACTAACCATACCAAGCTCCATTATCTCTTGGCTTTCTATTTGACATGGATGATCTGCCAAAAAATTAGCCAAAACTTGTCCTTTTATTGCCTTTTGGGGGACATATTCTAAATGAAATTCTGATAAAGGTAGTATCCATTTGCCAATTCTTCCCCTCAACATGGGTCTGGATAACATATATTTAACCAAATCTGTGGTTGCAATTACTAAGACAATTGTAGGCAAAAGATAGTATCTTAATTTCATTGTAGCAAAATACAATGCAAGGCACAGCTTTTCTACAGCTGAGTATTTACATTCACAAGAATTTAGAAACCTACTAAGGTAATAAACAACTTGCTCCTTGCCTTTTTCATTGTCTTGGGCTAAGAAAACTCTTAATGAATCCTCTGCTGTAGCTATGTACAACTTCAAGGGCTTATCATCCTTTGGTGGCATCAGCACTGGAGGGTTGGCCAAGTAGGCTTTGATTCCTTCGAAAGCAATTTGATGCTCTACTGTCCACGCAAACTCCTCTTCATCTTTCAGCCTTAATAAGGAAGAAAATACTTTAGTTTTCCCTGCAGTGTTAGAAATGAATCTTCGAAGAAAATTAATCTGTCGAAGGAATTTTTATAATTCTTTCTTACTTGATGGAGGTCTGGCTTTAATGATAGCTTTGGCTTTATTCTGATCAATCTGTATTCCCTTCTTGTGTACTACATAGCCTAAGAAATTTCCAGCTGATATGCCAAAAGTTTCAACTTGAACCTTCTCATTCTTTCAAAGGTTGCTTCTAAGTGAAACAAATGTTCCTCCATGGATTGAGATTTTACTACAATATCATCAATGTAACACTCTAAATATCCTCCAATGAGGTCATGAAAAATAGTGTTCATAGCCCTTTGATATATAGCCTAGCATTCTTCAAACCAAACGGCATTTTAACCCATTCGAAGGTGCCAATATTCCCAGGACATCTGAATGCTGTCTTATGGAGATCCTCCTCTGCAATACAATTTGGTTATTACCAGAGTGCCCATCCATCATTGATAAAATTTGATGCCCTGCTGAACTGTCTACCAACAAATCTACTATAGGTATAGGATACTCATCTTTTGGGATTGCTAAATTCAAGTTTCTGAAATCGATGCATACCCTCATTTTACCATTCTTCTTAACTACAAGCACAATATTGGATAGCCATTCAACATACCTGGCTGTCCTAATAAAGCTTGCCTTGAAGAGCCTAAGAATTTTCTCCTTGACCTTCTGAATCACCTCAGGGCTCATTCTTCTTGGCTTTTGCTTGTATGACTTGAAATTAGGCTTTATAGGGAGCCTATGTTCCACTAATGACCTACCCAATCTTGGTAGTTCATTATAAGACCATGCAAAACAGCCTTTGTATCTCTTCAAGACCACCAACAACTGGTCCCTGTCAAGAGCATTTAACCAAGCACTTATATAGGTGGGCTGCTGTATGGAACCTTCCCCAAAGTCCACTTCTTCCAAGGGGTCTTGTACTTGAGAACTCACTGATACTTCTTCTTTGATTCTTTCTGACTTCGAAGCAATCTCCTTGCTTTGTCTTGCTCCCAGTTTCTTTGATTCAACATCCTTACCCTCCTCATCATAGACAAAGTCTGTCCACAAGGCTACTTCCTCCTGTATCTCCTAGACTTTTGTTTCAATGTCCAAAGCACAGTATTTATCCAAGGCCAAACATCTGACCTGTTGCTGTTCTTACTTACAGCCAATTATCATGGCTTCTTTCTCTTGCTCTTGCGCTTTCTGGACTATTGATTTTATGTCAAATGTTGAGAACTTAATTAAAGCCAAAGATTTGGCCTCCTGGGTTCCATCTCTCTGCCTACAACCAGGCATCATTGTCATCCTTAACGACAAACTCTTCATCAGCACTTTCCTGGACTAAGTGCTTCAGGTGTACTAATTCCTCATCAGCCGTCACGTCAGCTGATCCATCAGGCTTTCTCAGTATACTGAGTGGTGCTGCTCCTTCAGTATACAATTTGGCCTTTACAAAATTTGCATAAGCTATGAAGGGTTGAGGATCTACATTGATCTCTTTTGTCTCTCCACTGCCCAAGGCCTTCATTATTTTCTGATGTAGAGAGGAAGGCACACACTTGTTGGTGTGAATCCAATCCCTACCAAGTAGAGCATTGTACTTGGCATTGCTGTCGATAACGAAGAATGTAGTCATACAGTCCCTGGTTTCCATACTTAGGTTGATGGGCAAAATACCTTGAGCCATCTGTTTGTCTCCAGTGAAACCAGCAATGGCTGTACTGGTTGGGATTAGTCTGGGGTTCTTTTTTCCTAATTTCTTCAAAGAAGATTTTGAAACAAGGTTTACTGCTGCCCTATTATCCACCAATACCCGATTCATCTGTTCTCCATCAAAGAAGGCCTTGATATACAAGGGCTTGACATGCTATATCATGGACGTTGTAGGATATTCAAAAGGGTATGAGAGGTTAATACTTACCTCTTTCTCACTCTCACCTTCAGTTTCCATTGGTGTGGCCACTTCGGATTCGTCTTGTATCATACTCACTTATGAGTCTTCACTAGAAACTGGGATTGGGTCAATCTCCTGACCTTGGTTGTCATCTTTAGCTTGAAACTCCTGCGGTAATATAAGCACCATATTCACTGATACCAGAGGAAACGAGCCAAATTGGACGACTGGCTGTACCTGTTTTCCTTCTTGGCCAACTTGTTCAACTACTTCAGAGGCATCTTCCATGCTATATTCTGGCACTTCAGTGATAATAACTTTCTTTGAATGGTCTGTTTCTGCTGGTTTTTTAACCAAAAATATCTATTCAGCCATGAAGGCTTCAAACATCTCTTCCTTAACCATCTCCTTCCTTTGGCCTAGGCCGACTTCTTTCTCTATCTCACTATCACTTTCCATCAGAGCCTTTTCCAATCCTGCCAAACTGGATCTTTCTTTGGCTTTTAGTTCGGGGTGAACTTTGGCCAATTATTCTCTGATGCAACTCCTTTTGTCTTGAAGAGTTGACTTTGGATCATGATCTGACTTTGAATTTTCTTTTTTATCTGCCTGGCTCTTTGGCTGGACTAATGAAGAGCTTTCTCCACTTTTTTTCAGATCCTTCTGGTATTGAGTGTACCTTCGTTGGATCTTCCTTCTTTGGGACCTAGAAATCACTGGGACCATATTTGGTTCCTTTGTTTTTGGGTGCTTAAGTAACACCCAATTGTTTGGAGTCACCAAAGGAGGTTTAACCATCCTACCTTGGTTTTCAACAACATTCCTTTGGGTAGACATCTCCCTAGGTTTGTTCTGCATGACAAACCAATCTGGAACTCCAGGTACCCATGAACCCACTGGCCCAGTTGTTGAACTGTCTCTTTCGTCCTTCGAATCCATCTTCGAAGCTGGCTGTAAAGGCCACTGCTTGGTCCTGAGTCCCTGTTTTGGGCCCAATTCAAGCCTTCGATGAAGGTGGCCACTTTCTATCCTGTGTGAGGCTGATCTAGGAGGCCAATCCCTGGCTTTGATCCCATAACTTGAACCCCTTTCAGGTTTCCTTTCAAGATGATTACCCTTCATTCTGTAATAGTTAGGTGGTCTAGATTCATGTAGAGATCTCTTGCCTTTAGAATGCACTCTAGTGGCCATTGGCTCGGCCATTAATGGCTGCTGCCTAATACCAGTTGGATATGCCCTTTTGTTATAAGCACTGGTTGGTTTAGGACACCTCTGCACATCTTTGTAATACTACTTCCCATCAATCGGAAGCCCTTTTAACCACTTATAGCTCAACCTGCATTTGGGACACATTCTTTGCATGACAGCTGCCTCTAAAGAATCATCATCCAGTGCTTCTTCATCAGAATCATCTCTCTGGTCTGGAAAACCTTGTCCAATAGCTGGCAGACTTCTAGCATTTTTCTTGACAGTAGTCTGACTGGCAACATGCATTTACACATTGACGTCTTCTAATTCTTTCAAGGACAAGTTTTGGAAGTTTGGCACAATAACATTGGCTGCCACTTCTCCAATTTCTGGGAATGGATTAGTGTCAATCCCCATGGCTTTTTTTGCTTTAACTGGGAATTTCAAACTTCCCTTTCGAATCAGCTCCTGGATCCTATCTTGAAAAACAATGTAGTTTTTAGTTGAGTAGGACCAAGAATTATGCCATTTACAGTACACTTTTCCTTAGTGCTGGTCTATTCCGATACTTTGAACATGCGGTACTTGTTCCGAAGTGCTGGTCTATTCGACTATAGGTTCTGATAAAACAGGTACTTCCACAGTTCCACGCCTTCTTCCAAGCGTTCATTTTCTCCTTGTCTCCTATGTCTAGCCATTTTAATTAGTCCCACTGGGCGTGTCAAAAATATATGTTAGCTTTTTGGCTTTCAAAGGTTATTTTTGTAATTGTGAGCGTGCCAGCAAGGATCAATTAGTCCTTACAAAATGTTAATGGCCAACCAATTATCAGACAATTGTGTTTTAGTTCTTTTAGTCTCAATGAAGAGGACTTTTACTGATGGCTTTGTTTAGGAAAATTAAGTAAACAATAATTAAAGGAAGGGCAATTGTAATATTTCATTAAGTAAAATGAAAGACTTACAAAGATCCAAATAAGCCTCGTAGAGGTTTACAGCAACAATCTTGTAACGCCCTCAAAATAATAACATTAAACCCAACAGTATAGACATGCTATGATATATGAAAAGTCCACATCCTTCCATTCATCAGAGTTTTATTACAAAAAGTATCACATGTTAACAGCAAAAGCAAATGCCCTAAGGCTTACAGCTTTCCAAGTTAACACTTGGTTACACAAAAGTAGAGTGCTAACTCATTTACACATAAAGCCCGTGGCTTGAATTTACATGTAATACAACAAAAGGGAAGACAACCAAAAAGTCTGTCCGCCACTAGCCTCCCAAGCTAGGTCCTTGGAGGTGGCATACTACCTGTACCTGAAAATGATGTTCCCATATAGGGTGAGCCACAGCCCAGTAGAAATATACTAAACCAGTTATGAATAAAGACTAAAAGATTAACAATTGATGGATGGTCAACACTTTTACATTCATTCATAACATAATGCAATTCCAAGACACTTAAGTCTATATATTTCCTTTCGTTTCCATTATCATTCCTTTTTACTTGCCATTTCATAACCTTGGCTCAGAACCTGGCCAAACATCTCACACGAGACAAAACTCAAGCACATAAGCTCCATCAACGATAAACATAACAGTTATATCAATACTTCCAACGACAAGCATAAACGCTCTGTCAACACATTTCCAGATAAGCTTACAAGCTCTATCTACGGAGTCCATCCCCTATCTTCTCCCAACAACACCCGGCTTAGAGGTCCATCCCCTATCTTCCCCTAAACCGTGGAGTACATCCCCTATCTCCTCCAACACAACACAATGCATATAAACAACAATTATACACATCACATAACAATACATAAAATCAATGTATTCTTTCCATCGTCATTCTCAATGACACATTTCTATTTCAATTCCTCATTTCTCACAATTAATTATCCCAATTAATTAATCAATGTAATTAGGGCATTTTCCATAATTAACATCACAACCCTTAGGTTCCAGTTTCCTTAATGTTTCAACATTAATTCCATGTTTCTATACCAAACATGCTTCTAGGTTTAACATAGATGAAAAACCCCCAACTTTTGTAAAATTACACAATGGCCCAAAGTTTCCCAAAATTACACAACAACTTCCAACATATCAAAATGCTAAAATTTAAAGACAAAACTCATAAAGAGGAGTAGGATATCCCTACCTCAAAGCTAGAGCTCGAATGGAGATGAGACCAAAATCAAAACGCTCCAAACACCAAACTTTTTGGATCAAAACGACGCCCCCGACGATCAACCCGACTTCTACAAAGGCCGAAGGAAAGGAAAACACTCTAACTAGATCAAACCCTAGAGAGAAGGGAGTTTCTAGAGAGAGAGGCTCTCAAAATCCTTTTTTTAGAAAGTAAGAGAGAGAGAGAGAGGATGTAAAAAGTGATTCAAAAATGCCTTACAGCGGACTGAAATACGACTAGTCCGCTCGAGCGTAAAACACACCGCTCGAGCGCAAAGACACATAAAACAAGGTCCGCTCGAGCGCAACATTGTCCGCTCGAGCGCCAAGACACAGACACAAAGATCGTCCGCTCGAGCGTAGATTACAGCCCGCTCGAGCGCAGGTCTCCCCCTCCCAGAACTCTCACCAAAAATACACTCTCCGCTCGAGCTCAACAATCCACGCTCGAGCGCAGCCAGCTCGAGCGCACCAAACCCGCTCGAGCGTAGAAACCACACTTGCAGAAGTTTTGCAGGTGCACGAAATACTGGACGTGTGCATTCTCCGCTCGAGCGCCAAAATCCCCGCTCGAGCGTACAAGCAATAACAACCTCTCCGCTCGAGCGTAAACATCTCCGCTCGAGCGGACCAGCCAAAACCTGGGCAACTCGACTTGGTTCCTAGGCTCAACCAACCTGTAACAAACCTGCCCAACACATCCCATAACTCAAATACAATGCAAGAAAGGATGTAAACAAGACAATACTCAACTGACAACATCCACGGACACACGTCCGGATCGCTATACAACAAGGGGTAAACCCGGGACCGCTATAACCTCCCCCCCTTAAAGAATTTTGTCCCCGAAATTAAGAACAAATTTTTCAAAAACAAGTTTTCTTCCATTTTAGACAATGTTATGCCACAACGTTCCACAATTCGACCCATTCCCGGTCATTCCATCTCTTGTCAAGAGGCATTTTACAACATATACATTTCAACATGCATTTTCCTTCCATTTCAACCATTTCCAACACACATGGTTCACAATTCATATCATAAGCAATAATCATGATATAATTCCATTTCTATAATATAGCCAACACATGCAATATTATAATCAACCCCCATAACAAGGCAAGTTCTACAACATCTACATTAACCAAAACATGCACCATGTTTCTCAATTGAAGACATTTTTAATACTCTTAAATTTCATTACAATTACACAATTGCAATACTTGATTACACATCAACAAACAAGTCCGGATATTTCTCGCGGACTCCCAACTCACGTTCCCAAGTGGCCTCCTCCACTCCGTGATATTTCCACAAAACCTTAACCAAAGGGATGGTCTTGCCACGCAGGACTTGATCCCGTCTATCCAAGACCCGAACCGGTCTCTCCTCATACGAGGCATCCTCATCTACCTCTAAGTCGGTCCAATCCAACACATGTGATGGATCCGGCTCATACTTCCGAAGCATACTCACATGAAACACGTCATGAACTCCGGATAACTGTGGCGGCAAAGCTAAACGATAAGCAACCTCGCCAACCCTCTCAAGGATCTCAAAAGGACCAATAAACCGAGGGGATAACTTCCCACTCTTCCCAAACCTCATCAAACCCCGTCTAGGTGATATCTTCAGAAATACATGATCACCTACCTCAAACTCCAATGGTCTCCTCCTACGGTCAGCATAAGATTTCTAACGGCTCTGGGCTGTAACAAGCCTCCTACGGATAAGCTCCACTTTCTCCGTCGTCTCCTTAACCAACTCCGGACCCAACAAAGGTGTATCACCCACCTCGGCCCAACAAACTGGAGACCTACAGGGTCGGCCATACAAGGCCTCAAACGGTGCCATACCAATACTGGACTGAAAACTGTTGTTGTAGGCAAACTCCACTAATGGTAAGTGCCTCACCCACGTCCCACTGAAATCAAGGACACAACCCTGAAGCATATCCTCGAGGATCTGAATAGTACGCTCGGACTGCCCGTCAGTCTGAGGATGATACGCTGTACTAAAGGTCAACTTAGTACCCAAGGCACTCTGCAAACTCTGCCACAACCTGGCAGTAAAACGAGGATCTCTATCTGAGACGATCGTCACTGGGACCCCGTGCAACCTCACTATGTCCCGAATATACAAGTCGGCAAGATGATCTACCGAATCTCTCACGCGCATAGGAATGAAGTGCGCCGACTTAGTCAACCGGTCTACAACCACCCAAATAGCATCACTACCCCGCTGAGTCCTCGGAAGACCTACAACGAAGTCCATAGTGACATGCTCCCACTTCCACTCGGCAATAGGCAAGGGTTGTAACAAACCCGCTGGCCTCTGATGCTCGGCCTTCACTTGCTGGCAAGTAAGGCACTTAGATACGAAAACTGCCACATCTTTCTTCATACCTCGCCACCAAAACTGGCGGCCCAAATCCCGATACATCTTAGTACCTCCCGGATGCACCGCAAGGCGCGAATGGTGAAACTCTCGGAGTACCTCCTCTCGGTAAGACTCCGGTACAAGCAAACGGTCTCTGTATCTCACACTCAGGTCGGGATACACCGTCAGACCCTTCTCAACCTTCCCAGTGGAGATCTTCTCTCGGAGGGATTCTACCTCAAGGTCACCTCTCTGTGCCTCTAACACTCTAGTTACAAGCGTAGGCTGCGCAACAACAGAAAACAAGACCGCAGCCTCAACGGATTCGCTCAAAAGCAAATCAAACTCGCCAAGTGCCCCCAACATCTCCCACTCTCGGATGGCTACACAAGCTACATCACTAATGGATTTTCTGCTAAGGGCATCGACCACTACATTGGCCTTCCCCGGGTGATAGTGCAACTCGAAGTCGTAATCCTCAATAAACTGCATCCACCTCCTCTGCCTCAAATTCAAGTCTTTCTGTGAAAACAGATATTTCAGACTCTTATGATCCGAGAACACCTCGAACCTCTCACCATAAAGGTAGTGCCTCCAGATTTTCAAGGCAAAGATCACCGCTGCTAACTCTAGGTCATGTGTAGGGTAATTCTTCTCGTGAATTTTCAACTGACGTGAGCCATAAGCTACCACTTTCCCTTCCTGCATCAACACACAACCCAAACCCTCTCGTGAGGCATCACAATAGACTGCATAACCCAAACCTCTCTCCGGAATAATCAAGACCGGAGCGGTGGTCAATCTAACTTTCAGCTCCTGAAACGACTCTTCACAAGTATCACTCCATACAAATTTGACTCCCTTCCGAGTCAATCTAGTCAACGGTGAAGCTAACCTGGAGAAATCTTTCACAAACCGACGGTAATACCCAGCTAATCCCAGAAAACTGCGGATCTCAAACACACTCTTAGGCTGTGTCCAATCTTGCACTGCCTTGGTCTTGGATGTATCAACAGACACCCCTTCCCCAGAAACCACATGGCCTAAGAACCTGACTTCTCCTAGCCAAAACTCACACTTCCCAAACTTGGCATACAGCCTATGGGCTCTAAGCAACTCAAGCACCACTCTCAAGTGTTTCTCGTGCTCCTCCTCTGAGGGTGAATAGATGAGAATGTCGTCCACGAAAACAACTACAAAGCAATCCAAAAATTCCCAGAAGATCCGGTTCATCAAGTCCATAAAGACTGCCGGTGCATTGGTAAGCCCAAATGGCATTACCAGAAACTCATAATGGCCATACCGCGTACGGAATGCCGTCTTCGGAATATCTTCCTCCCTGACCCTCAACTGGTGGTAACCCGATCTCAAATCTATCTTAGAGAAACAACGGGAACCCTTTAACTGGTCAAACAAATCATCTATACGGGGCATAGGGTACTTATTCTTAACCGTAGCCCGATTCAACTTCCGGTAGTCAATACACAATCTCAAGACACCATCTTTCTTCTTAGCAAAGAGTGCCGGCGCTCCCCACGGTGAAACACTAGGGCGAACAAAGCCCTTATCTAGCAATTCCTGGAGCTGAACTTTCAACTCAACCAACTCTGCTGGAGCAAAACGGTAAGGTGCCATAGAAATCGGCGCCGTGCCGGGCACTAAATCGATAGAGAACTCAATCTCTCGGTGAGGTGGCAAATCAACAAGGTCCTCGGGAAAAACATCCGAGTACTCACAAACTACTCTCGGCAACACAATCTGGGTCTCATCACACTCACCACTCTCAAAGCTAGCAAGTAGACCACTAAGCTCATTCCGCCCTCGCGGACCATACCCCGGTGGCACAATACTACCAACCCGGTCTCCCAAGAAATGGAAACACTCCCCGCTCACGGTACAACAAGTAACCCTCTGGCGGTAGCAGTCAATAACAGCTCGGTATGACGACAACCAGTCCATACCCAAAATAACATCAAAGCCCTTCATGGGCATAACTACAAATGGAAACGGAAGCCTATGATCATCAACCTCTATATCACAACCTCTACATCCGTGTTTCAAAACCAACTCACCCCCAATAGGTGACACTACACAAATAGGAGATGCTAACAATGCTAACTCCAATTCCAACACAGATGCAAATGCAGCAGATACAAAAGAATGAGACGCACCCGTATCAATCAACACACTAGCAACCGAATTGCAAAACAGAAAGGTACCTCTCACTACTGATGGAGCCGGTACTAGGTCCTGCGCGGTAACAGCATACACGCGCCCTGTAGGCCCCTGATCCACCTGCTCGCCTCTAGGAGCATAAGACTGCTCCACTGACTGGGACGAAGAAGCCCCCGGATTGGCCCTCGAGGCCTGCACAGACTGAGCTGGCTGAAACCCATGCGTCTGTCTAGAACCAGACGCTCCTGAAGTGGCACTCAACCGTGGGCAAAACCTCTTCATGTGCCCAGGCTGTCCACACTGATAACAAGACAAGGGCTGCCCCCTGCCCAAACTCTGACTCTGCGGTCTAGCTGACGAAGAAGCAGCTCTCTGACCCCCGCCCTTCAGTGGGCAAACTGAAGCCTTGTGACCCGGCTGGCCACACTTGAAACAGGTGAACTCTCCCTGATTGCCCCTCCCGGAGCCTGCACTCGGTACTGGGAAAGTCGACCTGGCCAAACCACCCTGGGACGGCTGAGGGTTATAACCCCTCTGCCTCCTACCATCACCCTGTCCCTCTTGGCCCCTCTTGGAGCCTCCATGTTTCTCCTCCTCTCCTTCCTGCTTCATCAGCTCCATATGAGCTGCAGCATCCACCAAATGCCTGTACTCTCGAATGTAAGGTCCACCAACCTTCAACTTGAGGTCCCACCTCAACTTCCGCTCAAACTCGTAGCAACGACGCTCCTCTGTCGCCACAAGTTCAGGTGCAAACCTGGACAAGCTAGTAAATGTAGCCTCGAACTCGGCCACAGACAAACCCTCCTGCTTAAGCCGGCTAAACTGATCCCTCAGTCTCTCTCTAGCCACAGCGGATAAAAACCTCTCCTGGAAAGCATTCACAAACGCCTCCCAAGTACCACCAACACGAGCTTTCTCATACTTCCACCATTGACCCGCATCTCCCTTCAGCTGGAAGGATGCCAAGGTCACTTTCAATGCTCCGTCCTCAATGCCTAGCATCTCGAACGTTTTACTCATCTGTTCTAGCCACTCGTCTGCCTTCAGTGGCTCCTTAGGATCTCCAACAAACTCCTCCGGGTTAGACCGGAAGAACTCCCTTTTCAAGAAGGAAGGCCCTGCCTCAGTTGCCTGATTCCCTGCTCGGAGAATCCCTAAAGCTCCTGCTATCTCCTGGGCCAAGGCACTCATGGCCTGCTGACCCGCTGGTTCGGCCACATTGGCCTGACCAACCCCCTCCTGGACTGCCGGAATCTCATCCGGTAATGGCACCTCCTGCCTCCTAGGCCTACCACGCCTACCACCTCTTGCTCGTCCTAACATCCTAATAATGGCAACACAGAACGTTAGCACATTCATAAACGTGCCAAAACTAAACACTCACGTCCTAATGCATGGACAACTGTAATTCATCCCACGTAAGCACATAAACACATAAGCACTTACGAATTTCATTTCCGGATAATGATAGTCCCGAGGCGTTACTAGAGTTCCGGTTAGAAACAGCATTGATCAAGTGCTTTTCCAACGAGACTCCCAGAAACCCAAGGATCCAATCAACATCCTAGAAATTAAATCCCATACCCAAATAATCACATAAGCATGTTATCAATTAAACACATAGCGTATGACACTACACTAAGTCTCTATCAAGCGAGACAAACCCATTGTGATCCTAATCACTTCCCACGTACCCAAAGTATTCGAACCCGGTACGCTCTGATACCAAGTTGTAACGCCCTCAAAATAATAACATTAAACCCAACAGTATAGACATGCTATGATATATGAAAAGTCCACATCCTTCCATTCATCAGAGTTTTATTACAAAAAGTATCACATGTTAACAGCAAAAGCAAATGCCCTAAGGCTTACAGCTTTCCAAGTTAACACTTGGTTACACAAAAGTAGAGTGCTAACTCATTTACACATAAAGCCCGTGGCTTGAATTTACATGTAATACAACAAAAGGGAAGACAACCAAAAAGTCTGTCCGCCACTAGCCTCCCAAGCTAGGTCCTTGGAGGTGGCATACTACCTGTACCTGAAAATGATGTTCCCATATAGGGTGAGCCACAGCCCAGTAGAAATATACTAAACCAGTTATGAATAAAGACTAAAAGATTAACAATTGATGGATGGTCAACACTTTTACATTCATTCATAACATAATGCAATTCCAAGACACTTAAGTCTATATATTTCCTTTCGTTTCCATTATCATTCCTTTTTACTTGCCATTTCATAACCTTGGCTCAGAACCTGGCCAAACATCTCACACGAGACAAAACTCAAGCACATAAGCTCCATCAACGATAAACATAACAGTTATATCAATACTTCCAACGACAAGCATAAACGCTCTGTCAACACATTTCCAGATAAGCTTACAAGCTCTATCTACGGAGTCCATCCCCTATCTTCTCCCAACAACACCCGACTTAGAGGTCCATCCCCTATCTTCCCCTAAACCGTGGAGTACATCCCCTATCTCCTCCAACACAACACAATGCATATAAACAACAATTATACACATCACATAACAATACATAAAATCAATGTATTCTTTCCATCGTCATTCTCAATGACACATTTCTATTTCAATTCCTCATTTCTCACAATTAATTATCCCAATTAATTAATCAATGTAATTAGGGCATTTTCCATAATTAACATCACAACCCTTAGGTTCCAGTTTCCTTAATGTTTCAACATTAATTCCATGTTTCTATACCAAACATGCTTCTAGGTTTAACATAGATGAAAAACCCCCAACTTTTGTAAAATTACACAATGGCCCAAAGTTTTCCAAAATTACACAACAACTTCCAACATATCAAAATGCTAAAATTTAAAGACAAAACTCATAAAGAGGAGTAGGATATCCCTACCTCAAAGCTAGAGCTCGAATGGAGATGAGACCAAAATCAAAATGCTCCAAACACCAAACTTTTTGGATCAAAACGACGCCCCCGACGATCAACCCGACTTCTACAAAGGCCGAAGGGAAGGAAAACACTCTAACTAGATCAAACCCTAGAGAGAAGGGAGTTTCTAGAGAGAGAGGCTCTCAAAATCCTTTTTTTAGAAAGTAAGAGAGAGAGAGAGAGGATGTAAAAAGTGATTCAAAAATGCCTTACAGCGGACTGAAATACGACTAGTCCGCTCGAGCGTAGAACACACCGCTCGAGCGCAAAGACACATAAAACAAGGTCCGCTCGAGCGCAACATTGTCCGCTCGAGCGCCAAGACACAGACACAAAGATCGTCCGCTCGAGCGTAGATTACAGCCCGCTCGAGCGCAGGTCTCCCCCTCCCAGAACTCTCACCAAAAATACACTCTCCGCTCGAGCTCAACAATCCACGCTCGAGCGCAGCCAGCTCGAGCGCACCAAACCCGCTCGAGCGTAGAAACCACACTTGCAGAAGTTTTGCAGGTGCACGAAATACTGGACGTGTGCATTCTCCGCTCGAGCGCCAAAATCCCCGCTCGAGCGTACAAGCAATAACAACCTCTTCCGCTCGAGCGTAAACATCTCCGCTCGAGCGGACCAGCCAAAACCTGGGCAACTCGACTTGGTTCCTAGGCTCAACCAACCTGTAACAAACCTGCCCAACACATCCCATAACTCAAATACAAAGCAAGAAAGGATGTAAACAAGACAATACTCAACTGACAACATCCACGGACACACGTCCGGATCGCTATACAACAAGGGGTAAACCCGGGACCGCTATAAATCTACTTGAAACTACTCCTATGAACGAAGTGCAGTGCAAGAATTTGAAGTACAGAAATGTAAAGAACAAGAAATGTAAAAAACTGAAAAGAAAATAAAGTAGATATAAACTGGTTTTCTGAATCTAAGTCTGGGGGAACTTTCTGGGGCCTTCTCTGCTATTTATATTTCTCAATGGCAACCGTTGAACTGCATTTCTAACCGTCGAACCATGCTTCCATGATTGTTGATCATGTTGCCTTATAGTTAGCTCCATTATGCCATATCTACAGTTAGGTTTCCCTCTCGATTTTGAATTTAAATATGAACAACCGTTGAAGCCACGTCATCTTGCATTTCTTTGCTGATCCAGTGCTACGCAGATCTACAAAAACCAATACTAACTGCCACTTGTATGATTATGATTGAAGACTTGAATTGCTTTCTCGTATTGTCCTCATCCTGCTACGTGTTAAATTGTGATTGGCTTGTACAAAATATGTAGCCAACATTTTTATTTTTTAATATTGCAACCTTGACTAAAATTAATTGATGTACTCAAAACGTATACACTGGTTTTCAATCAAAATAAACATGATATCAGGGTTTCGATTCTTTTAATTGGCCATCTTAAGAGAGTAATTAAGTTTAGTGGGCTCATTTTAGGATTGAATTTTGTGATTCGAGCCGTTCACTTTTTAAGATTTGTTGAGTATTATATTTGTACAAAAATAAAGATGAACGTATAACGATAACCATAAGTTTGAATTACATTTGTATTAAAAATATGTACAACAAATATAATTTCAAGGATATCTATAATTTTTTTTATAATATAAATGTGATTTAAATATATAATTACTGATATCTAATCATCTTCATTTTTTGTATGAATATTTTACTCAATAAATTTCAAAAAGTGAACGATTCAGATTACCATAACCAGTCCAAAATATGTGCACCAAACCCAAACTCTTCTTTCAAGTTAGATGGCCAATTTGAAATAATTCAGACCAAATACAATTAGAGAAAATTGTTAAAAATTTCAATCTAACAATTGTTTAATGCATTTGGTCCACCAGTGAATATTTTTTGTTGGAGCGAGATCCACCCATTGTAAAATAATTTGGTAATAAGTCATTTTCTTGTTTTGGAGGACATTTTTTTTTTTCCATTTTACCCTTTATCTATCTGTTGAATTTTTTTGAATATCTATTCAAATATTTTTTTATTTGTTTAATTTTTTTAACTATCTGTTCAATTTTTGCCCTTATTTGTTCAAATATCTATCCAAATTTTATTATTTGTTCAAAAAATTATCTGTTGAAATTCCTATTTGTTCAAATTCTATCTATTAAATTATGTTTTTTCAAATCTTTCTTATCTGATAATCTTTAGAATCAAAGATGAGTACTTGGTTAATATTGAATCTATTTGTAACATGGGTTGTTTAGCATGTGCATCTCTCTCTCTCTCTCTCTCTCTCTCTCTCTCTCTCTCTCTCTCTCTCTCTCCTCATCTGTTGAACAAAAGAAAAAAAATTAGAAATTCAAATTCAACAGATAAAGAGATAACAGATCCAACAACAACAGATCAACAGATCCATTGAAAAAAGTTGACAACAATGAAAAAATATTTTAGAACAAATTAATAGATTCAAGAGATCCGACAACATATTCAACAACAATAGATGCAACAACAGATCAGATATTTTCCTATTTGTTGATCTGTTGAAACCTCCATTTTCGTTTGATTTCTTGAAGATGTAATAGATCTAAGCCATTTTTTTTAACCAATCAAGATCTGTGTCCACATTCAAACAAAGAGCATAACAGAGATGTATTTGTTTCACTGTTATCAATGTCAAATGATAAACTGTTGGTGAAAATAATAGAAAAAATTATATTTTATTGATAAATAATGCAAAAAAAAAAATGAGATACAAATAGATCAGGTTGAGGCATGGATATCTCATTTTCTTGAAGGAGATCAAGCCCACCGCGGTAGGAAGAACCCAAATACTGATGCAGCAGTCACAAAACTATGACTTGTCCATTTCAGGATACAACAACTCGACCACTTGTCATATGGTTCAGGCCAACTCTGCACAAGATGGTGAACCCAAAGCTCCACCAAGAAAAACACCATTTTTTGCTAGTAATCTCTCTTTTATAAACAATAGTTGGTGTGTTGGTGTAGAAAAGAGTAAATGAGAGAAACTATTTATAGGCCACTAGGATTTTACAAAATACACCAAAAAATAATAATGACCATGAACCTAGAGAAAATGGAGAGTGTATCCAACTATTAACTCACCACCAAGTTCATAAATTCTAAGTAATCTCGATTCATGAACAAGGCAAAAGGTCACCAAAGTAATGAATCTTCATTCATAAACAAGATGAGATTCAATGGAAATTTATGAACAATACAAAAGAAGATTCATGAACAAAATATATTAAATAAATAAATAAAAGATATTAAAATGGTCTAACATAAACATAGATTTTTTTTTTTTTTGAGAGAGAGAGTTGGTATATATGTAATGTATGTACAGTTGGCTGTGCACTTTGTCCTCTGTGCTTTCTCTTGGAACTAGACTGAGACTGGATTGAGCTAGAGGTCTAGATTGAGAGGCAGGAACGAAGGACTAGACGAAGAAAGATTGGTGGTGCGATGTGGTTTAGATCATCGGCGTCGGTGCGATTGGTTCAGATCTGGTGAAGAAGAGTAATGACAAGGAGATCTGGGCGGTGCGAAGGACTGAAACACTCATTGGACCACCGAGTGATCGTGATCGAAGTGGAACTGGTTGTCGCGGCCTCCGTCGTCCTTGAGTTCTCTGTCACTGCTGTCATATCAACGACCCCATCGCCGCCATCGAGCTCATCAAATAGAAGAGGAGAAAGAGAGAGAGAGAGAGAGTGGGGTTTGAGAAATGAGAGTTGGGAGAGTGTCCATAAAAAATGGGTATTTTGGTCATTTTACACGACAGTTTGTCCTTATTGACCTAATATTTTAAGGTGTGGATTTTGAGTAAAGGAAATCCAAAATTTTGAGAGTGTCCATAAAACGGGTATTTTGGTCATTTTGTAGAGTTTGTTGGACATAATATTTTAAAGTGTAGACTTTTAAGTAAAGAAAATTCAAACTTTATGGACGGAGTGTCATAAAATTATCCCCTTTTTATTTATTTATTATTATGCTAATTCTTCAATAGAAAACAAAAAGTGTGTTTGTTTGGACGAACTAAATAAGGAGATATTGTAATCCATCAGAATGTTAGTCCTGAGATATATTGTCCTCGGATTATTTGATTGGACTGGATTTATATTCTATGTTTGTTTAGTCGTGGGATTAGATGGATTGGACTATTATATTGAATCATATGTTTGTTTAGTTATAGAATTAGATGTTTGGATTGGACTATTCTATTAAATCCGATGTGTATCCTATTTTATTTAATTTTTTTACTACAACTTGAAAAAATTAAATAAATAGAACATCAATAAAAATTATATAAATTTATTTCAATTTTTAGTTGAGATTTTTTAATTTTATTTAATTTGAACTTTTAAATGAATTGAACTTTTAAAGGGGAATTATAATCCATTGGATTATTAATTTAATTTTTAGTTAGGATTTTTAAATTTTATTTTACTTTGCGAAGTATAATTAAAAATAATATATAAATAAAAAAATGAGTGCAAACAATAAGGGCCAAAAATGTCATTTTAAGCTTCCAATCCAACGGAGGAGTTATCTCACTCTTTTTATTCCATACCCCTCATAGGACATAATAATCTCACAAATAAGGGATTGATAGTCCGGTTGGACTCTTAGTTCAACTTATATTTTTTGAACCAAAAACGTCGGACTATCACATACAATAGATATGAAATTCTATCCCACACTCTAATCCCCCTGAACAAACATTTCTAAAGAGTTACTTTCTCATCAACCTATAATACTTTTTATCAAAATTTCACTTCAGTTCTATTTTAATCCCTTTGTTAGTTGTCAAAATGACATTATATGATTGGATTCAATTGCAACTTAACTCAAAATCTAACAAGTTGATTGGGGCAATTAAAAGATTAGGGAATTTTTTTTTTTTTTACTAAACAGAATAAAGTGAGATTAGATGCAAAGTATAAAAGTAAAAAAAATAAAATTTATCTAAAAAAATAATGGGCAAATTACGCTAACGGTTCCTATAGTTTGGGGCTTGTGTCACTTTAGTTCCTGACTTTTCAATTGTAACACATTTGATCCTGAATTTTAAATCTTGTTTCAAATAAGGACAATTGAAGATATCATTGCTTAATTTCAAAGGCAAAATCGTCAATTTGATAAAATATAAACTAATTTGACAAAAATAAATGTCAAAAAAATATTTTTTGAATTTCTAAAAATTATTTGTACCGACTAAAGATAAAATTATGTAAAATTGATAAATCGTTTAAACATTTATTTATTTTACCAAATTAATTTTTATTATGTGTTTCGATGATGATCATGTAATGGGTAGTTTTTATTTTCATTAAATTAGTTTTTATTTTTCAAAACCAAATATGGCGACAACTTTGATATCATTAGGGGTGTAATTTTAGCTTGAAACCCACCCGCGGCCCGAGCCCAAGCGCAGCCCGAGGCCTTGGGCCTGGGCCATCGTTTTGAAGCCCGGCCCGGCCCATGGCCCGCACATGGGCCCTCTCAAGGCCCGCCTAAAAGCCCGGCTCAAGGCCCGGCCCACTCGAGACCTAATGTTATTTTTAATGGAAAATAATAAAATTTTAGTGGAAAAAAATTAAAAAAAAAAAAAATTTGTTTAGGCCCGCCCAAGCCCGCCCAAAGCCCGAGCCCAGGGGCTCGGCCCGAGGCCCAGCCCATTGGCCCGCCCCATAGCCCGAATACCCCTAGGCCTGGGCTTGGGCCTCGGCCTAGTTTTTTTTGGCTCGTGGGCCGGCCCGGTCCGGCCCAATCTTTTGGTGGGAGCCCGCAAGGCCTGACATGGGCCGGGCCGGGCCGGGCCGGGCCAAGCCAAAATTACACCTTTAGATATCATTATTAAACTAATTCATTAAATCAAAAAAATATATATATCCAAAACTAAAAATATTTTATATATTAAATATATCAATTACACATTAAAATCCCAATATTCACTCATTACATGATTATCATCCAAACACATAATAAAAAAAAATTTGGTAAAAAATAAATAAATAAATGTTTAAAAGATTTATTAATTTTACATAATTTTATCTTTGGTGGGTAGAAATAATTTTAAAAAATTCAAAAATATTTTTTTTGACATTTATTTTTGTCAAATTAGTTTATATTTTAGCAAATTGATGATTTTGCCTTTGAAATTAAGCAATGGTGTCTTCAATTGTCCTTATTTGGAACAAGATTCAAAATTTAGAATCAAATGGGTCACAAATGAAAAGTCAGGGACTAAAGTGACACGAGTCCCAAACTATAGGGACTGTTAGTGTAATTCGCCCAAAAATAATGTTCAAAGTGACAGATGGCAACAAAAATTTCCATGGAAAGGGAAATTTTTTTTAAGGTCCCCGGTATTAAGATTTTATAGCATAAAGGACACTCAATATTTTCATGATGTCTAAGGTTTCTCAACATCTATCCAGAGAAAATTCTATACAGAGAAAATTTGATTCAAAAAATTTCTTTGGACAAATCACAGAGAAAATTTCAAATTTCTCTGAACACATCACAGAGAAAATCTCACTAGAGAATTTCTCTGGATTCAACCCAGAAAAATTTCCCTCTCCACCCTAGAGAAATTTACTCAACCCCAGAGAAAATCCCTTCCAACCAAAGAAATTCACTTGTGTTGCTTGCAGTTTGATGGCTTCAGTGATTTGGATGCATATTCACAAAGAAAATCTCAGCAGAGAATTTTTCTGGATTCAACCTAGAGAAATTTCCCTCACCACTCCAGAGAAATTTACTCAACCCCAGAGAAAATCCCCTCCAACTAGAGAAATTCACTTGTGTTGTCTACAGTTTGATAGCTTCAGTGATTTGATCCAACATTATTCTTATACTACAAAAAGAGACTTGATCCAATAACTATATTTATGTCTATATTCATAATGAATTCAACATACAAAAAGCAATCCTTGGAATTTGTTTGGATTCAAGACCTTGAACATTCAAATTTTTCTGGACTAATTTCTCTGGACTAACATCAAATTTCTTTGGATCTCTAAACTAATATCAAAAACCCTTAAACCTTTTTCAAATTTCTCTGGACTAACATTCAAATTTCTCTAGATCTCTGGACTAACATCAAAAACCCTTGAACCTTTCACAGATTTCTCTAGACTAATATTCAAATTTCTCTGGACTAACATCAAATTTCTCTGGATCAACATTCAAATCCCTCTATCTATCTAGAGAAAAGTGAACACCACAGAAAAAATTAAACAATGCAGAGACAATTAGCCAAACTAGAGAAATTTTAGCACAAATTTCTCACATAGAGTATTGAGAAAGGTTTAATAGCAAGGTGGTTTTGTTTTCACTGCCCTGAGATTATAAGGAAGGGTTCCTAATAACAAAAAGTTAAATAAGGAAGAATTTCTGTAAACTTGCACTATTAGTAGCTTATGATCATAATAAACAAATTGAACAGCTTCAACTAACAAGGTAGTCAAGAAGGTCCTCAAATCTTGATTCAACCATCTGCTTGTCACAAAGAGCATCACCAGAAGATTTTAGATTCATGAAATTTTATGACAAGTGAATTCTATCTTAAAAAGTGACAATATCCTGAGACTTGTTTTGCATTGTCTAAAAGTCTGTTTTCTTCCTTAATTTTAGAACTTACTTGTATCTTCCTTGAATGAGAGACAAAGTAATAGAGAAAAAGGTATCTTTCCTTTCCTCTCCAAATGAGTTGGGCTTAAGTTCTTGATACATACTAGCATCCTAGATTTAATTATGTTGGAGACCCTCAAAGCATCACAGACCCATGTGAAATCATTTAATTTCTTTTCTTTAAAAAAAATAAAAATTGATGTTGTTTGCTCTGCCATGGAGATGGTCTGCTTAATACAAAAACAGAAAACTTAGTTGGAAAGGAGAAATAAAAAAAACAAGAAAATCAATTGCAGATATCTGTTTTTGAGCTTCATCTTCCAAGTTATGCAATTCGTAACATAGAAATTCAGCTCAATCAATCAAAATTTATATATTTGTCTCATATAATAGTGTACAGGATTATACACACATATATATATATATATACATTTGTGTGTATGTATATATATTAAATAGCTTCAACTAAGAAGGTAGATTCAATTTAGGAAACAAGCCAAACATCTCATACAGCATGTAGTGCATCCAACCCAACCATAATCTTCAATGAGAGAAGAGCAGCAAGGAGAGAGAAGAGGTGAGGCGTGAGTCTGAGAGAGAGAAGAGAGAGAGAGAGAGGTGAAGGTTTGAAGCCGTGAGGTATACCAAATTTTTCTGTAATACATGGGTGTAGGGTTGACAGACCTTAGACATCATAAAATAATATTGTAGATCTAAACATGATTATCATCCAAATACATAATAAAAAAAATTTTGGTAAAAAATAAATAAATAAATGTTTAGAAGATTTATTAATTTTACATAATTTTATCAATGGTGGGTAGAAATAATTTTTAAAAATTCAAAAATATTTTTTTGACGTTTATTTTTGTCAAATCAGTTTATATTTTATTAAATTGACGACTTTTTCCTTGAAATTAAGTAATGGTATCTTCAATTGTTCTTATTTGGAACAAGATTCAAATTTAGGGTCAAATGTGTCACAAATGAAAAGTCAGTAATTAAAGTGATACGAGTCCCAAATTATAGGGACTATTAGTGTAATTCGCTCAAAAATAATGTTCAAAGTGACAGATAGCAACAAAAATTTCTATGGAAAATATCCATATGGCCCCAACAAAAATTTTCCGTGGAAATAAATTTCATATGGGCCATGATTCATGATTACTTTTCTGTGACATGCATGGTAGAAGTTAACGAATAATTTCATTTTAGGTTTAGAAAATATTTTTAAATTAATGGTATTAAAAAGCTAAATTATAAATTTTTTCTCTTTGCATTAAAGGTGCTATGATTGGATAGGTATACTTTTTTATTTTTCTTATTTTTTATTTATAGATGAGATTGGATAGGTATATATATATATTTATATTTTTATAAATGGGATTGGATAGGTATACTAGACCTTGACATCGCAAATTAGTCTAGCCGAGTCAAGTCAATTTTGAGATATTTAAATTTGATCCATTGAAAATTAATCAATCTCGAGTTCAAATTGAAGTTGCCTTCAAACTCAATTGATTAAGTATTGAAAAAATTTGAATTGATTTCATTTTTTATTTTTTGAACAGTGAAATTATTTTATTTAGATCACCTAGTAATTGTGTGTCCACGTCCACCCATTTGCACATGATCATGTCGGCAGTGCCGGCCCTGAGCATAGGCCAACAAGGTCATGGCCTAGAGCCCCTCAAAATAAATCTAAAAAAGGGACCCCTTCTATTATAGTTTAGTGTAATATATTAGGTATGTTTTAAGTTTAAAAAAAAAATTAAAAAAAGCCCAAACTAACTTAAAATAAATTGACTCATTAAAAAATTGAAAGCCTCATTCAAAAAAATTAATATTGTTATCCATTGAAATAGACCCAAAAAAGGGTCCCTCCTATTATAGTTTATTGTAATATGTTAGGTATATTTTAAATCTAAAAAAAAAAAAAAAATTAAGAAAGACCCAAACTAACTTAAAATAAATTGATCCATTAAAAAATTGAAAGGCCCATTTAAAATAATTAGCATTGTTATCCATTGAAAATGATTTTGTAAAAAAACTAAATTATGCAAGTATGATTGATTTATTTACTTCTAAAAATGTAGAAGAGCGAGGATCAAGCGATACTTATTAATTGTTGTAATGTAATATTAAGTATTTTTTGTGATTTTGACACAAATTTTGTCTTTTATCTTTATTTTTTTTCATTCAATGAAAAAAAAATATGAAGAGCCCAAAAAATTTATTAATTAATTATTGACTTTGAGTCCCAGAAATCTAAGGATCGGACCTGTATGTCGGCTTATTTGTATAATAAAATGGCCACATAACTCTTCTATTGAACAGACATATGATCATAACGTGACGGAAAATTATTTTTCCCCCTAAAATTGTCCCCCTAATCCCTCGAATGCCTAAAACGACGTCGTTTTGGACTTTTTTTTCTTTCTTTCTTTCTTCTTTTTTGTTCTTCATTTTCGGGGGATTCGGGGGCTCCAAATTCGGGCCCCCTAGCACAGTCCTAACGTGACCCTAACTAGAATTTTAATGGCTAGGCTTTTTGTTTTTGAAAAATAAGTAAATAAATAAAAAGAAAAGATCCTTCGGTCCCTTCAACTTTCTGTAAACTTTGTTCCTTGACCGAACTGTTTCAGCCTAGCTATGAAGAAAAATTTTAGGTCTTTTAACTTCGTCTCGTGACTGAACTGCTCCACTATGACTATGAGCAAAAAAGCAAATCGGTAATGATACATCCTACTAAAAGTGGTGTTTTAAAGCACCACTAATGAGTTGGCAAGCACTTTGAAAAAAAAAAATAACAATGATAGAGACCACTAATTTTGGAGTTTTAAAAATACCACTAATGACATGACACTCAATAAAAAGAGAAAAAAAATACAACACCAAGGTCAAAATATCAAATCATTCATGGTGGGGCCTACTGCCACATCATTAGTGGTAGCACTAATTAGTGCTCCCACTCATTTTCCAAAAAAAAAAAAAAAAAAAACAAGACACAAGCAGTAGGTCCCGTCTACTGCCACATCACTAATGGTGTTTTTAGAGCACCACTTTTAATGATCTCAACCATTATTGAAAGCCAATAAAGGCACACAAGTCCCTTCAACTTTGTCTCTTGACTAAACTGCTCCGGTCTGATTATGACGAAAAATTATTTAGGTATCTCAACTCTAGACTGAATTGCTCCACTCTGGTTATGATGAATACAAAAATATTTGATGAAAACAAAAAACAAACATTCAAATGTCTCTAGGTGTGGGATCATATGGGATCCATATGATATAGATCTCACACTTACATGAGATATTTGATCAAAAAATTTAATAAAATTTTTAGAATCTTTAACATTATTCATAATGAAAAATATTAGGTCTCTCAAGAACATTGTGTGTTTCTGCTCTTAACAAATCATCAATTATTAAGTTCATTTATTGTTTTCATATGAACTTACAAATCATCAATTATCAATTAATCCTCTCAATCAATCACAATGCTCCAGCTGACCATGCTCAAGACTACTAAATAACTTCTAGGCAATGACAATCTTAAAGAGGAATCAAAACTAAAAAAATTTAGATGTACAAAATTAGACATAATATTCTTACATAAGATAGAACTTACGAAATATGTAGGTCTCACCCAATGTAAAAGAGTTCTATTCAATTATTTTTTATTTTATTTTTTTCTTGAACACCTATTCAATTATGTTTTTTTTTTTTTAGTTAACAAGTAAACTCTCCAAGTCTACTGTCTGCCGACTTCGGAATCAACTATCTAATGTTGGTTTAACAGGGGTAGGACGAGGGGCAAATTTCGGATGTGTGTACTGACTCCACAATACACATACCATTTAAGTTAGAGAGTGAAACTATCAGGATTCAACCTCACACCCAAGCCCTAGATATTGTTTGTCTAGCATTTAGAGAATCGTCCTCGGACCGCTGCACCAAACTCCTAGGAATTAGTCCTGGGGAGTGTAGAACATGAGATCTCAGGGCTTATACCCCCAAATCCGACCAAAGTATCCCAACTCCTTGGGTTCACTTGAATTATCTTGTTCTCCCAAGTTTCATCTAAAAAAATCCTCTTGGATTTTTGTTTTACTAGTGAAACCCGTGCTATGCAAGGGATGTGAAAAAATTAATAAAATATGTTTACATGAAATAATATAAATAGTTAGATTTTTGTATTTAAATTATGAAAATAAAAAAAAATATTGAAACTTGCAATTTAAGTTTTATAATTTTATCACAATTTATGTATTAATTTTTAATTTTTGATCTCATTCTAATTTTAGTAGCATAATTTAAATTTAAAATTTTATTTTATAATTTAATAAAAGATGCATAAACTAAGGAATGAATATTGATCTTATTCTGATAATATAATTTAAGGAATAAACTAAATTTAAAATTTTATTTTAAAAATATAAAATTAATTTATAAATAAATCATATTGCGATACATATTAACAAAAATTAAACAAAATAAAAAAAAAAAAACAAAAAAGAATTGCAACTTTAAGCTTTAATAGGATAACAACGTTTTTTAATTATAATAGTATATAGATTTTGTATGAAATTTTGAAACTCTTATAGCATCTTTTCCTAAAAACATTCTTTTGTAAAATATATAAATAATCTCAACGTTACTCTTATTGCTCCTAAATACAAAAATTATGAGCTAATTATGATAATTTTAAATTTGAATTTAAAACTTATAAATCATGAGATAGATCATTATAATTTAAATTTATATTGTGCCAATTTTAAATTTAAATTAATAGATTACTTAGTGACCCTCAAATTTGAATTTTGAAATGAATTAATATACTTTTCATTTTTTTAAAAAAATTTGATATACTTTCTATTTAAAAGTCATAAATTAAAGGATATTAATTTTTATTTATTTATTTTTACTTGAATAAGAGCTAGCCAATAGAAGATTTTTTTAATTTTTAAAAATTAAAAAATTATGAAATTTAGATTGAGAACTTAAAGCTCCTACATGACTTGTGGATTAAAAACTCTATTTTTCTTATATAATATATAGATTTTCATGGCAGTTCTCCATCTTTAGCACTCCACAACCAACTTTATTAGTGTTATAATTGTGTAAGTATATGCCAAATCTCACTGGGTTATTGATAGGGTAAATAGATCAAATATATATATATTTTTTTAGCAAGTAGAAAATAAAAAGGAAATTTAGTCAAAACCCCTCAATTGTACCCTTATTTGGTGAAAATGATAGCCTAATTTATTTTGCTTCATAAATCCCCAAAAGAGGAGGCACATAATTAAAAAAGGACAAAGTAAAATATTTTTTTTCTTTCTTGGACAATATTACCAGAGTAATATGTTATTGTGAATTAGAGTAACATGTTACTGTTTATATCAATTTTGACCATAATAATAATTTTTTTCACAGAATTTCATAGTCAACATGTATTTTGTTTGATAGATTTTGATGAGAAAATTATAAAAAATACTAATTTTATTAAAAACCGACATTTAAATCAAAAGTCATATTATTTTAAAGTTTAATATTTTGTAATAATAATATGTGTTGGACTTTTCAAGAAAAACTTTTTATGTTTATCGCACTAAAATGTTATTATGAGGGGATTTTGACCAAATCTCCAAAATAAAAGATATATTAACATAGATTCATTACAAACCTTGCAAGTTTATGTGTTGGATCCACCACTAACCGGTTAACTTTCAAAATAGAGTTCGTTTGGGATGTTAACTTTTTGACTTTTTGACTTAGGATTAAAAAGTTTCGTTTGAGATCGATTTTTTAATTTTTGGAAAAAAAAAAATAATTATAATTGGGATGTGATATTTTTTAGCCTGAGACTAAAAAATTTATTTTATCTTTTGTAACTATTTTAATCCCAACCCACTCCAATCTACTCCAACCCAACTTCCCAAACCAGTGCATCGAAATTGAAAAAAAGAGCATAACTCCTAATAGCACTAGTGTAACGCCCTCAAAATAATAACATAAAACCCATCAATATAAACATGCATTGCTATACAAAAAAAAAACCCATCATCCTTCTATTCATCAGAGTACTTAGTTACAAAAGGTATTACATGTTAACAACAAAAGCAAATGCCCTACGGGCTTACAGCTTTCCAAGTTAACACTTGGTTACAGTCAAAAGAGTGCTAACTCATTTACACCTTAAGCCCTTGGCTTGAAAATACATGTAATACATCAAAAGAAACTCAACAACAAAAGTCTGCCCGGTACTCTCCTCCTAAGCTATGTCCTTGGAGGTGGCATGCTACCTGTACCTGAAAATGATGTTCCCATATAGGGTGAGCCACAGCCCAGTGGAAATATACTAAACCAATTATGATCAATGTCTAAAAGATTAGCAGTTGATAGATGGTCAACACTTTTACATTCATTCATGACATAATACAATTCCAAGACACTTAAGTCTATATTTCCTTTCGTTTCCATTTTCATTCCTTTTTCAATTATCAATACATAATCCTGGCTCAGAACCTGGTCCACAACTCGTATGAGACAGGAACTCATACTAATCACCTTTCACTTCAACGTAGATAAACGTACTAGTTATATCAATACATCCACAGATAAGCATACACGCTACATCACATTTTCCAAGACAAGCATATGAGCTGTATCTATATTTCTCAAAGATAAGCATATGAGCTGTATCTTCACTTCTCTAGACAAGCATATGAGCTGTGTCTACGGAGTACATCCCCCATCTCCTCCCAACACTATCCGGTTTAGAGGTACATCCCCCATCTTCCCCTAAACCGCGGAGTACATCCCCCATCTCCTCCTCTACACATAATGCATATAAACACATTGGTTCTACATACAATCAATCAATACATGCAGTTAATGTATTCTATCATTCGTCAAATTCCATGACACATTCCATAGATTAGTTTTAGTTTGCCTAATCATCATGCATTGTCTACAACAATCACGACTATCCTCCACCGATAGTCCCAAGCAGTTATTTCTATACAGAAAATAAATGCACAAATGGATGTATAATCAACATTTCAATTTGGTGAGTGATAAATAGTCCAACTACACCCTTTTATCCCACATACTTCCAATCTCAACATTTCCAATTCCATTTCCTCATTTCTCACAATTAATTATACCAATTAATTAAACAATGTAATTATAGCATTTTCCATAATTAACATTACAACCCCAAAGGTTCCATTTTCATCAATGATTCCACATTAATCTCATTTCTCCATGCTAAACATGCATATTGGTTTATTTTAAATAAAACCCCAACTTTTATAAAATTACATAAAAGCCCCAAACTTTCACCAAATCACCAAACCAACCCCAACATCTCAAATCACTAAAATTTAAAGACAAAAACCATAGAGAGGAGTAGGATATCCCTACCTCAAAGCTAGAGCTCGAATGGAGAAGAGACCAAAATCAAAACGCTCCAAACACCAAACTTTTTGGATCAAAACGACGCCCCCGACGATCAACCCAACTTTTACAAAGGCCGAAGGGAAGGAAAACACTCTAACTAGATCAAACCCTAGAGAGAAGGGAGTTTCTAGAGAGAGAGGCTCTCAAAAATCTGTTTAGAAAGTAAGAGAGAGAGGGAGAATGTAAAAAGTGATTCAAAAATGCCTTACAACCGTCTGAAATACGACAGGTCCGCTCGAGCGCAGAACACACCGCTCGAGCGCAAGACACAGAAAACAAGGTCCGCTCGAGCGCAACATTGTCCGCTCGAGCGCCAAGACACAGACACAAAGTTCATCCGCTCGAGCGTAGATTCCAGCCCGCTCGAGCGCAGGTCTCCCCCTCCCAGAACTCTCACCAAAAATACACTCTCCGCTCGAGCGCAACATCCACGCTCGAGCGCAACCAGCTCGAGCGCACCAAACCCGCTCGAGCGTAGAAACCACACTTGCAGAAGTTTTGCAAGTGCACGAAATACTGAACGTGTGCATTCTCCGCTCGAGCGCCAAAATCCCCGCTTGAGCGTACAAGCAATAACAACCTCTCCGCTCGAGCGCAAACATCTCCGCTCGAGCGGACCAGCCAAAACCTGGGCAACTAGACTTGGTTCCTAGGCTCAACCAACCTGTAACAAACCTGCCCAACACATCCTATAACTCAAATACAAAGCAAGAAAGGATGTAAACAAGACAATACTCAACTGACAACATCCACGGACACATGTCCGGATCGCTACACAACAAGGGGTAAACCCGGGACCGCTATAACTAGCGACCGAGACCGAATTCTGAGGTGCAGGTACCTTTCAAAATATTAACCAAAATTTGGCAATCGGTAAGATAAAAACACGATGAATTCGCCTTTCCTTTGCTCATTGTAAAGCAGCTAACCATGCCCATGCCTTTGCCTCCGCAACTAGTGGCAACGGAAGGTTGGCTCTCTGAGCTCCACGGTCCACAAATTACTGGTTCTCATCATAGCACACCCAAGCATAGCCAGAGTTATACCCTTTATATAGGGAAGTAATATTAGGGATCATGAAAAAAATATTATAAAAGATTTTCTACCTTTAGATTACACACACAATAAGACACCACACTAATCAAAGGATAAAAAATTTTCACGATACATTTTATGATATTTTTTTTTCATGAACTCTAATATTATTCTATATAGGGCCCATGTAAAATTTACACGAGTGGGCGGTTCAGATCCATTTATGGTTCAGATCTATTTGTAGTATTACTATGCGTGACATGAAATAACTTTTCTTATTAATGGGTAGATTGTTGATTTTAAACAAGATGCTAATTTGGAAAATTTATTCACAATTATGACTACATTTTTTTTCCCATGAGTGATATATAGCGACCCCGGTCTTTTTCCTTTTGATTACTGTATCCGGACTTAGGTTCCGTAGATTCTGTCATTATATAATTGTTGTTGTTGTCCTTTAATTCCTTACTCTTAAGTTATAGGATGTGTTGGGCAGGTTTGTTTCAGGTTGGTTAGGTTCAGAAACCAAGTGTTGCTGTCCAGTTTTTGGGCTGGTCGCTCGAGCGAGGCTTTGGTCGCTCGAGCGAGGGTTGTGTTTGTGTCTGGTGGCTCGAGCCAGGGTTCCTTCGCTCGAGCGAGCGATTGCATCTAGTATAGACCTGAAAGTTGTGTTTCCTCGCTCGAGCGAGCTTTCCTTCGCTCGAGCGAGCGAGGTGTATGTTTTCGAGTTCTTCGCTCGAGCGAGCTTTTCTTCGCTCGAGCATGCTTCTGGGTTGCAGACCTGAAGCATTGCATTCTTGGCTCGAGCAAGCTTTTCTTCGCTCGAGCGAGTATTTCTTGTGTCTGGTCGCTCGAGCGACCAAGTCTTCGCTCGAGCGAGCCTGTCAGGTTTAAATAGGCAACAGCGGGATTTTAAGCAGTTTTTGATCTCCTTTTTATTCTAAACCCTAAGGTCCGACTTCTCTCTCTTCCTATTCAACTTTTCTCTTAGGTTTGATCTATTTAGGGTGGGTTTCCACCTTAGATCCTTTGTTAAAAAGCTAGTGTGGGTCGAGGGCTTCAGTTTAATCTGAACAATTTTGGATTTGGAGCACTTTGGAGTTTGGGTCTTCATCTCCATCTTCTCCATTTTTGTTGATTTCTTCAAGGTAGGGATTTCCTACTCCAATGTATACGTTTTGTCCTAAGTTCTGGTATTTTAATATGTCGGGGGTATTTTGGTAATTTTGGGAAAAACTCTATAAATTGATTTGTATATTTAATTTGAGGAAATTGGGAATATTAGTTGAATTCATGAAAGATGAGGAATTATTAATTTAATGGGGTATTTGGTTAATTTAAATCATATGCCTATTGAATTGTTGATTTAGTTATTTTCTGTTTAGAGATAACTAGTTTGGGCTGTCGGTGGAGGATAGTCATGATTGTTGTAGACATTGCATGTGGATTAGGAATAACTGGAACTAATCACATTGGTTAAGTCATTACTTTTGACTATTGAATTAATACAGAAAAATTACGTGTGTTAATTGAGCATTTGCATATGCATATTATGTGGGAGGAGATAGGGGATGTACTCCACGGTTTAGGGGAAGATAGGGGATGGACCTCTAAACTGGATTTTGTTTGGGAGGAGATAGGGGATGGACTCCATTAGCATCACTTTTATGTGTGCTTATTTATATTGAAGTGTTTTATTGATACAACACTAAAATGTGTATCAAAATGGAAGTATGAAGTGTTTTGATATGAGCCTGAGTCTCATTTGTGTTATTGATATTGGAAGTAATGTGAAATTGATATATATATTTCACTGTTGTAAGATTGGCCAGGTTCTGAGCCATATTGGTAATAATGAAAAGTGAAACATGTCATAGGTAATAATATAGTAAGTATCTTGTTTAACCATCTATTAAATGCCATTGCTTTATTCAATGCTTATATTTGGTTTAGTATATTTCTACTGGGCTGTGGCTCACCCTTTACGGGAACATCATTTTCAGGTTCAGGTGATAAGCTACCTCCAAGGACTTAGCTTGGGAGGATTTGGCTTTTGGATTTTGAAAACTATCTTTAGTTAGTTGTTTTTATTTGTTAGTACATGTAAACATTCAAGCCAAGGGCTTTACTTGCATTTGAGTTAGAACTCATATTTTTGTATCCAAGTGTTGGCTTGGAAAGATGTAAGCCTGTAGGGCATTTAATTTGATGTTACATGTAATGCTTTTATTTAGTAATACTCTGATGGATGAATCAATGAATCGTTTTCTTTAAATATTGCATGTCAATGATATATATAATGGGTTTATTTTGAGGGCGTGACAGATAGGTCTATTAAATTAATACAGTGTGAAGGTAATAAACATATTGTGATTTCTCTTGGAATAATACTATACACTGATTATTAATTAATAAATCTTATATTATCTATTAATTAAAATATCAATATAAAAGTAATTGAGTCCCAACCCTGCATAGACTTGTTCTAACAAGACTAGATAGTTTAAAGTGAATATATTAGTTTAATAAAATTGTTTGAGGGCTCGAAATTTGCTCGAAACCCAAAATGACGTCGTTTTGGGTTCTCTTACCGGTAATATGTAATAAAATTCTCTTACTGGTAAGATAATCCAAAACAACGTCGTTTTGGATTCGAGGCAAATTTGAGCTTGAAAATTTCAGGCCCTGTAGCAACTCTGTTAGTTTAATTTTAACGGTGTTGCTATATGTACCAATTAATGTACACACTAGTATATCAATTAGTGTTATGCCATTATTATTGACCATACCTATTATACATGTTAGGTTTTTATTGTTGGCAACTCCGTTTGACAAAACTCCTTTGAGTTGTAATTTTATTCGCACTTTTATTTTTAGTGAGGCTATGAGTTTATTAGATGCAAATCCAAACCCGAATCGAGCCATGCAGAGATGTTTGTGATGTTAAGGCTTTCAAGATTGCCACTTCGCTGATTATTACGGGGGTCGAGCTGCCCGGTCAGCTCGCGGCCGAAGCAAAATTCAAAATTGCATTCAAAATTGCATGTCAGCCGTTGCTCGCTCGAGCCAAGGAGTGCTCGCTCGAGCTAAGACTTTCTCGCTCGAGCCAAGGAATGCTCGCTCGAGCCAAGGATTGCGTCCATACAAAAACCTGAAAAAATGTATTCCTCGCTCGAGCCAAGGATCCGTCGCTCGAGCCAAGGCACTAGTAGAAATCATGAAAATTACTCTCCTCGCTCGAGCCAGGAAAGCTTCGCTCGAGCGAGCCTCAGAATCCGGATTTTTTAAGGAGTTTGTTTTCTTCCCAATCTTGGATTACTTTTGGTTCTCTATAAATACTTGGTTTTCTCCCAAAACTAAGTACTTTGATTGAAGTCCTCCAGATCTTCTTTTTGGTTCTTAAAGGTTTATATCTGGGGATATTTTGTTATTTTTTTCTTTGATGTTTTATTGAGTATTCAACTCATGGTTTAAAGAGAGTACATCAAAGGTTTGTTTGTTTTACACAAAAGAGAGAGTTGTTCTTCAGTTGTGAATTCTGAAGAATTCGAGCCTGAAGCTTTGGTGGAATCCGGAGTGGCTCATCAGAAAGACAATTCCGTGCTGAAGATGGGGTTGGAAGAGGCACATAGAGGTTGGTTCAATTAGGCGTTATGGCTAGATAATTGAGAGTGATACCTGTGTAATTCCTTTATATCTTCTTAGTGGATTGTTCTTGTGGCTGTTGCCCGTGGTTTTTTTATCACAGTTGGAGGTGTCCAATTGTGGTTTTTCCACGTAAAAATCGTTGTGTCTCTTTCTCTTGATTGTTTGATTGGGATTGTTATATTTTGCTTATTATTGATACATAATCACAAATCAACATCTAGAAGGTTTCTAGATTTTTCAATACAAATTACAAATATTCAAAATCTCTAAAATTATACCACATATATCATTTGTTAGTATACTAGTTGGTACATTAATTGATACATATAATATTATTCTAATGATTCATCCCCCCTTTTCCTCCCACCCCCTTTGACCCCCTCTCTCTCTCATTGGTTACTTTTTCTTTTTCTTTTTCTTTTTTTTCCTGCTCCTCCAATCACCCCCCGCCACGTGGCAAAGGGGGGTGAGGGGGTGACCCCCAAAAGGGGGTCCCAAGCATTATTCTATTCTAATTTTAAACGTTAAAGCTTATAAAAATATTTTGTAACAGAATATGAGAAAGCACATTGACCCATTAATTAATGCCAATTAGAATATGAATGAGAGAGAGACACGGCTATTTTTGTGCACTTATTTGACTCATTTTATGCTAGCTCATTATTCAATTTGTTCAGTTTCTATCAAATTCGAAAATTTAACTCTTGAGGGACTCATGGATTCACCACATAATTGGTTAAGGTTAACTAATTGTGTTGAGTAAATTTATAATTTTATCCTTAAAAATATGACACGTGACACTTATATGCGTATTTTTCATAAAAAATGCTAAGAGTGATAATTAATTGGACCAAATTGAGACAAAATTATAAATCTAGGATCAAAATAGAGCCAATGGAAAATACATGGACTAAAATAATTCAAGGGGTAAAATACAAGAATTGCTGCCATAATTTGCCATTTGATTTATAAGTTGATTGATAAATTCCAATATAAAAACAAGTTAAGTGAGAAATTGATGAGAAAGATAACTCTTTTATATATATATATTTTTTTTTGAGCATGATAACGCTTTTTATATTATATGTTTCATTTCTCACAAAAAATTGTGAGATTTGGGAGAAACAAGATAATTCATTGTATAGTTTTTTTATAAGGAAAATGTTAAAAACAATCTTAACACTTCATTTGGATTGGAGGTGATAAAAGAAAAGAAATTATTGTGATTTCTCGTTTATGTGAGAAAAGAAAAAAGAAAAGAAATGATTATATTTTTTCACTATCACGTTTGAATGAGTAAGAAAACAGAGCGTATGAAAAAGAGATGTGAGTAAGATTTCTTTTTATTCCTTTGCATTTTAAAGGGTAATCTTCGTATTATAAATATTATACAACCAATCAACTTGTTTATCACCAAATCTCACCAGTTTTGATAAGAAATGAAACAGGCTTAGTAAGAGTTTTCTTTCTCACCATTTCTCATTCAACTTATAAGAATAATGCTATACAAACAAAAAAAAATTCTTACATAATTTTCATGAATAATGATGTAGCTTATTATGGACCATTCACATTCACTTCAAAACAAAACACAATGAAGATACATTTATTTACGATAATAACATTGTCACATCATTCTTGTGAATTTTTTTTGTATGAATAGAATTTTCCAACTTTAAAACCAACCATGATAAATGAGTTATCTCTCTCAAGTGAAGTGTGAAGGTTGTTATTATTCAAAAAATGTGAAAAAGTGTATTCAAATGTGTGAAAATATTTTGAGATATGTGAACAATGTATTAAAATTAGAGTAAATTGCATTGATAGTCCTTGCAATTTGTTCATTGTATCATTTTACTCCTTATAATTTCAATTAACTTTAATTTTAAATTGTGTCAATTGATAACGTCAATTGGGGCTTTTAAGAAAAATGGTCAGTAAGTTAGTTAAGACTAACTCATTGAGTTGAATAAGTCTATAATTTTGTCTATAAATTCATAATACATGTCGCTTATGTGCACATTTTCTTTCAAAAAACACTAACAATTGCAATAAATTGGACTAAAGTGAGATAATATCATAAATTCAACGTCAAAAATCGAATCAATTGAAATTACAAAAACTAAAATAACACGCGCAAAAATATAGGGACTACCGGTGTTTGTGCATCTTATTGACAACCTTTAGAACTTCCATTAGTAGGACGGACCGACCACGAGCTATTTATGAACAATTTAGTTTGTTCGCATGAGGTTTTTGGAATTAGGTAGAAAGAGGAAAAAAAATTATGGAAAAATTACAAATCAATGGTGCCTTCACAAAATATTTATGAATTCATGAAAAAATTTGTCATTTTAATTATTAAAGTTAATAAAATTTACCATTAATTTAATTTAACTTTTTTGAAAAACCAAACTGAATTGCAATTTCTCCAAAAATTATCAAATGTTCAAGTATACCACGGGATTATGTGTATACCCATTTTCCACATGAATGCATGATCATGTCGTCTCATTTATCCAACAAAGTGGTCACATACCTTTCATATGGGAGTCCGGATCCTCTAAAGTTCCTTCTTCGATCAAATGGCTAAAATTAAGAGAAATCAAAACAATGTTGTTTTGATTAACAAAAAGACAAAAACAACGTAGAACGGAGAGAGAGAGAGAGAGAGAGAGAGAGAGAGAGAAGAGACCCCTCATTTCTATCGCAATCGACAGAGGGAGTCCTTGGGTGGAGCGGCAGATTGAAGATTGTTTGGTGGACCCATAATTTTCTATTTCTTGACGTAGTTGCATTGTGTGTTTTCGTTGCGTTGCCAGTTTGGGATTTTTATACTAGAAGATTGTTGCTAACATTATGTTTTTGATTTTTCAACACTTTCTACTAGTACTTGCAGTTTGAGATTTTTTTAGTATACTAGAAGATTGTTGCTAGCATTATGTCACTAATACCATTACACCATCAAATTAAGTTTTAGATTAATATATGATAAGAGTGAAATCAACATGAATGAAACATTTTTCCCGTTCCTCAATAACTTATATGAGTGATATTGGTTAGTATTTGATGTATGATAACTTCATATATAATCCATCATATTATGAGCTAAATCTTTTTTCCTTTTTGTTTCTCTTTTAGCTTCTATGGCATCAGGTTTTTGAGCCAAGCTCTCTTATGTACAATAGAACTACTTGATAGCATAAACCAAAAAAGGAAACCATGACAAAACTAGATAGAGGAGGCATACATATAAACATATAGAAACCTTAACTAGTTATTAATATTTGATGAAAATGCCACAAGTAGAACCACTTTCATGCCTTTTCTAGCTCAACAATTATAGATTCAGAACAGAAAAGAGGGAGGAGAAAAAAAAGTGAGGGAAAAAAAATTCTAGAACATTAAAATAACCTATAGATGCGGCTTTAGTTAAGAATCATTTCTTCTTCCATCCGAATGCCCTTGTCCCTTAACCCCAAGAAATACATTTCTAATCTTGTGTAGTTCTTTGAGAACATCTTTCACACACATTCTTTCACTAGGCATTTCAGCAGAATGAAAGAATGAGTGTAAATTGAAATTTTTTATTTTTTTTCTAAACAATCCTTTTTCAAATGTAATTAACAGTATAGATATTTTCCCTACACATATTAGTAAACAAAAACATCAATTGTTTCAAGAGATTGAAATAGTGTACCCAAGTGCAGAAAGTAGGGTTAAAAAATGTAAATCTTAATCATGGTTAAGATATGTCAATTTGGGGGGTATTTTAAAACATTTATTATTAGAATAACAAAATTATATTGCCTATACACCCCTACCTGAACATAACAGAATAAATTAAAAACTAAAACAATCCCCAAATCAAAGCACATGCCTTCAAACCACAAAAATCAAATATAGGGTCTCACATACATGCTTATACACATATATAACTTACAAATCTACAAGAAAATACACACATTCGTGTGTACATATGCGTGTATACATACACATGTGTGCTTGTTTACATATTGGATTTTCGAATGACAATTATTACCTCCAAGGTTCTGGGAATTTATATAGCTTTTTACGTGAAAATTAACATATGAAAGTTCACTTTTAGAGCTCAGATATAAATTACAAGTACATATATATATATATAATACATATAGATCGGTAAAGATTTATACCTTCTGATGTGAGAGAACAGAGCACTGTAGAGAGAGAGAGAGAGAGGGAGAGAGAGAGAGAAAGAACCACCTAATTGAGGAAAAAACAAGGGATAGAGGCGCAAAAAAAAAAAGAAGAGAAGGTATATTTATGAAACATAAACCCTAAATTACTACGTATTTATAAAAAATAGACTCCCAAAATTATTACATATTATCATATTTACCTGAGCAATATTAGGTATCATGAAAAAACTTTCATGAAAATGATCATGAAAGATTTATGACCCTTGGATTACACTTAAAACAAAACACCACACACTAATTAAGATAATCCAAGGGTCATAATTTTTTCATGATCATTTTCATGAAAGTTTTTTCATGATCCCTAACTTTTCTCTATTTGCCTCGTTGTCCATGAAATTTGGCATCGGTATCAGTTAGCATTAGAGCACATGATCTTGCTTTTTTAATGCCATATTTTTATCAAAATTTCACTTCAGTCCGTCTACTTTAATCCTTTTGTTAGTTTTTGAAACGCAATTATATGATTGGATCCAATTATAGTTTAACTTGAAATCTAATGAATTGATTGGAACAATTGAAATATTAAAAAATTAAGTGAGATTAACTATGAAGTATAAAAGTAAAAAATGAAATTTGCTCAAAAAGTGATATTCAAAGTAACAGCTGGCAACAAAAATTTCCGTGAAAAATATCCATGTGGCCCCAACAAAAAAATTTAATCAAGTGGAAATATATTTCATATGGCCGTGATTCAAAGGACAGCTTTTCATCAAGGTACTATTAAAGTTTAAGCTTGAGTTTGAAAATTAAAAAAAAAAAAAAAAAAAAAAAATTCCTAATTTAATATGCACATTAAAAAGAAGGGAAATTCTACAATCTGCACATTTTAAAAAGGCATATGATATACACTTATTGTGTGGTCCATATCGTGCCACATTATACAAAGTGGCCTGCTAAACCGGTCATCTAATAGGTTACATGAAAGAATCATAACTTTTTCAAATATCATAATAATACTACAATGAATCATAACAATGTCATAATATTCACCAAGGTGTCATAACCAAGACACTATAAATCATAACAATATGACAATTCATAACAAATATAGTTATTTCTAACTAATTATCATAACATTTAAATCATAAAATTTTTTACTATGATTCACCATGACAAATCATAACTTTTGGTAGTACAAATCATAACTTTTACTAATGAATCATAACCACAACTTTTTGCCCCACAATCATAATAAGATTAACAAAATGTCATAACTTTTACTAATGAATCATAATATTGCACGTTGATTGTAATTTTGCAAGTGTAGCTCATTGGACATTCCACTAGCCAAAAAAATGAGCCTTACAGAGCCACATTACCCCATAATAACTTAGAAATAGGTAGCCTAGGCCCCTGTTGTGCTTTACCACATTTCCTAGATGCTGCCACAGTGTAATGACCTGATGAAGTTGGCCGCTACTTGAGTGAATCAGGGCAATTCTGTGTCAGGTTTGGAGGAGTAATGAGCATAATCTGCAACCTGGAAACCTCTTCCTCCCTCCAAACAAGAAGTTGTCTTCTGGAATTGAAGTTCTAGTCCCCAGAAGTGCCCCTATTTTGTACAAACATCCTCAATGATCCCCCTTATCTATAGACAACCTGAAAAGTCTAGGAAATTCATCCACTCAAAAGAAAGATTTCGGAGGCAGACGAGAATGCTGCACAGTTTTTCTCAGAGAATGAACTGTTGGTTGAGAGAAATACACAGCTTGAAAACAAGGGTAATGAACTTCAATAATCACTGAACTCAGCTCATACTGAAAAGGAAGCCACTTATGTGCAACTGATGTATAACATGAATACTATTACTGAATTAGCTGATCAGCACTCGAAAGCATCTGAACTTAATTTAGAAGCTGAAGCATGGGTTTCAGGGAATGAAATAAGGTTACACGAAACCATTTAGAAATTTAGAAGCTAAGGACTTAACCGCAAAGCTAAATGAACTTCAAGGATAGATAAAAATGTATGAAGAACAAGCTCATGAAACAATTGGTGTCACAGAAAATCAAAAAGTTGAGCTTGAACAGACCCTCTTTAAATTGAAGGGTCTATAAGGCATCATTGAAGAGCTACAAAACATGTCGGGCCAATTTGAAAAAGAGAGGGTACAACTGGCTGAGGTGAATTCAAAGCTTACTCAGGATCTGGCTACGTATGAGTCCAAACTAAATGATCTAAACCATTTGTCCAGCTAGAATTGAACCCTGTAGCCATCCCCATTTTGAATTCTTATATTGGATACAAAGAAATCAACCAGTGCAGAATTAGAGTTTGGCAAAGACAAAACATCTTCCCAAACAAGTGACATGTTTCCTGAAGCCACCAATGATGGTAGCCATCCACCTCCCTCAGTACCATATTTGCATCTATTAATCAGTTTCCACAGTGTTCTGTCCTCCACCCCAAACCTCCACCACCATTTCATTGATGATAAACCATAATTGCTCTAAACTATGGAGAAATGTTGCTCCTCCAAAAGTGAAGTGTTTTTGTTGGGTGGCACTAAAAGAGAGAATTGCGTCAAGAGATCTATTAGCTCAAAGGAGGATCCTTCCAATGGGGGCTGATTTATGTTGTTGTTTTTTTTTTTTTTGGCGGATGTAAGGTTCAGATGGATTCCCACATTTTGCTACATTGCCATCAATCGTGGCTGGTATGGTCACCCATTCTCAATTGGTGTGGTCTAGGTTGACTCTGAAAATGTCACGACCCCAACCCGCCCCTAGTAGGATGGTGCCGTGATGGCCAGTAATCCGTAATTACCGAAGGCCAACTTACTAAGATCAAAGACAATCAGAGGATAATGCAAGGGGCATGCAAATGCGGAAGCAATGAACCAAATACAAAAGGGTCCATAAGAGCTTGTGTGTAGATCAAATGAGATACATATACCATATGGTTTACATTCAGTCCAAAAATAACGAAATACAAATTTTCAACTTGATCAAAAGGCTTCTCAGCCGACAAGAATAATATACAACAATTACAAGCGAAGAAGCATGATTTTCAAGTTCTGCCGACGTAAGTACAAAATGCCGACATAATTACAAATAGCCGATGTGAGCACAAAACTGCCGACGTAAAACAGTTTAAGCCGACATATTGAGAGTCCAAAACAAGCTTTGCAAAATAGACTAGGCGTCGCCGCCGTCCTGCTCATCACCTACATATATATAGAGAGGGTGAGTTTGACAACTCAGTGAATGGTACGAATAATAAAGGTTTTTGCATGAATAGCCGAGGTCCTTCAAAGCAAAACAAAACTTTCTAAATCATACGAATATTAACCGAAGTCCTTCTGAAGCAGAATTCATCAAACTTTACCAAATCAAGGGATGAACCATGTTCATCTATCAGGTCTTACCATATTTCAAGGGATGCTTACCAACATCGGCATAACACAATCGAAGCTATCAAATCAAGTGATGAACCGTATTCATCTAACAAATCTTACCATATTTCAAGGGATGCTTACCAACATCGGCATAACACAGATCGAAGCTATCAAATCAAGTGATGAACCGTATTCATCTAACAAATCTTACCATATTTCAAGGGATGCTTACCAACATCGGCATAACACAGATCGAAGCTATCAAATCAAGTGATGAACCGTATTCATCTAACAAATCTTACCATATTTCAAGGGATGCTTACCAACATCGGCATAACACAGATCGAAGCTATCAAATCAAGTGATGAACCGTATTCATCTAACAAATCTTACAAAACTTGCAAACTTGTGTGACTTAGGCCCGTAGCCCTTTTTCACCTGATTGTGTGACTTAGGCCCGTAGCCCCTTTTCACCTTTTCGTGTGACTTAGGCCCGTAGCCCCTTTTCAACACGTTGGCTTTTCCAAGGAAGGACCGTATCCTCTTTAACACAAGAACTAATGTCACTTAGGCCCGTAGCCCCTTTTGACAAGGTGGTGCTGCAAAAGTTTATAGTCCTCCAGCCAAGGGACTTTCACCAGTAGTGCTGCGAAAGTTTATAGTCCTCCAGCTAAGGGACTTTCACAAGTAGTGCTGCGAAAGTTTATAGTCCTCCAGCTAAGGGACTTTCACAAGTAGTGCTGCGAAAGTTTATAGTCCTCCAGCTAAGGGACTTTCACACTTAATATCAAAACCAGGCTCATACTTATTACAAAGATAACGTCAAAACGAAACTCATACTTAACCTTTTATACTTAGTGCTGCAAAAGTTTAGAGTCCTCAAGCACGAGGGACTTTCAAGAACATCATCAAACAAGGCTTATACTCTTCACATCAAAATAGGCTAATCATTCATGCTTATCAAAATGCTTTCATCAAGACGAAGTAAAACAAAGTTTATCAAAACCGTATAACATAGCTTTATTAAAAGCACCACTCACCTCGGTCTTCTTGGGTGAAGGCTCAAAGCAAAGATCAAAGTCCTGACAATCACAAGGCAAATCACATTCTCAAAACAAGCTTCATATGCACATAATGATCTCGGCACTCTCACCGAATCCAAGTCAAAAGCAAAGCAAAGCATGTCAAGAGTCAAAACCCTGTTTCCCATCTCGTGGAAACACACTGGGTACTACTCAGGTCTAGCCGAGGTCCCACACCTTCTTGCCGAGGTGTGAACCTGATGGCCACACACAACACGAAATCGGGAAAAACCTGGGTTTCCCTTTGAGGAACGCAAAGGACAAAATAATCAAGAACATCAAGAACATGCATGCTGGAGTTCACAACTAGTACATTCAAATCTGAGATCCCATGCAAAGAGCTCAAAATATGGACCTGGGTATTCGTACAAGGAAAACATGCAAGAACAAACACAAAAACATGGTTCTTGTTCCAAACTTTCGGATCAAAACGAGACTTTACTCAAGAACACATGAACATCAACTTTCTCTTTCAAAACCGACTTCAAATCGTTGCATGGCATGCAAAACAAACACAATCATGCAATGCAGCTTGATAACCAATAAGAGCAATCAAAGTAGAGCAAGAATCTAACCTCAAAACTCGGATCCAACGGTTGGATCGCCAAAGATCAAGACCGAAATCGACTTCTCACTCTAAAACTCTTTCTCTCCTCTTTGAGAGCTTCTCTCTCTAGAAACCAAGATTTGAGACAAAATGATTTGTCTCCAGGTCTGCCGGCTGTCTATACACACAGCTCGGACACGTGGCTCAACCGGGTTGGCTCAGCTCAAAAGGTGACTGATTGATAAGACAAGTCACTGACAAAGCGTACTCAACAAGCTTGACAGCAAACACATCGGCGAGTAACGACGTCGGCCAAAGTCAAACTTCGGCAACGAGTCAACAAGAACGTCGGCTAGGGAGGACGACACTTACTACGTCGTGCCACACCTGCCCTGGAACAAAACACCAAGTGCAAAGACATCTCGGCCTGGAAGGTACACTTCTCGGCCTTGGTTCTGAACATCTCGGCAATCATGCCGGAGTGAAGATGGAGGTCAACAGATGGCTCCAGAATAGTTCTAAGTGCAAAGGGTCAAAAGTGGACTACACTGAGCTGACCTCGGCCACGCACACACCAAGCAAGGAACAAGATCAAGCAAACACACATAACAAAGCAAGCCGAAACAAGATTAATAAGATTGTAACGTATCAAGACAAGGTCTCACATGAATGTATGCAAGTATAGCTAAAAGGATGAGGGTTGTTACATCCTACCCCCCTTAAGGAAGTTTGGTCCCCAAACTCAAGTTACCTTGTTCCGAAAACAGTTCTGGATGTCGAATCCTCATCTCTCCTTTCATTTCCCACGTGGCATCCTTGCCGTAATGCTCTTTCCATTCAACCTTTACCATTGGTATCGATTTGTTTCTCAACTGCCGAACTTGTTTGTCGATAATACACATCGGCCTCTCTTTATAGCCCAAATTCTCATTAACTTCAATCCCAGAATAATCAATCACATGGAGTGGGTCTCGAATATACTTCCTCAACATTGAAACATGAAACACATTATGGACCTGGCTTAACTCTGGTGGTAAAGCAAGCCTGTATGCAACGGGGTTAACCTTGTCAAGAATTTCAAATGGCCCAATATAACGAGGCGCTAATTTACCCTTCTTCCCAAATCTGGAAACTCCTTTCATCGGCGAAACTTTCAGGAATACATGATCCCCAATTTCGAATTCTAACTCTTTCCTTCTCTGGTCGGCGTAGCTCTTTTGCCGGCTTTGGGCAGTTTTAATCCTCTGCTGGATAAGTTTAATCTTCTCTGTTGTTACTTGAATCAATTCGGGACCAAGCAGAGCTTTGTCTCCCACTTCGGTCCAACATATCGGCGATCTGCACTTTCTTCCATACAAAGCCTCATATGGCGCCATGCCAATGCTAGCTTGATAACTGTTGTTGTACGCGAATTCAACTAAGGGTAAATGCATTCCCCAACTTCCCTGAAAGTCCAATACACAAAGTCGAAGCATGTCTTCAAGTGTCTGAATTGTTCTCTCTGTTTGCCCATCCGTTTGGGGATGAAAAGCTGTACTAAATCTTAACTCGGCTCCGAAAGCTCCTTGTAGACTCTGCCAAAATCTTGAAACGAACTTCGGATCTCTGTCTGATACAATTGACATCGGCACTCCATGAAGTCTAACAATCTCGTTCACATATAACAAGGCAAGCTGGTCGGCACTGAAGGTAGTCTTGACTGGCAAGAAGTGTGCTGACTTAGTTAACCTATCGACAACAACCCAAATCGAATCCATACCTCTCTGTGTCTTCGGCAAACCAACCACAAAATCCATGGAGATGTGTTCCCATTTCCACTCAGGTATCGGTAAAGGTCGTAGAAGTCCCGCTGGTCTTTGGTGTTCTGCTTTCACTTGCTGGCAATGCAAACATTGGGACACGAATTCGGCGATCTCTCTCTTCATGTTCGGCCACCAATAGGTATTTTTCATATCTTGGTACATCTTGGTGTTCCCTGGATGAACAGCAAACTTGGAATTATGAGCTTCCAACAAAATTTTCCTTTTTAGCTCTGGAACATTGGCCACACACAATCTTCCTTTAAACTTGAGTACTTGGTTCTCAAAAGTGTACCCTGGTCTCGGCTTTGTGACAATCTCCTCGGCTATCTTTCTGAAGAATTCATCCTCCATTTGTCTTGTCTTTACTTCATCCACAATAGTCGGCTCCACTGCTATCACAGTCAAACATGCTAAACTTCCAACTGACTTCCTACTCAGAGCGTCGGCTACGCTATTAGCCTTCCCTGGGTGGTATTGAATCTGCATATCATAGTCCTTTAGTAACTCAAGCCATCTTATTTGCCTCAAATTTAATTCCTTCTGAGTGAATAGGTACTTCAAGCTCTTGTGATCTGTAAAAACTTGACAAGAAGCTCCATACAAGTAATGACGCCAAATTTTCAAAGCAAAAACAACAGCTGCTAACTCCAAATCGTGGGTAGGATAGTTCTTTTCATGTGGCTTCAACTGACGAGATGCATATGCTATAACTTTACCCTTTTGCATTAACACGCAACCCAAGCCCTTATGAGATGCATCACTGTAGATATGAAACTCTTCATTACCTGATGGAAGTACAAGCACTGGTGCTGTAACTAACCTTGTCTTCAGTTCTTGGAAAGCTGACTCCCGATCTTCGGTCCATTCATACGGCGCTCCCTTCTTAGTCAATTGCGTCAATGGAACTGCGATCCTTGAAAAATCCTTCACAAATTTCCTGTAGTAACCTGCCAAACCCAGAAAACTACGAACCTCGGACACATTAGTCGGCCTCGGCCGATTCACTACGGCTTCCACTTTGCTAGGATCAACCGAGATACCCTCTTCATTTATCACATGGCCCAGAAATGAGATGGTAGAAAGCCAAAACTCACACTTGTTAAATTTAGCATACAGCTTCCGGTCTCTCAAGGTCTGCAAAGCAAGTCTTAGATGATTCTCATGTTCAGCTTTACTCTTGGAATAGATTAATATATCATCAATGAAAACGACTACAAACTCATCTAAGTATGGCTTGAAAACTCTGTTCATTAAGTCCATAAACGCAGCAGGGGCATTGGTCACTCCAAAAGGCATCACTAAAAACTCATAGTGGCCATATCTTGTCCGAAAAGCAGTCTTCTCAACATCCTCGGCTTTAACCTTAAGCTGATGGTAGCCCGACCTCAGATCAATCTTAGAAAAGACTCTCGCTCCTTGCAACTGGTCAAGCAAATCATCAATCCTAGGCAATGGGTACTTGTTCTTAATGGTGACCTTATTGAGTTCTCTGTAGTCAACACAAAGACGGAGGGTGCCATCCTTCTTCTTAACAAATAAAACGGGTGCTCCCCATGGTGAAGTGCTCGGCCTAATAAACCCCTTATCCAGCAATTCTTGTAGTTGCAGTTTCAGTTCTCTAAGTTCAGCTGGGGCCATTCTATATGGTGTTTTCGAGATCGGCTGTGTTCCCGAGATGACATCGACAGTAAACTCTATTCCTCTATCAATTAGGTGGCCAGGCAACTCGTTTGGAAAGACGTCGGGAAATTCACTAACGACTGGAATGTCGGCTAAGTTAACACTCCCATCCTGATTACTCAGTATACTACACAGATAACCCTTACACCCTTTTTGGATCAGCTTATAGGCCTTCATGGACGAGATCAAGTAAGGTGGCGGCACTACCCCTTTACCCTGAAAAGTAACCTCGGCTAGGTTTGGGGGTTTCAGTGTGACACTCTTCAAAACACAATTAATAGATGCGCGGTTTGCTACTAACCAATCCATTCCCAGTATAACATCAAAATGAGCTATGTCCAATGGCATTAAGTCAACCAACAGTTCAACACTCTCAATTACAACAACACATGCTCTATAGATGGATGCAACAATCATAGGTTTCCCAGATGGGGTAGACACAGATAATGTATAACCAAGAGGTTCTACTTTCCTATTAATCTTCTCGGCAAAAATAACAGATATAAACGAATGCGTAGAACCCGAATCAATCAACACATAAGCATCTTGAGAGCAAATAGGGAGTATACCTGACACCACTGCCTCAGCATTCTGAGTGTCTCCTGGTACTAGTGCAAAAACTCTGCCCTGCCTCATCTGTCCTTTCCCCGCATTACCCTTTTGAACGGTGTCTGAGGTGCTCTCACCTTTCTTGCTGTTTTCAGCCTTTGTCTTGGGACAATCTTTCGCATAATGACCCATCTCTCCACACTCATAGCAGGCTCCAGACGTCCGACGACAGACCCCGAAATGTTGCTTCCCACAATCAGAACACGTCGGCCTAGTATTACCTCCCTGCTTCGGATAACTAGTACTGCCCTTGTTGGTCTTCTTCCTAGCGTCCAACGGTGCTCGGCGACTGTCATAGTTCTGCCTCTTTCGCTGATTCTCTCCCGTGCTCTGGTACCTGTTCAAGTTAGCTTCGGCCAGAATGGCCTTGTCCAACACTTGGGCGTAGGTCGGCAGATCGTGCAAGTTAACTCGGTCTTGAAGGGGTCCGCGAAGCCCGCTCTCGAATTTTCTTGCCTTCATGTATTCATCATTGGCCATGTGAGGTACAAATCTTACCAATTCAGTAAAAGTGCGGTCATATTCTGCCACTGTCCGGTTACCCTGCATCAAGGTCTGGAATTCGGTAGCCTTGCGGTTTCGAACACTAAGGGGAAAGTGTTTGTTGTAAAACAACTCCAAAAATCTGGTCCAGGTTAAGTCTGGATGGTTTCCTCGGATCACCATCCACCATCTGCGAGCATCATCATCTAATGTGAACGTTGCCAATGTTACCTTCTGAGTGTCAGTACTAGGGAAGATCTCAAACAACTTCTCCATTTCCAAAACCCATGCCTCGGCCTTCATCGGTTCTATACCTCCAGAGAATCTCGGCGGTTTCATTTTCTTGAATTCCCTGATCAAAGCAATGGTGCCATCCCCATACAGAGCTGGTTGTGGAGGAGCTTGTGGCACTGGGGGAGGTGGAGGCGGTACTACATTTCGGCCGTTTGTCTGCTCGGCCTGAGTCGAAGTGGCACTAGCAAACTGCTGTCTTGTTTGCCTCAATTCACGGGCCAAACCTTCAACTAATCTTTCTAATCTGTCCATTCGGTCTTCGGACTGATCTCGGCCCAGTGGAGGTCTACCTCTCCTCATGATTCTATGAGGATGCAAAGTGTGACTTTTAAGCAAACAATTAAATAACCACATAGACAAGTAGCAAGTAGACATATCAACAATGCACACCTCGTTCAAATAGCAAGCATAATGATGCGATCCTAGCATCTCTCTAAAAGGAACCCTATGCTCTTTAGGACTCAAAGTGTGTGAATAACGTATACTAAGGAAACCTGGCTCTGATACCACTCTGTCACGACCCCGACCTGCCCCTAGTAGGATGGTGCCGTGATGGCCAGTAATCCGTAATTACCGAAGGCCAACTTACTAAGATCAAAGACAATCAGAGTATAATGCAAGGGGCATGCAAATGCGGAAGCAATGAACCAAATACAAAAGGGTCCATAAGAGCTTGTGCGTAGATCAAATGAGATACATATACCATATGGTTTACATTCAGTCCAAAAATAACGAAATACAAATTTTCAACTTGATCAAAAGGCTTCTCAGCCGACAAGAATAATATACAACAATTACAAGCGAAGAAGCATGATTTTCAAGTTCTGCCGACGTAAGTACAAAATGCCGACATAATTACAAATAGCCGATGTGAGCACAAAACTGCCGACGTAAAACAGTTTAAGCCGACATATTGAGAGTCCAAAACAAGCTTTGCAAAATAGACTAGGCGTCGCCGCCGTCCTGCTCATCACCTACATATATATAGAGAGGGTGAGTTTGACAACTCAGTGAATGGTACGAATAATAAAGGTTTTTGCATGAATAGCCGAGGTCCTTCAAAGCAAAACAAAACTTTCTAAATCATACGAATATTAACCGAAGTCCTTCTGAAGCAGAATTCATCAAACTTTACCAAATCAAGGGATGAACCATGTTCATCTATCAGGTCTTACCATATTTCAAGGGATGCTTACCAACATCGGCATAACACAATCGAAGCTATCAAATCAAGTGATGAACCGTATTCATCTAACAAATCTTACCATATTTCAAGGGATGCTTACCAACATCGGCATAACACAGATCGAAGCTATCAAATCAAGTGATGAACCGTATTCATCTAACAAATCTTACCATATTTCAAGGGATGCTTACCAACATTGGCATAACACAGATCGAAGCTATCAAATCAAGTGATGAACCGTATTCATCTAACAAATCTTACCATATTTCAAGGGATGCTTACCAACATCGGCATAACACAGATCGAAGCTATCAAATCAAGTGATGAACCGTATTCATCTAACAAATCTTACAAAACTTGCAAACTTGTGTGACTTAGGCCCGTAGCCCTTTTTCACCTGATTGTGTGACTTAGGCCCGTAGCCCCTTTTCACCTTTTCGTGTGACTTAGGCCCGTAGCCCCTTTTCAACACGTTGGCTTTTCCAAGGAAGGACCGTATCCTCTTTAACACAAGAACTAATGTCACTTAGGCCCGTAGCCCCTTTTGACAAGGTGGTGCTGCAAAAGTTTATAGTCCTCCAGCCAAGGGACTTTCACCAGTAGTGCTGCGAAAGTTTATAGTCCTCCAGCTAAGGGACTTTCACAAGTAGTGCTGCGAAAGTTTATAGTCCTCCAGCTAAGGGACTTTCACAAGTAGTGCTGCGAAAGTTTATAGTCCTCCAGCTAAGGGACTTTCACAAGTAGTGCTGCGAAAGTTTATAGTCCTCCAGCTAAGGGACTTTCACACTTAATATCAAAACCAGGCTCATACTTATTACAAAGATAACGTCAAAACGAAGCTCATACTTAACCTTTTATACTTAGTGCTGCAAAAGTTTAGAGTCCTCCAGCACGAGGGACTTTCAAGAACATCATCAAACAAGGCTTATACTCTTCACATCAAAATAGGCTAATCATTCATGCTTATCAAAATGCTTTCATCAAGACGAAGTAAAACAAAGTTTATCAAAACCGTATAACATAGCTTTATTAAAAGCACCACTCACCTCGGTCTTCTTGGGTGAAGGCTCAAAGCAAAGATCAAAGTCCTGACAATCACAAGGCAAATCACATTCTCAAAACAAGCTTCATATGCACATAATGATCTCGGCACTCTCACCGAATCCAAGTCAAAAGCAAAGCAAAGCATGTCAAGAGTCAAAACCCTGTTTCCCATCTCGTGGAAACACACTGGGTACTACTCAGGTCTAGCCGAGGTCCCACACCTTCTTGCCGAGGTGTGAACCTGATGGCCACACATAACACGAAATCGGGAAAAACCTGGGTTTCCCTTTGAGGAACGCAAAGGACAAAATAATCAAGAACATCAAGAACATGCATGCTGGAGTTCACAACTAGTACATTCAAATCTGAGATCCCATGCAAAGAGCTCAAAATATGGACCTGGGTATTCGTACAAGGAAAACATGCAAGAACAAACACAAAAACATGGTTCTTGTTCCAAACTTTCGGATCAAAACGAGACTTTACTCAAGAACACATGAACATCAACTTTCTCTTTCAAAACCGACTTCAAATCGTTGCATGGCATGCAAAACAAACACAATCATGCAATGCAGCTTGATAACCAATAAGAGCAATCAAAGTAGAGCAAGAATCTAACCTCAAAACTCGGATCCAACGGTTGGATCGCCAAAGATCAAGACCGAAATCGACTTCTCACTCTAAAACTCTTTCTCTCCTCTTTGAGAGCTTCTCTCTCTAGAAACCAAGATTTGAGACAAAATGATTTGTCTCCAGGTCTGCCGGCTGTCTATACACACAGCTCGGACACGTGGCTCAACCGGGTTGGCTCAGCTCAAAAGGTGACTGATTGATAAGACAAGTCACTGACAAAGCGTACTCAACAAGCTTGACAGCAAACACATCGGCGAGTAACGACGTCGGCCAAAGTCAAACTTCGGCAACGAGTCAACAAGAACGTCGGCTAGGGAGGACGACACTTACTACGTCGTGCCACACCTGCCCTGGAACAAAACACCAAGTGCAAAGACATCTCGGCCTGGAAGGTACACTTCTCGGCCTTGGTTCTGAACATCTCGGCAATCATGCCGGAGTGAAGATGGAGGTCAACAGATGGCTCCAGAATAGTTCTAAGTGCAAAGGGTCAAAAGTGGACTACACTGAGCTGACCTCGGCCACGCACACACCAAGCAAGGAACAAGATCAAGCAAACACACATAACAAAGCAAGCCGAAACAAGATTAATAAGATTGTAACGTATCAAGACAAGGTCTCACATGAATGTATGCAAGTATAGCTAAAAGGATGAGGGTTGTTACAGAAAAGTGAGCCAAATCATTTGCTAGCACACCACAAGTTGAGAAACCAACAAACATGGACAACCAACAAACCTCACATGAAACAACTAAATATACACACCAACAAACCTAAAAAACACAACAACATTGAATACAATGGACTGACATCAAACAACTAAATGTATACACCATTTGCAAATGAGATCATTGTATCCAAAATGACCCCGCATAAAAGCTTGAACAGCAGTAGCATCAAGCAGAGCAATAACAGAGAAGCACAAAAAACCTCAAGCGCACACACAATTCGTTTGAAGCAACCTGGCCATGAGTGCTGATCCCACAAGCATACCCATATTCCAAACAAAAACAGTGATGGTGTCTTCAAAAAATCAGACAGCACCCCTTCCTCCTAAACACAATCTTACCAAGTTTAAATTTGAAATTAAGCCAATCATGGAATAGTTAGTACATCTCTTGTGAGTTGCTTTTTATCCGAAAAGCAATCCTTGTTTTAACAAGTTGACATAACTCCTCCATATCAAAATGAGATCCATTAAACATACAGTCATTCCTTTGCTTCCATATGGACCAAAGTACTGTGAGTAGAATGGCTCTACAAATTTTCTTATCAAGTTTCTTCCATCTATACGCTGCCCACCATTGTAGAACTCCCTCCACTGAGTTTGCCATTGCCCGTTGAACTCCCCACCAACCCCCCCCCAAGACTTTAACATTGTAGACCATAAACATCGTACAGGTTTACAACTCAAGAATAAGTGATTCACATCTACAGCCTAAGCATTACATAAGACACAAGTACTATTAGCATTAAAATTTAGAACCCCAATTTTTTGAAGAAATACCTTAGTTTTTACTCTCCCTTTCCAACCAATGAAACAAAAAGCATACTCGCTAGTGCCCTGTTATAAATAAAAATCAAACAAATAAATAAGCACACCCGCCAGTGCTTTGCTATCAGTTCAAAGCAAATAAATTCAAAAACACACCTGCAAGTACCCTACTATAAATTAAAATATAAAAAAGCACACCCGCCAGTGCTCTACTTTCAATTATCAATTATTAAAAGAAAATGAACAAATAAGCACACTCGCCAGTGTTCTGCTATTAATTCAAAGCAAATAAATTCAAAAACACACCTGCAAGTACCCTACTATCAATTAAAGTATAAAAAAGCACACCCGCCAGTGCTCTGCTTTCAATTATCAACTGTTAAAAGAAAATGAACAAATAAGCACACCTGCCAGTGCTTTGCTATAAATTATCATTTCTTAAAAGAAAATGAACAAATAAGCACACCCACCAATGCTTTGCTATCAATTGAACGCAAATAATTGAAAAAACACACCTGCAAATACTTTACTATCAATTAAAATGAAACAAATTAACAAAAAAGCACACCTACCAGTGCCCTGATATCAAATATTAATTATTAAAATCAAATGAGTGAATATGCACACCCGCCAGTGCCTTGCTATTAATTCAAAGAAAATAAATAAATAAAGCACACTTGCAAGTATATTACTATCAATTAAAATAAATAAATAAATAAAAAGCACACATGGCAGTGCCCTGCTATTAATTAAAAGTAAATAAATTAAAAAGCACACCTGCCAATGCAACTGCTAGGGAGGGAAGGGAGAGGTATAGCTTCACTTCTACGTTAAGATGTAGAAATTGAGGACCCGTGACAAACAACAATAGAACATCGAAACAGAGTTAGCAAAGAAGACACTTAAGGAGATTTATGATTATGGGGCAAAAAGAAAGAATCTGTGTATGAAAAAATATTATTTTGCACATCCTTTCACATAAACAAACTGCATAGCCAATAACAGAGATGAAATTGTACTACCTTTGTTCAAAGTATCAATAACCATTACATAAACACTTAAACAAATGTACCAACACCAACCGATTGACCACTTAAAAGATAAAAAAATAAAAGATCCACAAAAAAAAAAAAAAAAAAAAAATTATTTGATTGGATGGACTATTGGATTATTTGACATATCATAACTTGGTTAATTTCGTAGTAGTTTAGCTTTTAATTAGATGGACTGTTGGATTATTTTTTTGTTAACTCGGTATCCGGCCTATTCATTTATTTGACTATTGGATTTGGATTATTGTTATCAAGTTTTCTTATCTTCATAGAACCATTATGCTGTGTTTGGGTCATGGATTTGAGTAGAGATTTGAAAGAAAAAGGAAAAATATAGGTGAAATGTGAAATAAATATGATTGCATTTCATGCACTTATTCTCTTTCCCTTTCTAAATCCTTAGCTAAATCGATGATCCAAACATAACATTAAAGAAATATGATGTTTTTAGCATCATAAAAGCAAAGCACATTTCTTTCTTTCTTTCTTTCTTTCTTTCTTTTTTGTCTTATTTAACAATACAAGTTGTAGTTTAGATTGTATATGCATATCTGCGAAAAAGTTGTATTTTAATAGCAGTATGTCAAAATTTGTATTTCTTTCTTTGAAGTTTGTGCCAGTGTATTATTTTCCAAACAAATTTGAAAAAAAATAAAATTGTGGGAGTGTATTTTGCAAATTATTTGAGCCAACATCAGTCCATATATCATAGTCACATGAAGTTATACATCATACAGCAAGTAACTATAAATGGCAGCAACTATGGCTTTGGTTATAATTCTTGCTTAGCATAAATGATATGTATGTAGAAAAGTGCCTACAATTTGAATGTATAATATAAATTTAACTTCATGTGATGTGGACCACACCCTAGATCAATTTGATCCACCCATTTAAAATTGTAGACATTTTTCCAAGTATTTTTCCTGATTATGTAGAATTGATGTTTACTTACAAATCATAAATTAGTTTAATTCCTAGTACTTTTCTCTGTCAAAGAGGAAGATGAGTTGCTTTTAACTAGGTTGACTATTTGATTCTTGTTATTGGGTTTTCTGATCTTGCTAAAGCCTTTTTGAAAAACTAATGTTTTCATTTGAGCATCATGAAAATCATATTCTAATTAAATTCCAGAATTTTATTATCAAGATCATTGATGATGACAATAATGACAGCTAATAAAATTGTTAAATTCTAATATTTTGCAAAATAGGTTATGAAACAGATCCTAGTCAAGGATCCAGCAGCTTGCAAGGAAAACTAATTTTCCAGGTAAAAAAATTTAAATTGCCTTCTTATGCATCCGTTATTAAAAAGCATATGATATACAAACATCATTATTTTAAATTCCAGTATCAAAAGATTACTGCAAAAAATATAATTTCAGAAATGTAGGAAGCCCTCAATAAAAGTAGTGTATACAAAGAATTGAAACACTTTTGTAAATGAAGAATGGACAAGAGTCATCCTAGACATGACTTCAAGTGTATGCTAGATAAGCAGCCGATCAAAATAAAGTGTATGCTAGATAGGCAGGTAAATATATCACTAGGGGGAATATTTAGAATTAGTGTAGTTCCAGAATTTGACAATTATGTTTTCTACAAATTTAAATTAATTAAATGCTAATTTAATTGTCTCCAAAAACTCTCAATACTTTCTTGAAGAATCATCAAGCATTTCAACTATGTGTTGATCCTTCCACGTTCTCTCACATCAAGTACGCTCAACGCATCAAGCCTCACAAAGATACAACTTCAAGCTCTTATTTTAGAGATTATTTTGAAGTTTTGATTGAGATCAAACTATTCAAGCCCTCAATAAATTCTCCTTTCCCTTAAGCTTCTCAGTTTAAACACTTAAAGAAATCCATCAATTGGTTCCATTTTTTTTTGTTATCTATTCAATTTTCTTTTCTCCAGTAATTTGATTTGACATGTATCACTGTTCTATAAATCCTTTATCTCTTACTCTTACTCTTCCTCTTGGACAACATAAAGTCATTGGATTTTTTAATATTATACATTGGTTATGTTGGGCATCTGTTGGTATAATAAAGAATGATGCTTTTTTTCCCTAAACGTGTACAGAAAATCATTGGTTTCCCCATTCATTATGTATTACATTGAGTTGAATGTTAATAAGAACCTACTCAGTCTAATGGAATTCCAAACAAATATAAAATTAATATTAAAATAATATGTGCATAGATAATGCACTAACAGCATCCAATCATGAGAAGAATTGTATATCAATTAGTAAAAATCCTCAAATGTAGAGGTAAGATATGCAACAACTAATCTAGAAGGGGAATATTACATTCAACCATAACCCAAAGCACTATTACCAGAAGTATAACATAACAAGAAACGAAGAATTAGAAACATAAACAGATTTCAATAAATAAATAATTGCAGTCTTGTATCAGTTACATGAGTACAAAATTCAATTACCCACACATCAGATTTCACAAACTCAAGCAAAATTTCACGATATATCTATATATATGAAGTCAAAATAACTACCAAATCAAACAAACATGAAAAACAAAAGCTATTCATAGCATATTTTCCTAAATTTAGAACCTAACCACTCCAAGTGAGTTCACAAACATGATAGGGGTAGTTTTGAAGAATGGGAAACAAACAAAAGGGGATTTTGAAGAAGGGAATCAAAACAACTACCAAAGCAAACAAACATAAAAAAGCTAAACCTATTCAAATCATATTTTCCTAATTTTATAAATCAACCCATTGAGTTCACGAAGGTGAAAGGGCAGTTTCAAAGAACGGGATTGCGGTCTAGGGTTTCATAGAATGGAGATAGAGAAAGGGATGGAAAAAAGTTGCAGAGAAAGAGACAGACATACCTTGAGGCGAAGCCGAGGGCAGGTCGTGTTTGCGGATAGTCTTCGAGGTATGGCCTTCGAGGGCGAAGAAGAGCGTCGGAGTAGTGTCTGAAAAACAAAAGGGTTTTTGGAAAACAACGTGAAGAAAAGAAAAGGTAAGATTATGAACAAATTTTAAAAAAATAAAAGATCATATTATTGATAAATTCTTATCAATCAAATATGTAATTTTGCATAATAATTTTGTTATTGCTTCAAATTAATCTACTAATTTTTTTACTCATAGATTCTATAGACATGTAAGTAATTGGTTAAAAAAAATTTATGAATTAGTTTGTACCTCCATTTTTTTGTTGGAAAAATTACCGCACGTGGTGGTTTGACAAAATTATTATAAATTCATGAAATTTTTTATAATTTTAATTATTAATATTTATATAGATTATTGTTAATTTGTAATTAATTTTTAAAATACCCACTTAATTGCTATTTGCTCTTTTTTGTTTGCACAAATACCAAACACAAATAGAGAAATAAAATAAATTAATGAAACTATATGTAATATATCATTAAAAATAAAGAGTTAATTACTTAAAAATCTTATTTAAAAATATTGGTAACTCAGGTCTTATCTAAGATTGAATCAATAAATTCTATTTAGTAAAACTGAAAATATTATCAGTTTTTTTTCTAATTTTTAAAATTAAGAACATTATCAATTTTGCATAGTATTGTTCAATATAATTGTTTCATTAACTGATAAAAAAACAGAATATGAGATTAAACGTTTTTCAACTTCTGCTTATTGGTTTGATTCAACTATCTAATAAATTCGAGAAAATTATTAGTTTTTTTCAATTTTAAAACTGAGAACATTATCAATTTTTAAATTTTTTTGTTTTTGTTTTTTGCACATCAATATTCCATCATTATGCTCCTTTATATACACAAAATTTTCAGTTTTGTACAAAAAATAATTCAATTTTTTTAAATTTTTCAAAAAAAAAAGGTTAGTTTTTTTTTTTTTTTTTGGAACATAATTTTTTTTAGTTTTTTCAATTTGAAGTTGATGTTTTAAAGTTTTGAAAATCAAAATAAATGTCAAATCATCATGTTCCTTTATAGATAATTATAAATGATGAACAATCATTGTTTGAAGAGTAATTCTAACTATTAAAAATTTAATGGGACTTAAAAGTCCAAAAAATTTTACTTAGGACTTAATGAAGTATAAGTTCATAAATTAAAACTTATGTGTAAATGCCCAAAAATAAATATATAATTATGTTCACATTGAGCTAGGACTCCAAATAAATCCTAATCCCGTGTGACGGATATTATGTCTGAGTGGTCTATTAGTTTAGTTCCAATTTTTATGAGTTTATGTCTAAGAATAGATCGATCTCAGATCTTGTTGTTGGGATGAATTAAGCCAGATTGGCATGCCATGAGTGATCTTGGTCTTTGTATTTGTCAATCTTTGTTTTCCTCATTACAGGACCATACATTGGACTTAATAAGGTTGTGTTACTATTACCATGACATTATTAGGCTAGAACTGGGTGGAAATAATTTCTGATGAGAGTGAAATAAACTTTTCTTCTCTCTCTCTCTCTCAATCTCTCTCTCTCTCTCTCTCTCTCTCTCTCTCTCTCTTGTGTGTGTGTGTATGCCCTTTTAGCTCTTACAATACCCATTTTTCTTTTGGGTTAATAATAGAACTATGTGAGGGTAGAAAACAAAAATATAGAAACGAAAAAATGAGATGGAGAAAGCATATATAACATAGAGCAATCAGAAATAGTTATGAATGTTGGTGACAATACCACACTAAACCCATTTCACATATTTCCAATTACAAATTCAGAAAACAAAAGGGGGAGGGAGATTTCTAAAACACCAAATTAATTAAGCTACACATGTGGGGCTTTATAGTTAAGCATCATTCCCTGTTCCATTATGATGCTCTTGTCCCCCTAACCCCGCAGAAATACATTTCTAATCTTGTGTAGTTCCATAAGAACATCTTTAGCATTCATTCTCTCACTTGGTAGTTCAATAGAGCATGCAACTCCAATTTGAAGGACTTATACAAGGCAAGTTTCCAGCTTAGAAATGTTGGTTGTACTACTTTGCTTGCTCCTACTTGGCTCCTCTTCCATTTCCAATATGATATGGGGATCAACGATCTGCATTACTTGCTCCGGATGACACATTTTTATGTAGCTATGGAGATTTACATTGCTCGTAAAAATGTTATTAGTTGGTCTTTTTCCTGTGAACATTTCCAGTAGTAACACTCCATAGCTATACATATCACCTTGTGTGCAAACCTCTCCACCCATACCGTACTCTGCAATATGAAACAATGAAAGAAGTGCCCAATTTTTTTAATTTTGGTTTGATATTTGAACTAGTCAATTGTATATGTTGGGATGGCACAAGTATATCATCACAACGTGGTAGCAAAACACACAACGTGGTAAAGCGAAGGAGAATCATCTATATCATCACTGATATGTGACTAGATTTCTATGTAAACTCATACTTGATTTCTAGTTTGCCACAAAGGAACACTAATAAATAAACTTGAATAACATTTGTTGAACAATTTCAATGCAAAGAACAATAAATATAAACAATTACCTGGGGCAACATAGCCAATTGTTCCTCTGATCCCAATTGAACTTGATTGTTGATGATTAGATATTCTGGTGGTTGCCAAAAAAATCTTGGCCAAGCCAAAATCACTAACATGGGCGCACAAGTCACCATCAAGAAGAATATTACTTGACTTCAAATCACAATGAATGAAAGTCATTTCACAATGGTTGTGAAGATAATCCATAGCAAAGGCCACATCAATGGCAATGTTTAGCCTTTGAACAAAGTTCAATTTCTTAGGTTCCTGCTGTTCTAAAAGACTTGAGTGTAACTAGCTCTCTAAACTCCCATTTTCCATGAACTCGAAGACCAATTCCTTGAAATCATTGCCTCTAAAATCAATGGTTGAGCAAGATGTGATTATCTTGACAAGATTTCGGTGGCAAATGTTCTTCAGTACTTCACATTCAGCTACGAAACTCTTGCTCGCTCCATGCTCATGAAGGTTGAGTACCTTCACAGCGACAATTTGTTCACCAGAGTTAAGAAAACCTTTATAAACAGAACCATATCCTCCCTTGCCTATTAAGTTGGCTGCGGAGAACCCATTGGTTGCTTGAAAAAGTTCTCTATAAGAGAGTTGTAAAAATTGATTTTGGAAGGCCAAAGTTGAAGAGGCTTGTTGTCTGGACCTTCTTGTTCGACAAAGAATAGCTAAAAAGCACACTAACAATAAAACAACACTGAGAGTGGCTACTAGAGCTATTACTCTAGGGGTGAATGTTCGTTTCCTTTCCTTTAAGACTTTTGTTGGACATGCTGGCAATTGCAATGCTTTATTTCCTTCACAAAGTTTGTTATTTCCAACAATTGAGAAGGCACTAATATTTTTGAAAACTCCTCCATTTGGAACTTCACTATCAACATATTGAAAGAAAGATTGAGATTTTGAAGGAAAGGTAATTCGGCTAGAAACCTTGGAATTTGTCTAGACATGTTATTGTGAGAAACATCTAGGATCTGAAGACCTTTTAGTTGTTTGAAGGATGTCGGAATCGTACCTTCGAAATGGTTACCCTTCATGTAGAGGAATTCTAAAACTTGACAACTACCAAGAGTGGCAAGGATTTCTCCAGATAGTTTGTTTTCTGATACATTTAGTTTTCCTAGATTTCTCAAGTTACCCACTTCTAGTGGTAACAGACCTGTTAAGTAATTTTGATTTAAGAAGATAATAATGAGGGAAGAAATACCAAAAATTTGTTGAGGTATAGTTCCAGTGAGGTGATTGTATCCAAGGTTAATTCCAAGTAGATTGGAACAATTGCCCAAAGAAATAGGTATGCTTCCCCCTATCATATTATCTTGTGAGGAAAGAATAGAAAGCTGAGTAAGGTTTCCAATAGAGGAAGGAATCTCTCCAGAGATGTTATTCATATCAAGCAATAATTTTCCTAAATTGGAGAGTTTTCCAATGGAATCGGGAATACTACCTATGAGGAGGTTGTTCTGAAGCACGAACGTAAGCAAATTTACGAGGTTCCAATCCTAAGAGGTATGCTTCCAGTTAAATAGTTGTCATCTATGGTGAACCATGTGATGTTGGTGGAGAGACTTGAAATGGATTGGGGCAAGAAACCTTTGAAACTATTTGAAGCCAAATCCAACACTTCTTGATTGGAGCAATTGGATAAAGAAGTGATAAAAGTCGTCAATTCATCGCCCTTGCTGTCTGCTTCTCCTAGGTTATTGCTGAAACAAACTAACCTTTGCAGCTCATGAAGGTTTCCCAAATTCATTGGTAGGGGCCGGGTAAAAGAATTCGTGCTAATATCAATTGGAAAGAGTCCCGAAGCATTAGCTAGTGAGGCGGGAATAGGCCCATAGAATTGGTTGCTAGCAACATAAAACCCTTGCAGTTTTGGAAGGGTCAAACCCAAATCTGGAGGAAGGCTTCCTTGCAATAGGTTGCGAGATACAGTAATGAAAGTGATGGATGATATGTTATAAAGCAAAGTAGGAACCATACCAGGCAAATTGTTAAAAGACAACGAAAGATGCTCCAAGTTTGAAAGCTGAGCAAGTTGGGAGGGAATGTTTCCCACTAGATTATTGTGCGATAGAGAAAGTTTATGAAGAGTTGAAAGGTTTGCGAGTGAAAGTGGGATAGTTCCAGTGAGATAACTTTTAGCAAGATTCAATTCCAAGAGATTAGGCAAAGAACCCAACTCCATAGGAATTTTACCATCAAGATTGTTATTAATCATATTGATGACTCTCATGTTTGAGCAATGAGTCAAATTTGTAGGAAATTCACCTTGGAAAGAGTTATTAAAAAGCCCAAGATATTGCAAACGAAACAACTTGCCAATTTCTGGGGGGACGTTGCCATGAAAATTGTTGTTATGGAGATCAATACTTCGAAGGAAGGTGAGGCTCCCAATGTGAGGCGATACAGAACCCGCCAATCCTGGAGATGACAGGTTTAGGACAGTGACGCGCTGATGTTGACGACTACATGTGACCCCTTGCCAATGGCAGAAGTTGATAGAGTGGTTCCATGAGCTTAAGGCACCAAGAGGATCTACAGGTATAAGATCCTTGATTGCAAGCAGGGCCTGATGGCCTGTCTCATTTCTGGGGATGAAACTAGGGGTGCCCAAGGGAGTGGCAATCAATCCAAGAGAATTCATGAAAAAGAAAATGAAACAAAGTAGACGTGTATTTAGTAGCCAACTGAGAAAAATGTTTGTTTGCTTCATTTGGTGTCAAAATAAAATATGATTGGGGAAGGAGCTGATGAGCTAGGTAGGTATGTATTTATATATATATATATATATAGTGATAGACACACATATATATAGTGAGTTTTTGGACTACAAACGGAATATAATGAGTACAATTAATCAGTAATTACAACATATATTACAATTATCTATATATAGATACTATAATAAATTTATATTTTAAAGATAAAAATTTATAAATAAAATCGCTTTTTAAGAACTAAATATTTTAGTAGCGAAAAGTTTCTTTTTTTCTTTTTTTTGGTTTCATAATTTTTTTTTTTTTGATCCAAACACAGCTTAAAATCTAGTGACCCTATGGCTGTTATATGAGTAGAAATTCCCATCGACTCTGAATTTTTGTGTCATGGAAATTTAACTCTAACAACTTTTTTATTTTTTATTTTTTTATTTTTTTGAGCAGAGAAATTACAAGAACAAAACTAACATTCCCCAAACAAAATTGCTAGAGAAGATGGAGCTGATCATGGAGGGAACATGCTTATCAGAATTCCGATCCAGATTCTACGATCTCAATCAGGCCAAACGATTCAGATCATACTAGAATCTTAAATTTAGTAAGATCTTAAAGGCACTACAATCCTAGTTATAAAATGATGTAGAAATCACATACGATTCCGATTCTACTTCGATCCCAATCCTACCAATTTTTTTGTTACTATTTATTTCTTATACATATGTGCATGTCTATATAAAAAATTTGACTATAAACTCATTTTTCAAATGTCTTCTCTAATTTATGTTAACATAGATACATGATATTAAAATTTTCAATTTTCTTTAATCTTTTTAAAATTATGTAACAAAGTTTATCATTATCGATAATTTTTCATTTTATTTTGCATTAAAAGTAAGATCTTATAATTCTCGATCCGATCCATTAATTCCTCCCAACCATCCTACCTGGAATCCGATTTTAACAACCTTAGGAGGGAAGCATGGGCACCCAGAGTGCCGTTGTGTTTGCTGACCTTGGGCTCCATGAGAAGACAAAAGTCCCTCGAGCAGCCATACTACTTGTCACAAAAGATTGCCCCACATTCCCAAAGGAGAACTGCCTCAGCCATATTCTAGTAGCCATGTTCTAGTGCTCAACTCTATTCTAGTGCTCAAGTCTAGCCAGTTGAGCACTAGAATCTGAACCACAATTAAGTATTGGAAAATGTTATGAATCTCATTTAAGTATCTTGAATGAGAGTTATGTGAACGAGATAAAATTTATATAGCATGGCTGTTGCCGTGGGTTGAAAGGTTGACTTGACGTGGGCCTGTAGAAAGTTTGTTAAATTTGTTAAATTAGTGAGAGAGAGAAAGGAGAAGAAATCATATTATATCATATCATATTAATATTTATATAATATATAAATGTAAATATAATAGAAGAGAACACTTATTTCGAGTTGGGTTTCTTTAAGTGACTCACTTTATTTGGTGTTTAGCTATAATTTTTTTTTTTTTTTTTAATGATTCTCATAGAATTATAGGATACTTGATAATGAAATTCATAAATGTCATAATTTACATATAATTTTGGAATTCAGATTGTCTTTCATTACTTAATTTTTAGATTTTAGTTTTCAGATTTTTCGAACACCACTTAAAATATCAGATGAAAAAAATTAAAGTATTTAGGAATGACTTTATAATTTTTTGTGAAAAAATGTATAAAAAAAATAAAAAGAATGTGAAAGAATTTTTTTGATTCTTTTTAAAAGTCTTTTTTAACTAAAATCATCTCATCCCAAATAGATCCCAACGCACCATTTGAGAATTAACGCTTCGAATTAATATGTTATAATAAACACTTTTAAATTAATAATATTTTTAGTTAAAATCATTTCGACCATTCAAACATTTTCTAATATTTTTTTAATAAACACATATAATATCTTGAGCATGCCAAGAAAGTCAATCATTGACAAAGAAATTGGTTTTCAAAATTGTATTTGTTTCATAAATTTGGATAAAAATTTTAAAAAAACAAATAAATATAATGTAAAATATTAATAAAATATAATTATATTTCACACATATTTTCTTTTTTCTTTTTAAACTTCTACCTAAATTGATGAAGCAAATACAACGGAAATCTCTTTCTCTCTATTATTTTTTTAATAGCACCAAACAAGTTAGTCTCCCCATTATTTAAAATCGCACTTAAGAGATTAATATATGATCTAAAATCAATAAATTCTGTCACTACTACGAAACCCGACTATCTAAATCCACATAAATTTAGTGCCATTGTTCATCATGTGGTATGATGTCATTGGTGGAAACTAAGTGGAATTCATCATCAATTCATGGAAAATTATTAAGCACTTTTAAAGTAGGGTAAATTATAAATATATTTTTTAAGATTTATTTAAAATATAAATTAATTTTTATGATTTTAAAAACTATATCTTGATTTTTAAAAATTTTAATTGCATAACAAATGATTAATTTTATTAATAAATTATTAAGTTGATTAACAATTTTAATGATATTAAAAATATATTTTAATTAATACTTTAATAACTTTATTATTGTATAGCAGAGTAGTTAAATTTTTTTCTTTATTAATTTTGTTGTGGGGAAAGGAAATCCGAGTCCAGCCAAAATACGATATAAGCACAAAACCAAATATGACCCAATTGAGGTAAGGAGGCCGACTAGGTCATGACGTATCTAGGGAAAATAGGATTTGGTCAAGATTGACATAATAGCATTCAGTCGATCTATGTAGATCTAACAGTTGAGAGTTAGGGCAAGTTGGCCACCGTTGTCATGACCCAAACTCGCTCCTATAGGTTTAGCGTCGTAATCGGTCAGTAATCTTGGGATTACCAAAGGCCTGTAAATAGATTAAACAAAAATAAGGGGCTAGCGGAAGCAATTATCAAAGATACAACGTTCATTGAGCTGTGTAGACTTATATGAGACATATGAATTTTAAACTTACTTACCTGAATTTGTGTTTACTGAGAATGAGATAGTTCCTCCTCCATATTTGATCTCTGCAATGAAAGCTAATAAACTATTGAGAAAGGGGTGTTAGGGTTATTTGTATTGTGTATTGACTGTGCCTACAGATAGCACTAATGTAGGGAATATCCCGGTGGTCAATAAATTTCCCGATGTGTTTCCAAATGAACTACCCGGTGATTTGAGTGATAGAGAAATTGAGTTTACCATTGAGGTACTACCTGGAACACAGCCTATTTCCAAAACCCCATACAGAATGCCAACTTCTGAACTGAAAGAGTTGAAAGTCCAACTTCAAGAATTATTAGATAAGAAGTTTATTCAACTGAGCACTTCACCTTGGGGTGCTCCAGTTTTGTTTGTTAAGAAGAAAGATGGAACCTTGAGATTGTGCATAGATTACTGAGAATTGAATAAAGTGACTATGAAAAACAAATATCCACTGCCTCGAATAGATGATTTGTTTGACCAACTTCAGGGAGCCCAAGTCTTTTCTAAGATTGACCTTAGATCCGGTTATCATCAGTTGAAGGTTAAAGCAGAAGACAGAGAGAAAACTGCCTTTCAAACTAGATACGGGCACTGTGAGTTTTTGATAATGCCTTTTGGGGTAACAAATGCACCTGCAACATCCATGAACCTAATGAATAGGATTTTCAAACCGTATCTGGATGAATTTGTTGTTGTGTTTATCGATGATATTTTGATATATTCTAAAAGCACGGAAGAACATGAAAATCATTTGGGACTTGTGCTACAAACTCTGAGGGAAAAGAAACTGTATGCAAAACTTTCCAAATGTGAATTTTGACTGGATAGTGTGACTTTTCTAGGGCATATAATCAGTAAAGATGGCATATCTGGCCTAGACCAACCACTGTGACTAAAGTGGGGCTTCCTAGATACTACCGCAGATTTGTGATAGACTTCTCAAAACTTGCTCTACCATTAACCCAGTTAACATAGAAAAATGCACCATTTGACTGGAATGATCAAAGGGAATCAGCTTTCCAAGAGTTGAAGACTAGATTAGTGACTGCACCAATTTTGACTTTGCCTAATGGTACCAACAAGTTCCAAATCTACAATGATGCTTCATACAAAGGTTTGAGGTGTGTTAATGCATAATGGTAACGTCATTGTTTATTCTTCTCGACAACTACAATCTCATGAGAAAAACTATCCGACCCATAACCTTGAACTTGCAGCTATGGTTTTTGCTTTGAAAATCTGGTGTTATTATCTGTATGGAGTGACCTGTGAAGTGCACACGGACCACAAAAGTCTGAAATATTTTTTCACTCAAAAAGAACTGAACATGAGATAAAGAAGATGGCTCGAATTGATTAAATATTATGACTTACAGATTCTGTATCATCCGGGAAAAGCTAATACCGTTGTAGATGATTTGAGCAGAAAATCTATTAGGAATTTGGTGTGTATGCTTACCAGACAGAAAGAGTTGTTATGTGACTTAGAAAGAGATGAGATTGAAGTTGTCTTGTGTGAACATGGTGGAGTCTTAGCTGCTATCTCTGTACGACCAACAATCGTTGAAGAAATTAAAGAAAAATAGCTACAAGATGAATTTCTGAAAAAGATTGTTGATGAGATTGATTCAAAACCAATGTCGGGATTTGTGTATGGAAATAATGTATTGAAGTTTTAGAATAGGCTTTGTGTGCTAGATTGTTCAGAACTGAGAAAATATGTTATGACTGAAGCACACAATTCTAAATTTACTATGCATCCGGGAAATATGAAGATGAACAAAGATTTGAAACAAAATTTTTGGTGGCCTGGAATGAAAAAGTGTATTGTTGATTTTGTAGCCAAGTGTTTGCATTGCCAACAAGTAAAAGCCGAACATCAACGACTTGCTGGATTACTTCAGCTACTTTTAATACTGGAATGGAAATGAGAGCATATTACGATGGACTTCATTGTCGGTCTACCTCATTTTTCAAGAGGTATGGACTTTATCTGGGTTATTGTTGATCGTTTGACTAAATTTGCTCACTTTTTGCCCGTGAAATTTTTTTATAATGCAGATAAATTAGCTAATTCTTTAGCGACTTTGGGCAGTTTTCATTCATTGCTGAATCAATTTCACTTTCTCAGCCGTCTCTTGCACAAGTTCCGATCCCAATAATGGTCTATCTCCCACTTCGGCCCAACAGATTGGAGATCAGCACTTCCTACCTTATAGAGCTTCGTAAGGAGTTATCCCAATACTTAAGTGATAGCTGTTGTTGTACACTAACTCGGCTAATGGCAAATAAGTGTCCCAATTTCCTTGAAAATCTAACACACACATTTTGAGCATATCTTCCAAGGTTTGAATGTTTCGTTCAGATTGGCCATCTGTCTATGGGTAATAGGCACTACTCAACCTCAATTCAGTCCCTAAAGCCGGTTACAAACTCTGCCAGAATCTTCAAGTAACATTTGAATCTCTATTAGACACAATGGATACAAGCACCCCATGTAATCTCACAATTTCATTCACATATATGTTAGCCAATTTATCCGCATTATAAAAAGTTTTCACGGGTAAAAAGTGAGCAAATTTAGTCAAACGAATAACAATAACCTAGATAGAATCCATACCTCTTGAAGAACGATATAGACCAACAATGAAGTCTATGGTGATATGCTTCCATTTCCATTATGGTATTGGAAGTGGCTGAAGCAATCCAGCGGGTCGTTGATGTTCATTCCAATTCAATTCTACCATCTAAACTCAATTCCTACAATTGATCCTCAAATTTCTTTGAATTCACATGTAAATTAACTTAAACTCATAGAGTGTGAATTAATTTCTTACCTAAAGTCCACAATTCTCTTAGATTCTAGCTAGGCTTGAATAACTATCTTCAATTCCCTCCAATTCTTTATCAATCTTTAGCAATTCTCCCTTTATCTATTTGAATTCAATCTCTCTCTCTCTCTCTCTCTCTCTCATGTTTCCTAGCTTAAGGAATGAGGATGAAGTGGATGTATGAGAGAGTTCTAGAGTTGTATTAGCCTTATATAGGCTAATTAGTGGAGCTTAATTAAGCTTTGCTTAAGTTAATCAATTATCACTATTTTATTCTAATTATTTGGTTCCGAATCGAATTCAAATTAAACCTACCATAATATTCCAAAAATTCTATATTACACGTTGGCCTAGTCAATTTCGTGCTCAGACGCTGATAAGGCCTTCAATTCGTATATTGAAACAAAAATTCAAACATATATTCCTATCTCAGACAGATATAAGCACAAATAACACAATACACATGCAATTAATTCAAAATTTCCTCTTAATTACTTGTTAGGCATTCTTAATCATGGATTATAGGCTAAGCATAGATCGGATTGTTACAATCGCTGACAGAATCAATGTAAGTATAACAAAACAAATCAAAATTTTAAAATTTAAATTAATAAAATTAAAAATTTAGAATTTATTTTGTTATAATAATCAAACTTTAAGATTTTTTTTTGTTGTATTTTTTTTATAAATATGATTGAGAAATAAAGTGAGAGTAATAATGAAGATTTTAAATTTTAATACATATATATATATATATTTTAGATTGGAAAATTTTTAAAAATGTTTAAGACTAAAAAAAATTCGTTTCATATTCATTATATTTTAGCTACGACTTTTGAGGTCTTTGGTTCTAACATACCTTTGAAGTCATTGGTTATGACATATTCAGGTATTAGTTATGACTTGGTTATGCACATTTGTGTGGTTAGGATTTATAAAAATTATTATTATTATTATTATTTTTTATGACCCTCATAGAATTAGGACACTTGTGGTGATGAAACTCAAATATCATAACTTGTATGTGGTTTTGGAATCTAGATCAGCTTTCACTACTTAATTTTTAACTTTTAGTTTTTAATTTTATCAAACACCACCTAAAATATAAGATGAAAAAAAATTAAAGTATTTAGGAATGACATTATAATTTTTGTGAAAAAATGTATGAAAAGTAGAGAGAATGTGAAAGAATTTTTTTGATTATATTTGTAAGTCTTTTAGACTAAAATCATCTCATCCCAAATAGATCCTAAGTTTCTAACACACCATTTGAGAAAAAACACTTCAAATTAAAATGTTATATAGCGATTCTGGTTCTTAACCCATCTCTTGTTATATCCCGGACTCGGGTTGTATGGGTTTGAAAGGTTATTCATATCTTGTTTCCCTTGTCTCCCCTCTATTTTTTGGTTATCGGGTTGTAATTGTGCGTTTGGAACAGGTTGGCTGCTTTCTTTTCAAAACCTGTGTTGCCTAGATTTTGGCCTCTCCGCTCGGGCGGGAATTCTCACGCTCGAACAGGAATCTTCAACTTTCAGCATTTTTTTTGCAGGTCTGCAGATGTTGGGAGAATACACTGGATGCTCGAGCATCCAGTTTCACGCTCGAGCGGGAGTCTGTGTCTAACGCTCGAGCGAGGCTTTCCACGCTCGAGCGGACTGTGTGAATATCAGTCCGAGAAAATGAAGTTTTGAGCCACTTTTTCTTATCTCTCTCTCTCTCTCTAAAACTCTCCAAAAATCTTATTCTTGAGCTTCTCTCTCTACGTTTCACATTCTCACTTGGATTTCATCTAGATCCATCCTTCTTTTCACCCTAGTGCCTTTGAATAAAAGGTAGAGCTCGTCATGATCTACATTTTGATTAGAATAGAAGTGGGTTTCAACAGTCTTGGAGTTTTTCTCTCGTTTGGCTCATCTTCTTCCATTGAGGTAGGGATCTTTCTACACTTTTATATGGTATTTAGCTTAGTTATAGTCTCTTGTGTAACAATGGAGTAATTTGGGAAGGTTTTAAACAAACCTAGGGTTTGGACATAAAATGGAAAGAAGGGTTTTCGGTGAAGGTGAAATCAATGCTTGAGGGGTTTGAAAACGATGTTGTATTGTATAAAATTTGATGATTTTGGCACTTGGCTAATATTTGGAAAAGGGATGGGGGGATTTTACCCTAATTGAATCTAATCATTATTTTATATAATTAATGGAAATTGAAATTGAAAATGTGAAATTGAGAGGATATTGATATGAATGGTGGGATTGGTCATGTGTTATTTCATTCTTTGGTAGTTTCGAATAAACTATATGTTATGAGATTTTATATCTGTTTAGAAATAATTGTATTGGGCTATCAGTGGATGATAGCTATGATTGTTGTAGAAAATGCATGCAGATTAGGTAAATTGAAACTAATCACTTGTGCTTGTCATTGAACATGACTATATTTATGTACATTGTATATGTATGATTATTTGGGAGTGGAAAGAGAATATACTCCATTGTTTGAGTTTGTGTTTAAATACATTACATATGTATGAATGATTGTTTGGGAGGAGAAAGGGGATAGACTCCATTATAATTAAGTTGGCCAGAGTGTCCTGGGTGCAAGTCCCGAAATTATACATGGGTGCTTAGCCCGCGGATGAAATATCCATAAAATGGCAATTGTAGTGCTTGTATAGCCCACGTCTACATGGGTCCCGTTTGACGGCTGCCCGCGGACGAAATATCCATGAAAGAATACATGGGTCCCGGTTGACAGCTGCCCACAGACGAAATATCCGTAAAAGAAAAGTTTGAAGTGCTTGCATGTTGACAATGTGATTTTAGAATTTTTGAGTTGTAATCTCATTCCGGTTGTTGGGAAATAACGAAATTGATTCATCAATTGGGATAGATCAGTGAATGGAACATGAATTGAAAGTAAATGGATTAAGACCGGAAATTAATATCTACGAGTATAAAAAGTTGTGAAAAGTTTTATTATGGGCATTGTTTATGCATTTGTATTTATATCTTTGCTAAGTTTCATATATCGTGTTAGATGATTTCTATTGGGCTGTGGCTCACCCTATTTGGGAATAACATTTTCAGGTAATGAAGGCATGCCTTCTCCAAGACAATAGCTTGAATGGACCCTTGAGAAGCAAGAGCTTCATGTTTTGTTTATTTTTTAGAGCCTACGGCTAAATTTGTATTGAGCGAAGCTCATTTTATTGTAACCAAGTTAAAGCTTGGAAATGTGTAAGCCAATAGGGCATCTACTTCTGTTAAACTCTTGTATCCATTAACCTTATTGTAATGAATGAACTTTATACTCTGATGTATGTTGTGATTTAAATATGCTTATGAGTTATATCTATGGTATTATTTTGGGGGCGTTACATGTTAGAATAAACATTTTTAAATTAATAATATTTTTAGTTAAAATCATTTCAACCATTCAAACATTTATATAATAAGGGAGAAGGGTTTTTGAAAATGTATAAAATGTATGAGAGACATATTTGGTTTGGATGGCTCAGATGAATCCTAAGTGTATATCAATGGTTTAGATCAATGGGTGGTTCCCGTCCAACACTTTCTCCCTAAGATACAAATGATTTGCCTGTGTCTTCCCACTCTTCTCCCTCAGTATCTACCCTCTGTCTCCCCATACTCTCTGTCTACCATCTGTCTTCCCATAACCTCTATCTACCTTCCCTTTCTATCTCCCTCTCTGTCTACCGTCTGTCTCCCCATTCCTACTCTGCACTGACTCTCCCTTCAGTATCTACCTTCCCTCTCTATCTCCCTCTCTGTCTATCGTCTGTCTCCCCATTGCTGAATTCCTTGCTCTGTTTCAATCTTCTGGGTGTGTTTTCGGGTTTATCTACATTGGAAAACTCCTACAGATTTATTGTTGGTGTGATGTATGTTGTGTGTGCAAATTATCTTATTGTGTTGGGTTTGGATTTTGAATGATATATATTCAAAGTTTGGTTTTTTGATATGGAAAGGTATTTTTAACTGCTGGGTTCAATGGAGTTGGAAAAACTTAATATTATTCCTTGCTATGTTTCAATCTTCTGGGTGTGTTTTTGGGTTTACCCATATTGGAAAACTCCTATAGATTTATTATTGGTGTGCTGTATGTTGTGTGTGCAAATTATCTTATTGTGTTGGGTTTGGATTTTGAATGATATATATTAATATATGGAAAAGTATTTTTAACTGCTGGGTTCAATAGAGTTATTGAAAACATGACTTTAACTATTGTTGGAAAAGTATTTTGAACCAATTCAGTATTATTATTTAGTGTTGAAAACATGACTTTAATTGCTGGGTTCAAGAGAATTGATTCAGGTAATTGACTATTATTTAGTATTGTCTTATTTTTATCTTAACTAATTCAATATGTTCTTCTTCTTAAATTTTTTTTTTCCTCTCTCAGCTTTTGCCTTCATCAGAGCTTACTTCGACTGTGGATCACTCTGACCACTCTCACCGTTGTTCACTTCCGGCTGCGACATCACTTCGGCTGCTCGGCTATTCATTACAATAATTTTTTTGTTTTTACTTTTGTCTCTCCTACTTTCTCTCTATTTTGCTGATGGCTGGGTTAGTTTATTACTTTGGTTCTTATTTTTTTTCTTTTGTTATTGCTTTGGTAACGTTTGGTAGGCATGACTATTGAGTAAAACTAAAGAAGAAGAACAAGTTGACTATATTAAAGAGTAGTCATCAATCTAAAAATAAAAATTAAAGAGTAGTTGCAAAGGCTACATTCAAGTTGACTCTGTTTTTTATCACTAAAATCAGTTGGCTCTGTTTTTCATCACCAAAATCAGTTATTGTTTTGCTATGTTTTTTACCAATTTTTGTCTCTCCTCCCTTCTCTCAGTGTGTTGTGTCAGTATTTTCCATTGTATTTTCAATGTGTTGGGTTAGATTTTTGAATTCCTACTGTCGGATATTAACTTATGGTTGTTTTTTCAGTGTGTTGGCTCTGTGCTTATGGTTATTTGCTTCTTATATTCAGCCATTAATTTGGTTTTTTCAGAGTCATAGCAACTCCCTTACTTCCAATGTACCGTCAACACCAAATAATATCATGTTAATAATTTTTAAGTTATTTATAGAACCAAACAAGCATCAGGCATGCAGAAGTATAGCATGGGCCAGTGGGTGTGAAGTCCATGTCCATGCAATGTTGTTAGTGAGTTGCTATGACTCTGCTCAATTTGGAATAGTAAGAAAAAGAAAATTGTGTTCTCCATTTTAGCTCCAAAACCTCACAAACATTAAATAGTTCTTTGGCTCTATTATTCTTTTTAGGGGTCCAGAAGATGATATGGACAAAAAAATTTATTTTTTATTTTTTAATTTGAGAGCTAAATTCGTAATTAATTTCAAACTCCAAATCCAACATCTTAGATTGATGACTACTCTTTTATGTAGTCAACTTGTTCTTCTTCTTCTTCAGTTTTACTCAATAGTCATGCCTACCAAACGTTACCAAAGCAATAACAAAAGAAAAAAATAAGAACCAAAGTAATAAACTAACCCAGCCATCAGTAAAACAGAGAGAAAGGAGGAAAGACAAAAGTAAAGACAAAAAAATTACTGTAATGAATAGCCAAGCAGCCGAAGTGATGTCACAGCCGGAGTGAACAACGGTGAGAGTGGTCAGAGTGATCCACAGCTGAAGTAAGCTCTGATGAAGGCAAAAGCTGAGAGAGGAAAAAAAAAATTCAAGAAGAAGAACATATTGAATTAGTTAAGATAAAAATGAGAGAATACTAAATAATAGTCAATTACCCGAATCAATTCTCTTGAACCCAACAGTTAGAGTCATGTTTTCAACACAAAATAATACTACTGAATTGGTTCAAAATACTTTTCCAACAGTGGTGAAAGTCATGTTTTCAATAACTCTATTGAACCCAGTAGTTAAAAATACTTTTCCATATATCAATATATATCATTCAAAATCCAAACCGAAAACAATATGATAATTTGCACACACAACATGCATCAAACCAATAATAAATTTGTAGGAGTTTTCCAATGTGGGTAAACCCAAAAACACACCCAGAAGATTGAAACAGAGCAAGGAATAATACGAAGTTTTTCCAACTCCATTGAACCTAGTAGTTAAAAATACTTTTCCATATCAAAAAATCAAACTTTGAATATATATCATTCAAAATCCAAACCTAACACAATAAGATAATTTGCACACACAACATACATCATACCAACAATAAATCTGTAGGAGTTTTCCAATGTGGGTAAACCCAAAAACACACCCAGAAGATTGAAACAGAGCAAGGAATAATACTAAGTTTTTCCAACTCCATTGAACCTAGCAGTTAAAAATACTTTTCCATATCAAAAAATCAAACTTTGAATATATATCATTCAAAATCCAAACCCAACAAATTAAGATAATTTGCACACACAACATACATCTGTAGACACCCCATTTTTGACCGCCCTTAAGACTTGGGCACTACTGATGGTTTACTTGGTGGTGAAAGGTGTGCAAGGCAAAGGTTCAATTTCTTCGGCAAGGAGAAGAGTCAAATCCCAACTTCATACCCCTTTTGGACCAAAAAAATCTTGATCAAAATATTTTAGACCTTAAAACCCTCGCTTTCAAAATATTTTTGAAATAAAGTCTCTGCGATGTTCCAACGCTCACATTTTGTCAAATGTTACGCTTTTTGATAAACCGAGCAAGGACAAAGTGGAAATGAATGAAAGAGAGGTGAAATCTCTGAAAAATCTTTCAAAACACCTTGCTTAGAGGTTTGGAGTTGAAGAAAAGAGAAGAAGAGGGAAGAAACCTAGTTGAGGAAGAAGTTGGGCATGAACAGTTAAAAGAGAGAGTCGAGCAGCCCTCGCTAAATCAGGCCTATCCTTTTGAACACTTGGATTTCAGCTATGAGGCCACCACCGTTGGAAAGCTTACTTCCGGGGCTTCATTTTTCACTTAAGAATCTCCTAAAGCCGAGTCCAGATGGGAGAGATATGATTGACTGAAGTTGGGTATCATTCCGGTTGGACCGAAACTGAGCAGCCTTCACTAAAAGAGGTATATCTCTTATCACACATGGAATTTTGATGTGAGGCTTACATAATTGGAAAGAAGACTTCCGGGGCTACAGTTTAGGCTCGAGAATGACCTGAAAAGGAGTCCATATGAAGGAGTTAAGCTTTCTTCAGGTCAGGGACCAGGATTGATTTTTGCCATCAGCCTCTATGGAAGTGCATCGGCCACAATTTGACCTCATCAACCATAGGTCGGCCAAAAGTGAACGTTATCGGCCACAAATGTTGGCCGATCGGCCAAAAATGTCCAGAAAGCCCAGAATTGGCAGATATTTCTCCTCCAGCTGTTTCCAGCTTGTGCCACCTGTCCCAAATCAGATATTTTGACCAAACTTGATATTTTGCTATATAATGAAGCCTTATATCTCATATTTAAGGGGGAGAACATTGGGAGAAGATTGGAGAACATTTTTGACAAAAGGTTTGGGAGCTTCTCACACTAGAACCTCTCTCTCTACAATCCTTTCTCTTGAGCATTTGTGCTAGAAGACATACATACAACCATCTTCAACCTATCAACCCTTAAGAAGACTTGATCACCATTGGGCTGAGGTCCCTTGGAACTTGTTTTGGGCTGCTAAAGGTGGTTTTTGCTCAAGAAAAGTGGTTGTTTTTGCTGCTGTGCTCCAAAGGTAATCACTCACCCCTTTTAGCTTGTTTTGCATACTAGCTTTGCCATAGTTTTCAACCACTTTGGGGCTGTTTTTAGCTTGGTTTTGAACTGAAGAAAACTTTGTTTTTTAGTCCTAAAAGTCTTGGTTTGTGCCTTGGTTGGCTAGGGGGTTGTCCTCCCTTTTGCTTCTTGGCTTGTAAGGCCTTGTGAGCTAACTTTCAAACATTTCAAACAACTTGTTTTTGGGCTTAGAACCACTGAAATCCAAAGGATTTTCAGTGGTAAAAACCCTATTTTGAGGGCCCAAATAGGAGAGGGTGGTCCCTTCTTCTCTTGTCTTGCTTGCTAGTGTTGATGGCCAACGAAATGAGCATGTGTTTTTACTTCTTTATGGCTTTGTTTAGGCTCATTTTGTGACTTATCAGACTTTCCATAACTCTGTTTTTGGCTTTCTTGGTCACCTCTTGCATGTTTATTGCACTTGTAGTGTAAATCCTCTTTGCTAGTCTTGTTAGCCTTACAAAGTAGCATGCTCTTCTGGTTAGCTTAGTTCAAGCATGTTTTTGGTATTATTTTGGCATGTTATAACTCTGATTTTGATTGGTGGACTCACCTCTTGCATGCTTTATACACTTGTAGTGTAATCCATGCTTACTAGTCTAACATGCTTGATGTTTTGGCCAATCATGCTAGCTTATTTTGGCTATACTCCATACATGTTTTAGCATTATTTTGGGCTGTTTTAGGACTGTTTTGGGCTACCTTGGTCATATGACTCATGTTTTGTATAGCTATAGTGCAAATGCCTTGACTAGTCTTGAGTTTTGAGGCCCCTACCATGCTATACTTGTGATGTTTTCATGCTTTGGCATCATTTGGAATGTAATTTTAGAGCTTTTGTCTTTGCTAAACTCTCATGTTTATCACTCACTCTTTAATTTTGTTTAAGAGTTGAGCATTATGCCTTGTGTGGGAGCCAATACATGAGCTTTTTTTTTTTTTCTTGCCATCTATTGTAACAACCCACATTTATGTCTTAGTCATGCTTGCATGCATTTATATGATTTGCCATGTTAAGATGCGTTCATAAATCTTGTCTTGCTATGCTTAAGTGTTGCTTGCATTCTCTGTTCCTTCTTTGTTGTCCCCAAGCCTAGGTCATGTCAAGCCTAGGTCATGTTAAGCCTAGGTCATGCCAAGCCGAGGTCATGTTAAGCCTAGGACCATCTTGGAACCACCTTGGTTGACCTCCACCATCACCTAGGCATATTGGCCGAGATGTCATCATCTAGGCCGAGGTGTACATCACCTAGGCCGAGATATGCATCATCTAGGCCGAGATGTTATCATCTAGGCATCCGAGATCCTTAATCCTTGCACCCAGTGATCTTGTTCTGGGACTGGAATGACCTAGACCGAGGTGTGGCACATCTGGGCCGAGGTGTGGCGCAGCTTGGCCAAGTGTTATCCTTCCTAGCCGAGATCATTGAGACCTTACTTGCCGAAGCCTATGTCCTTAGCCGAGATCATTACTTGCCGGAGTGCCTTGCCGTCTAGCTTGTTGAGTACGCTTTGTCTTACACATGTCTTGTCAATCTATCACCTTTTTGAGGAGAACCAACCAGCCGTTGCCACGTGTCCGAGCTGAGTGTTAAATCAGCCGGCAGAGAGAGAAACCTATCATTTGTTATATCCTTGTTTTTAAAGAGGAGAGAGAAGCACTAGGAGAGGAAGAGGAGTTCTTGTGGGAGAGTAGATTTCCAAGCTTGATCCCTAGAGATCGAACCGTTAGATCCGTGTTCTAAGGTTAGATTCTTGATCTGCTCATGTCGTTCTTCATGACCATGTTATTGCATTGCATGATTGAATATGATTTGTAAGCCATGCATTGATTTAAAGTTCAGTTTTAGAAAGAGAAAGTGGTATTCATGTGTTCTTCAAGAAAAGTCATGTTTTGATCCAAGAGTTTGCACCAAGATCCATGTTTTCATGTTTGTTTTCATATGATTTTCAAGTATGGGTACCCAGGTCCATGTTTTCGAACTCATAGCATGAAATCCCAGATTTTGTAATAACAAGTTATGATTTTAGCATTCATGTTCTTCATGCTCATGTTCTTCATGTTCTTCAAGGAGGAAACCCAGATTTCCAGACCTCATTTCCCTAGGTGTGATCACCGAGACCACTCTTGCCTAGATCACACACCTAGGCCAAGCATCATATCTCACCTTGGCCTACCTTGCATGATCACTTGCACGTTAGTTTATCTTGCATGCACACCTAGGCTAACTACTGCACACCTAGGCCGACCATGGTACACCCTTGCCGGCACCTTGTAACACCTCGGCAGGCAGCTGCACACTGAAGCCTAGGTAACCACACCTCGGCCAAGAGGTGTGGGACCTCAGCCAAGACCTCCCGGGTTCACCCAGCTAAGTCATTTTTGCCTAGATCATTTCTGTGCATCCATTCCAGGACCTGGTTGGTACCCAGCATGTTTTCCCTAGATGTTTCCCCAGCATGTTTTCCCTAGATGTTTCCCCAGCATGTTTTCCCTAGATGTTTTCCAACATGTTTTCCCTAGATCATTTGCATTCATGTGAAGCTTGTTTTTAAGAGTGCATTCAACAGGCTTTGCCATGTGTTTGTAGGACTTGGACCTTTGCCTTGATCTCGACGTCCCAAGAACTATGTGAGTGGTATTTTTAATAAAGCTATGTTATAATGTTTTGTTAAAGCTTTGCTTTGCTTGTTTTGAAAAGTATTGTTAAGCATGAATGATGATCCCTATTTTGAATGTCAAGTATTATCTCGTTTTGATGACATTCTTGGAAAGTCCTTAGTGTTGGGGACTATAATGCAACGACACCCTTGTCTTGAGAGATCTCTGCCATCGACGGTCTGGGATACGGATGGCCCCCACCGACGGTCTGGGATACGGGTGGATTTGTCTAATCGATTCCGGGTCGATTATTCCCTTGTTTGTCTTGTTTTGCCACCGACGGTCTGTGAGTGGGTGGGTTTGTCTGTCAGGAATGTCATCACCCCATGTACTATGTAGATGTTATTAAACATCCCAAGAAGATTTGAAAGACCAAGATTTGATTGATGAACTTGATTCATCCCATGTTTTGAACAAGCTATGATATATGTATTGTTTTGACAAGATTTCGGGAATCATTCATTTAACCCCTTTATTACTTATACCATTCACTGAGTATCCAAGCTCACCCTCTCTATATATATATATATATATGTAGGTAACAAGCAAGAAGGCGGTGACGTCGAGATGTGTGTTTTGCAAGATGTTTTGGAATTCATGTTATGTCGGCATCATAAAGATTATGCTTCTTGACTTTGTATTTCATGTATTTTGTCATGTCGGCTTGAGAAGCCCTTTTTATCAAGATGTAATATGCATTTTACTTATGTTGTATTCAAGTTGTAAAACTATGATTAAGATATATGCCATTTCATTTGATCTATGCACAGCTCTTATGGACTAATTAGTTTCAATATATTGCTTCCGCACTTGTAAGCCCCATATATTATACTCTGATTGTGTGTGAATTTTGAAAGTTGGCCTTCGGTAATCTCGGATTACTGGCCATCACGGCACCATTCTACTAGGGGCGGAATGGGGTCATGACATCTATGCTATGAGTCTAGCATGTTTTTGCCACTATTTTGACCTGCCTTAGACTTGTTTTGAATGGTTAGGGTCATTTGAGCATTGCTTAACATGGTTGTAGTGTAAAGGGGCTTGACTAGTTTTGAGTTTCGGCGCCTTTAACATGTTGTGCATGTGATGATTGCATGGTATGGCACCATTTGACATGCAATTTCAGTGCATGTAGTGTAGTTACACTCTCACATACTTCACTCCTTCATTGCTTTTGAGGGTTGTGTATTATGCCTTGCTTATAGGCCAACATGTGTGCATGCTTCTCTTGCTTTTTGAGCTTCCATTTCAGCATGTTTAGGCCACTGTTTTGGCATGTTTAACCTCTGTCCAGGGTTGGTTTGGTCATTTAGGCTTAGTATTGTATGCCTATGGTGCTATGCTCTTTGCTAGTTTCAATGCTTTCGACTCCGAGTATGCCTTACATGCATCATTTTCGTGTTTTGATGTCATTTAGCATACTATTTCAGTGCTGGAATATATGTCATTGCATCCTATTCTTCATTTGTTATGTCACTTTGAAAGAGGTTTTAAGCCCTTTGTTGGTTTGAGCACGAGATCGAGGCGTTCATGCCTAATGGTTTTAGCCTTCTCTTGAGGGTTTCTACTAACCAACGGCATGATGTTTCTTTCATGCTCAAGATGCTTGTGTCTTAGTCCTTCTTTCCATTTAGAGGACTTCTCACTTTTGGACTTAACCGGTTAAAGGATTAATTGGTAATCTAAAATGAGTAAACAAATTGAATTGAAGTAAAACATGCCAAGATAACATGTTTGTGTTGCATTGCATGTGTTTGGATCAGACGTTAATCCAAACACGAGAAACGAGGGACATTTCATACTCAAAGTGATGAAACGTGCCTTGTTTCTTAGTCGCCGACACCCTTGATCATGCATGATAGGGTGGAGGCTCATCGAGTCTATTTGTGCATTCATTGACTTGTGCAAGCTTGACTCTTTGGCCATTATGCATTGAGATGCGTGATTGATGGCTCGAGAGCCGAGCACTACACTCCTTTGAGCTTGAGACATGATAAGGAGTGTGGTTACACACACATTCTCTTGCAAATACACTGCCATGCCTCTGTTTGTGCTCTGTTACAGCAAAAGAAGAATTTGCCGGAAACAATGGCTGACCGGCCATCAGAGTTGCCAACCGGCCACCAAGACTGCCGATCGACTATCAAAATTGGCCGATGGCCATAAACTTTGGCCGATAGCCATCCCTCTTAGCCGATGACCTCTCAGCATGTCCATGAGGTGGATCAGAAGTATTTTGGAGATTGGCATAATTTTTCAGAAGTCTAAAATAGTGCAAACAGAGGCAACATGAGGCACGGTAGTGGATTTCTGAGCGAAGTCGACCGAGCATGCATATGCCCCTCTCATCGAGGCTGTTTTAAATTCTTTGTGTAGTTAGTTAATTTGTTGTTTAATTAGTTAATGTATTTAGCTAATTTATTTCATCTTTGTAATATTCTAATTAGCTTAGTATAGCTAGTTTCAATTTGGTTTGTAATTAATTAGCTTAGTGTAGCTAGTTAGTTGATTTATTCGGACCCTCCGTCGAGAGGGCGAATTTTGTAATAAGTGTGCGTGAGTGTGTGAATGTCTTCCAACCCCATGTCTTTCTCCTTTTTACTTAACCGTTTACGATGGTTAGTTCTAGGTCATGTTTTGATTAGCATCCTTATGCTTGCATGATTGCATTCATTTATCTGTCTTGCATGCACCAGGCTCGGCGCATCATACAAACTACATTGTATTTCAATTCCGATTCGGATACATGTATCAAGTTGCATTTCACATGACATCTTAGAATAGCCGAGCCTATCTTAGTTGCATTTTTGCATGTGTTGCATTAGCCATCTTAACATGAACTAGGATCATGCATAATTTCTAACTAGTTCTCTGTTTTAGCTCGGAGTACACTGTGAGTGTTTATACTTTAGCATCCCTGCATGTGTGTTATTGATTGCCATGACAGCATGTTTGCCATGAGGCTATTTGCTTAAATGATATAACTGCCTGAATGCCAGTGGTGAAGGTTGGATTGCTTAAATTGGAACAATTCTTGGAAATGCGAGTTTTAAGCCCACTTGAGAGTGGCAAAATCATGTTTTCTAAACCCACTTGAGGGTGGCAAATCCACGTCTTAGCCTACTTGCGAGTAGCACCTTCAAACCATTTTCAAACAAACATGAGATGTTTTATTCCAACTGAGGCGATCTAGTCTATACTTGTATGTTGTGCGCATCATGTAGTAAGCTAGCTAATAAACCGAAATAAGAACACGTGTGTTTTCAAAAACAAAATATCATGCTTAGTACAGGCCGATCTTTGATCGGGTGAGCAGGGGTGCTCCTTGCATGATCTTCCCCTCCCGTACCCAAGTTCCCGAGCCGAGGCAACTTTGATGATGACGGACACGTGGCTTTAGGCACGAGTCAGGGTTTCCTAAATTTCCCAAAATAAAACATTTAGGTAGTGGCTCTGTATCTGGCAAAGCAGTCCATGTTTAGTACTTCTTTATTAAAATCAGTTTTCCAAAACAATTTGCCGGATTTGGACTCTATGGTGATTTATCAATCTTGCATTGTACTTCACAAGATTAGATTCAGAACCGTGACATTGAGTCCGAACTGTAGTAGCTCAGAACAAAACGGATTTCGCGCCATGCGCGCACGGAGCAGTGGACGTTCGGGCACGTCTACAACATCACACCAACAATAAATCTGTAGGAGTTTTCCAATGTAGGTAAACCCAAAAACACACCTAGAAGATTGAAACAGAGTAAGGAATTCAGCAATGGGGAGACAAACGATAGACAGAGAGGGAGATAGAAAGGGAAGGTAGATGCTGAGAGGAGAGTCAGTGCAGAGTAAGAATGGGGAGACAGACGGTAGACATAGAGGGAGATAGAGAGGAAATATAGATAGAGGGTATAGGAAGACAGATGGTAGACAGAGGATGTGGGGAGATAGAGGGTAGATACTGAGGGAGAAGAGTGGGGAGACACAGGCAAATCATTTGTATCTTAGGGAGAAAGTGTTGGGTGGGAACCACCTATTGATCTAAACCATTGATATGCACTTAGGATTCATTTGAGCCATCCAAACCAAATGTGTCTCTCATACATTTTATACATTTTCAAAAACCCTTCTCCCTTATTATATAGACTAGTGTATGCCCATGCCTAAAGGCACGGGATAAATAATATTATGATTAAAATGCAGTTATAATTTATACGTATTATATTGAAATTTGTGAAGTTTGTGTCATTTTTTGATAAAGATACTGGAAAAATATATTGAAATATTTTTCTTCCTGAAGAACTTGTAACAATTTTTGCTTGTATTACACGCTCTACAAAACTCAAATAAAATAATAACTCCCCCTAATCTTAATGCAAATTAAGAAACAAAAAATTGTAAACACTGAACTAAAATAAAAATTAAAGTTATTGTATACTTGTTAACGTTTTATAATAAAAAGAAAAAAAAATACTAAATCTATATAATAAAGCACATCAATAAGTGCTCTACAATCTCAACAAATTGAATTGAAAATTAAATATCAAACAATACATAACAGCCTGTACTCTATAATTCCAAACAAATCAAATATGAAAAAAAAAATTAAATATCAAATAATGTACACCAGCTGGTGCTCTGCAATCTAAAAGAAATTAAAATTAAAATGTACACCAGTTAGTGCTACTGCTGCCAATCAAATTATAACTGCATAAGAAAAGCAAACATTATATTGTCATACACCAAAAGAGTGGGTTAAAATTTTACAAAAAGTGGGTTAAAATTTTACAAAAAGTGGGTTAAAGCTTTCCAAAATATGTATGTTTTACAAAAGATGTGTCAATAACATGTCTTCAAACATGTGTTTGCTCAAACTTTCTCCTTATTACTTTCCAAAAAGTCTTTGTATCAACTTGTATGTATTTCCAATGAGGAACATGCACAACAATCTGGTAATTTGTAGAAACAAAAAAAATATGGATTAGTTGTAACGCTCCAAATTTCTATCCCAAATGATAATGCAACAATCATGGCTCTCTTAAAGGAAAACCAAATATAACTTCACATACTTGCATTACATAATAATAATAGTTCCTCATGCGATATTACATTGATTCAATAACAAGTAAATAACCAAATAAGCACTCCCAAGGGTTTACAATTTTCTAAGGCTTAAGCCCGGTACACAAAATGGTTATTCAAACCCACACATACATAGCCCTTGGCTTACAAATAGGATCACAGCAAATGAGAACTTTAGTGCTCTCAACACACACATTTCCACGCCCTCAATTAGGTGGATTCACCACGTTTTTTCCTGCACAAAAATCCAGAAGGGTGAGCATAAAGCCCAGTAGGAAATCCTTAACAAAGTATACACATTTTATACAAGTCTCAAGAGATGAATGCACATGCCATGCCATGCCTTTTTGAAAATAAAACACATCTTCATCTTTTGAAAACCATCATGCTCAATGATGTTATGCAACTTCAACTGTTCCAAAATTTATCAATTTAATTAAAGGGGGCGGTAAATACAACTCTGGTAATCCCTAAGTCGGTGTCTACAAGTAGACTATATGAGTACTACCAATTGTCATTTTTACGGGTATTAACCGAAAAGCTCGACACCTATCCGCGCGACTTTCTGGTCTTTCACCAAGGACACTCAGGCCAACTTAAACAATTTCATCTACACCACCTATCAAGACTTACCACCGTATTTACCCCAAAACCATTTCGTGAAAACCTATTTCCCAACATTCTTTTCTCAATGCAAATTTCCAAAGCTTAACATAGTCCAATGAATTGAAATGCCAATGTATGCTTAATAATGCAATGCAACATTACTTCCATATTCAATTATTCCACACAATATACCATTGTGATCAAATTCCCAATCCTCTTTTCAACACAATTCCACAAGATGAATATATATATACTTTTATATCCAATTCATTCAAGAGAATAACGTAATTCCCACATTTCGGGCAATCTCAACAATTAAGTTAATTCAAGACTAAATCAACATTTTGACAACAATTTTCAAAATAAACAACATTTCTCATTTTTTTCACAAAATTTGTCATTTATATATAAATAAACAATTTTCAAAACATCCATTTATTTTGGTATGCAAAATAAATATGACAACATCTTCCAAGGATTTTCAACATCTTTCAAAGAAAAGACCCAATTTCTAGGTTTTCTCACAAAAGCCATTCATCTCCAAAATATTTAGAAGAATCTTCCCAAAATCATCTTTCTTCAATTAACATGGTTCAAAACCTTCAATTTCTATTTTAAAAGGAAAAGAAATTAAACCCTCTTTTAAAATCACTTATCTTCTTGAAATCAACAATCAATTTCTCAAACCTAATCAAAGGATGATTTCGAAAATCATCTAGATCTTGCAAAAACATATATATAACTTTAAGAAAATCCCTACCTCAAGTTTTGAAGAAGAAATGAGATGAAACCCCCAAAATCAACAGTATCAAAACTCGATCTTCACCGCGCACAACGAAGCCCTCGAGATGATAACCAACTTTGATGAAGAACTTAGGTCTAAATCCCAATGGATTTGGAGAAATCAAAGAGAGAAGATGACTTCTAGAGAGAGAAGCTGTCGATCTAGAATTCTGGAGAGTTTTAGAGAGAGAGAGAGGACTGAAAAAGTGATATGACATATCAGATTCACGAACTGATATAACATGGCCCGCTCGAGCGTCAAATACACTAACTTAGTACTTTTGCAGACAGGTCAAACTTCTGAAACCAAACATTCTCCGCTCGAGCGCATAAACGGCCCGCTCGAGTGGACAAGCAACTTCGAATGCATTTTGCATTTTTGTTTCGGGGGCACTGCCCCTCAACCCCGCTAGGGCGCTGCCCTTGGACCCGCTAGGGGTGCTGCCCCTTGGACCCCCGCAAGCTGACCGGGCAGCTCGACCCCTGACCAGCCCAGTCGAAGTGGCAAAACATAAAAGAAGGATCGAAACTGGGATCGCTACATTAGTACATTTGTTGGAAATATACATATCAAAATACTTTGAGATTGAAATTACCTTATTACATCCCCATCGAAGCAAGCTAGTCGTATTTTTCCTTTTAAGCTCCATAGATTTTTTGATCCAATCCTACAAAAGTCCATATTTAAAATTATTATTAAATTGAAATTTTATAAAAAAAGTTATATAATCAATAGAAATAAATCTACGTGGTTACCTTCTAATAAAACGTGATGTAATCTACACAGAACACTACAACAACATTTTAGGATAAACAATATTTGTAGTAGAATCCAAACTATCCTTAGGGAGTAGAATACTTATACGATCAAAGGATGTACATTTGGACAATGCCACATATAATTGCCCATGGCTAAACACTGGTATGCGCAAATCAACCCCAACAAATTTCACAGATTGTCCTTGAGATTTATTAATGGTCAAGGCATATGCCAATCAGACTGGAAATTAACGTCTTGTCATTTGGAACGACATTTCTGAAGAAGATGGTGTCAAAGATATTCCTGGTATGAATACCAAATTGCCAAACTTTTCTCCAGTTAAAATTTGAGCATCAATTATGCGAGTGTCGCACCTAGTAACCATCAATCTTGTACCATTACATAATCCATCTTTCGGTGCAATGTTTCTCAACAATATTATAGGACAACCTACTTTTAACTCTAACTTAAAAGTTGGCAGCCCAGGAGGATCCAATGAATTTAAATATTCATTAGGATATCTATTTGTAATGGTAGGATCAATTTCATTATCTTCAGACATTTTATCTGTTGCAAGATAAGTATATAATCTTCCTGGAAAGATATTCAATGCAGTAGTATTAATGTCACTACATCATCGTTACGCGTAGACAGAATTATGCGTTCAGTTAAAAATGTTAGGATTGACGTCTGTGGAGAGTTATTCATTCAAATCTTGACATTTGCGTATTTTGTTGATGGAAGGTTAACGATTTCTTGAGGATTGGTCCCAATCTAAAAAAAGTGAAATCAATAAAAAAGTAAGAGTGTAAACACAATTTATTAATTTAAAATAATTTATATAATAAGGAAAAAGGTTAAAGTAGTGTTACCTCCATCAAGAAATTTGCAAAATTAGCATTTTCATGGCCTTCATGATTCAAACGCATATTCAAATCCAAAGTTAAGATATGTATATGCTTCCATAGAATAGAGTGTCTTAATGATGCATTCACAATTTGCTCACGAACTCCTTTGGGTATAATTGGTAAGATTTGTCGAAAGTCTCCACCAAGAACAACAGTTGTACCCTCAAATGGCTTTTCACTATCACAAATATCCCTTAATGTATGATCAACCGCTTCAACACAATGTCTATGTTGCATAAGAACTTCATCCCAAATTATGAGTTTTGTTTCTCTAAATAACTCAGCTTGTAATGATTGTTTGCTAAACCCACAAAGTGAATTTTCCAGGACATCTAACGGAATGGAAAATGTTGAATGTGCAGTGCGACCTCCTACTAGTAACAATGATGCAATTCCAAATGAAGCCTTAGTAACAACAATATGCCCAAGGGTGCGACATTTTAATGCAATTGTATTGTACATAAATGTTTTTCCTATTCTAGCACCCCCATTTAGAAAGAAAACAGTTCCTTTATTTTGAAAAAGCGAAGAAGTGACTGTGTTATAAGCGTTCCGCTGTCCATTGTTGAGGCAATCAATAGTAATTTGTGGATCTGCCTGTTGTGCCTCACTTTATAGTTGTTGATGTTCGAATATCAATCGATTACCAACTACTGCGCTCCAATTTGCAATAGGTTGTGGCATGGGTAGGAAGTCAATTAAACTTTTTCCTGATTGATGAAGCATTTGATTCAAAAGATGGAGACCATAATCTTCAATTTGAGCCTTAGTTGGGTTAGAAATGGTAAACAATGTATGAATCTTATGTGCAAGATCATCATATACATGCGTTGAGAATTGATTCCATAATGCACATGGATTTAGTGGAGAGCACTGGGTGAGAATAATACTAAATAATCTCCTCAATTGATATCCAATTTTCACAACTGCAGCCTCTTTCAAGCATTGTATCTATTCTTCATCATCTTCTAAAAGCCCCCTTGCAACACATGCTAATTTAAATGTATCATGCACAACATTATCGATCGTGCGTAAAGACTGAAACGACTTTGGTCCTTTGACAACGGTTAGTAACAAACACAGATAAAATCTTTCACTGCAATTAGGGCTAGCAAAGTACATTCTACCAATTGCATATCCCCTTTCTCTTGATTTCCATCTCTTTTCTAACTTGAGCCAAACAAAATGCCATGGAAATTCTTGATAAGTGAATGGACATTCATCTTCACTGGCAGCACAATATGCAAAGAAGCCAGTAAGAGTTGACATTTGTTGACCAACTCTAGATTGAATCGTTTCTAATGACTCTTCTGGGTTAAAAACAACACGATGCATTCCAAGTAAATGAAGTGCCAATCGTACAACTGTTGGCATCTCTGCATGCAAAGGATGACCAAATATTCGCCAAGCAGCTTCTGGAGCTCCAATATACCTTGCATCAAGATATTGTTGAATCTCATTTATCATTCCTAACACTATCGTTGTACGATCATAACCCTTATAAATGTACTTATGTATATACTTGACATATCTCATTCCGGTACAAACTTCCATATTTATATGACAGTTGAAAATTTTAGAAAGATATGCATTGTATGGTACGACATCTCTATTATCAACTTCTTGCCCCCTCACAGTATGTACTTGACCATTATTGCGACGACGATAGATAGGGTATCCATTTTGATCCATAGTTGTTGTTTCTGTGAAAGCTCGAGGGTATCTCTTAGTGCATCTACCATTTTCCATACATGGTGCTTGCGGATTTTGAGCACCACATGGTCCATGTACCATACAACATTTGATAGTTTCAAAAAGCATAGGATCATCTTTTGGGTCTGGAAATTCTGCACAGACCAATTTATCTACTTGAGCACATGTCCAAATTTTGTCTTGACCCTTAAGAAATAAAAGTGCATGCATATGAGGGAGGCCTCATTTTTGAAATTCAATTGTAAAAACATGTGCAACTTTATTTCCAAATACTTTATTTGTTTTTCACTCCTTCATCAAACATTTTCTCTTTAACTCAAAAACACGGGCATTTAAATCAGGACGATCAATAGGTTTTTGATGTGGTAATAATGCTGAAGTAATTTCTGGCCAATTGGGATTTGCAGTCATGGTAAGAAAAATATCTGGGTGTTGGTTGTATCGCGTGATAGCCATTGAATCTTGAAAGATTTCAAACATATGTCTAGGACTACCAGTAAATGAAGATGGCAAAACAAACCTTTGACCAATTTGATCAGGTCGCACATAATCTGGATCCATATTTGACAAATCTTGGTAAAGCTCAGCCCGAAGTTTCCCTTGATTAAGCTTGTAGTATGTCAATCATTTTTGCTCAGTTGCAACCCAAGCATCTACCAAAAACTCTTGAAATAGTTTCCCACCTTTCAAAACTGTTGAATACTCTATGGGTCGTTCAAACAAACGATAACTATAAAAATTCATTTGAGTAAGTCGATCAGTTGAAAGTCGATCATACTGAACATTCCACAATTTCAACTCAGGTTCCCATCCAAGCTCACCATATGGAAATAGTATAACATAATGTAATGGCAAGTATGTTGGGTGACATTCATTAATTTGTATAAACCCATTATTTCCTCGGAAATGTAAGATAATATCTCTCATTCCATTTACCTCTGTTCCATCACCCGGTATTACAATTGCAATCTCATCTGCAGTTGGTAGGTTACACCGATGTCAATCAGTTGTTGAATTGTAATGAAGATCAGCAGGTAGATTGTGTCCTGCCGAGTCTAATTGATGTAAAATGGCATGAGCCTGGCAAAATTTATCTACAAATGCATTAACTTACAACAAACTATCCTGAATAGTTTTTAGAACATCCCTTCTCAAGTAAGGATTTCTATGATTACGAATTTCTAAAGCTGAATATGGGTCACAGATATACAGTTGAGCATAACTCGCATCTTGCCCTGGTTGTGGTTGTAGTGATCCTGTTCGATGCTGCAATTCCCTATGAATTGTGAATGATGTAGGGCCCCTTCCACTGAGTACTCTATGATCCAATGTAGCGCCAAGACTCGTAAAAGCATTGGCTGCATTGTATACTCGAGTATAACTTCGAAAGGATTTTGATTGATCATTATTCCCATCATACAACGCTTGAAGTGGCGGAGGGGGTGTAATAAGTAAAGGTAGCCTAATCTTTCCTTCCAAACAGCAAGTCCCAAATAAGGGACACTTCATAGATAATTTTGTCAATTTTTATCCATCCAATGTAAGGCTAAACAATAAGGACATAATACATCCATCTTGCCAAGATAATGGCGGCAGGAATCTTTGTGTGCTCGGGCATCAATCAATGTACTCATAGGCATATCTTCTAATTCATCATCAGTACATAGATCTTCTTGAAGAAATCGATTTATAGGAGTAGACCTACGAATATTTGTGTATAAATAAAATTCTGTAAAACAAAACGGTATGAGTAAAAGTATGTATTTCAAGATTAGACATAGTAGTTTACCGATTCCTTTGTGGAGCTAAAGATGTGTTTGGCATAGAAAACAAACATGTAGAATGATGGCTAACCATTGTTCGTTTTTGTGCCGAATGAGAATCTTCAGTTATTGTTTCTCACTCCAAGCGAGTGCGATCGCAACGAATTGGTGTTAAAAAAGGTTGTCTTAGTTGAACACATTCTTCTAATCCCTCTTGTTCTTGTTTCAAGCATTGAAATTCAAAGTATGACTTTTCATTTTTTTCATGCTCTCGCCGTGCACGTTGGGCCAATGTGGCTTTTGATATTACATTATCATTTTGTGCTTAAAATGAAAATATTTTATCATTGATGCAAAATATGTGAATATTTTGTGCTTAAAATGAAACTATCTTCTTATTTCTTTCCTTTCTCTTAATTTTGTTTTCTATTTTATTTATTTTATACCTTTAATAGTGTTATCTTTATTTCTTTCTTTCTTCATGCATTTTGTTTTTTATTAAAAAAAATAAATAAATAAGAATTAAAAACCTATATTATTTAGTTTCTCATTTCTTTATATATTTTTTCTTCATATAAGTAGCAACTTATGGATGGTACATTATAAATGCACATGTATCCATGCAAAATAAAAATAAATAAATTTGGAAAACACATACAAATATAGCAAGCTACAGAAAAATATATTATCATTCCACAAAAATAACATAAAACAACAAATTCATTTTTTAAAAAAGAATATATACCACTTGACATGCATTTGCCATTCTCTTGTCAGTAGGAGCCATCTTTTCTTTTCCTTTAGACATTGGGTTGACATTTTCTTATTCTTTTGCCTAACAAATATAAACAAAATATTCAAAAGATTAAAAAAATCTTATATAAATAAAATACATACAATATTGGACTTGATTTTGTACTTAGGGCATGAACACGGATAACATTAAGGTCGTGCTAATCACGGATGACCACACCAATATTTCTAGATGGGGTTGTAGGAGCAGGCCTACAGAACTTGATTATGAACAAATTAAAATCTATATAATAAAGTGGTAATAGTAAGAGTATATATTTCAAGAATTAAACATAGTTGTTTACCAATTTGGTGTTAAAGAAGGTTGTCTTGGATTAATACATTCCTTTGATCTTTTTTGTTCTCGCTGTAGGCGTTGTCCCAATTGGTATGCAAAACATTACTTTTGATTTTTTTTTCTCGTTCTCGCCGTGCAGCTTTTGATAACACATTATCATTGTGTGCCTAAAATGAGAATATTATGTAAGTAGGTGTATAAAATGTAAAGATTATCTCCTCACTTGCTTCCCTTTCATCATGTATTTTTCCTTCCTTTTAACTAACTTTTCCTTTTTACTCAGTTGAGTTGTTAGTCATATAAGAACCAATGCATGTATTGATGAAATTTAAAAAGGGAGGAAAAAATAATTTAAAAACACATTAAGCACACAAAACTACAGACTCACTGTGCACTTATTGGTTTAAAAACACTACCTATCTCTTTACAAACTGTATGTTGAAAAGGTAAATATTAGATCATTGGGTACATAAAATGTGAATATTAGCGTGTAATGTTTTCTACTTTCCTTTTCACTCTTCTTGTTCTTTCCGTTATATTAAATTTATTTTTGTCTTTTTCTTCTTTCCTTAAGAACTTCTTATAAGAACTTCACATATTTGTTCATTATTCTTCTTTTACGTTTTTATTATGTTATGTTGTAAATGCAACATGTGTTCATACAAATAGACAAACATATTAAAAATTCAGATTAATATTCATACAAATGCTTACTTTAATATGCTTCAGAAAAACATTTCACATTCAATAAAAAGAATTGAATAAATATTTGAAAAAGAAACTTTTAAAAATGTACACAAAAAAGCGTATATGATACTATGCAATTCCTAAAAAAATCTATATAAAAAAATTTATATAATATTCAAAAAAGAAACTTTTAAAAATTGTTGAGAAACCATACCACGGCATAGCGATCTCGGGTTTTACCCCTTGTTGTACAGTGGTTCCGTAGATGTTAGCAGTTGTTTAAATCTTGTTTGCATCCTCTCAAGCTTTGTATTTGAGTTATAGGATGTGTTGGGCAAGTTTGTTACAGGTTGGTTGAACTTAGAACCAAAAGTAGTTGCCCAGGTTTTGGCCTGTCCGCTCGAGCGGAGATTTTGACGCTCGAGCGGGGCCTTTGTTGTAGCTTATCCGCTCGAGCGGGGTTTTTGGCGCTCGAGTGGGAAAATCACCCTTCCAGTATTTTCTCTTTAGTGTTGTCCGCTCGAGCGGGAGTTTGGACGCTCGAGCGGGAGTTTGTGTGTGACGCTCGAGCGGGGAGTTGGGCGCTCGAGCGAGGGACCTGTCTGCAAAAGTTCTGAGAGTGTGCATCCACTGCTCGAGCGAGAGATTGGACGCTCGAGCGGGGATTTGTGAGTGACGCTCGAGCGTGGGTTTGGCCGCTCGAGCAGGGCAACTGGGTTAAAGCTCCGTGTTTTGACTTTTTGAAATCACTTTTTCACTTCTCTTCTCTCTCTTACTTTTCCAAAAAGCACCATTGTTGAGCTTCTCACTCTAGAGCTCTACCTTCTCTTTAGGTATTGATCTAGTATGAGCGATTTCCTCACCTTTGGCCTTTACAAAAAAGTTGTTGATCGTCGAGGGCTATCTTTTGATTCGAGAAATTTGTGATTTGGAGCATTTTCGTTTTCTTCATCTTCTTCGTTGGGTGTCACCTTTTGAGGTAGGGATATCCTACTCCTTCTTATGGATTTTGTCTTTAAATTTTAGCATTTTGATATGTTGGGTGTTGTTGGGTAATTTTGAGACAGTTTGGGCCTTATGTGTAATTTTACAAAAGTTGGGGTTTTGTTTATAATAAACCTAAATGCAAGTTCGGCATAAAAAATGAGATAGATGACGGAATGTGGATGAAAATGGAACCTTAGGGTTGTTTTGTCAGTTAAGGGAAATTGCCCTAATTGACTTAATAAATTAATTCATATAATTAATTTGAGAAAAGGAGGAGTTGAATTAGAAATGTTGGAATTGGGAATGTATGGGGTTAAAGGGTGTAGTTGAATTAATTATCGCTCACCAAATTGAAATGTTGATATATTATCCATTTTGTGCATTTATTTTCTATTTAGAAATAACTGCCTTGGGCTATCGGTGGAGGATAGTCTTGATTGTTGTAGACAATGCATGATGATTAGGCAAACGAAAACTAATCAATGGAATGTGTCATGGAACATGACGGTTGATAGAATACATTAACTTTATGTATTGGTTGATTGTGTATAGAACCTGTGTGTTTGTATGCATTGTGTGTGTAGAGGAGGAGATGGGGGATGTACTCCGCGATTTAGGGGAATATGGGGGATGGACCTCTAAACGGATAGCGTTGGGAGGAGATAGGGGATGAACTCCGTAGATACAGCTCATATGCTTATCTTTGAGAATTGTAGACACAGCTCATATGCTTGTCTAGAGAAGTATAGATATAGCTCATATGCTTATCTTTGGTTGTATGATATAGTTCTTATACTTATCTGTTGAAATGTTGATATAGCTAATATGTTTATCTGTTGATGTATTGATTTAGCTAGTATGCTTATCTACTGAAAATGGAAAATGAAAAATAACATGGACTTGTATGTCATATAATTGTAATGTGATATAAGTGGATGTATCAGTGTTGGCCATCTATCAACTGCTAATCTTTTAGTCATTGTTCATAGTTGGTTTAGTGTATTTCTACTGGGCTGTGGCTCACTCTATATGGGAACATCATTTTCAGGTACAGGTAGCATGCCACCTCCAAGGACATAGCTTGGGAGGCTAGAGGCGGACAGACTTTTTTGTGTCTATGTTCTTTTGATGTATTACATGTAGATTCAAGCCAAGGGCTTAATGTGTAATAGAGCTAGCACTCTTTTCTTTGTAACCAAGTGTTAACTTGGAAAGCTGTAAACCCGTAGGGCATTTGCTTTTATTGTTAACATGTAATACTTTTGTAATGGAATACTCTGATGAATAGAAGAAAGTTGGTCTTTTGTATATACCAATGCATGTCTATATTGATGGGTTTCATGTTATATTTTGAGGGTGTTACAACTTGGTATCAGAGCGTACCGGGTTCGAATACTTTGGGTGCGTGGGAAGTGATTAGGATCACAATGGGTTTGTCTCGCTTGATAGAGACTTAGGTGTGGTGTCATCTGCTATGTGCTTATGTGATAACATGTCTATGTGATTATTTGGGTATGGAATTTAATTTCTAGGATGTTGATCGGATCCTTGGGGTTTCTGGGAGTCTTGTTGGAAAAGCACTTGATCAATGCTGTTTCTAACCAGAACTCTAGTAACGCCTCGGGACTATCATTATCCGGAAATGAAATTTGTAAGTGCTTATGTGTTTATGTGCTTACGTGGAGTGAATTACAGTTGTCCATGCACTAGGACGCAAGTGTTTAGTTTCGGCACATTTATGAATGTGCTAATATTCTTCGTTTCCTTTATTAGGATGTCAGGATGAGGACAAGGTGGTAGGCATGGTAGGCCTAGGAGGCAGGAAGTGCCTATACCGGATGAGATTCCGGCAGTACAGGAGGAAGTTGGTCAGGCCAATGTGGCCGAGCCAGCGGGTCAGCAAGCTATGAGTGCCTTAGCCCGAGAGATAGCAGGAGCTTTGGGTATTCTCAGAGTAGGGAATTAGGTTGCTGAAGCAGGGCCTTCTTTCTTGAAGAGGGAGTTCTTCCGGTCTAATCGGACGAATTTGTTAGGGATCCGAAAGAGCCACTGAAGGCAGACGAGTGGTTGGAACAAACGAGTAAGACGTTCGAGATGCTTGGCATCGAGGACGGAACACTGAAAGTGACCTTGGCATCCTTCCAGCTGAAGGGAGATGCGGGTCAATGGTGGAAGTACGAGAAGGTTCGTGTTGGTGGTGCATGGGAGGCTTTTGTAGATGCTTTCCAGGAGAGGTTTTTATCTTCAACTGCTAGGGAGAAGCTGAGGGATCAGTTTTGCCGGCTTAATCAGCAAGGTTTGTCTGTGGCCGAGTTTGAGGCTACATTTACTAGCTTGTCCAGGTTTGCACCTGAACTTGTGGTGTCCGAGGAACGCCGTTGCTATGAGTTTGAGCGGAAGTTGAGACGTGGCCTCAAGTTGAGGATTGGTGGATCTTTCATTCGAGAGTATAGACATCTGGTGGATGCTGCAGCTCATATGGAGCTCTTGATGCAGGAGGAGGAAGAGGAGAAGAATAGAGGTTCCAAGAGGAGCCAAGATGGCCAAGGGGATGGCAGGAGACAGAGGGGTTATAACCCTCAACAGTCTCAGGGTGGTGTGGCTAGATCGACCTTTCCAGTGCCAAGTGCAGGCTCGAAGAGAGGCAATTAGGGAGACTTTACCTGTTACAAGTGTGGTCAGTTGGGCCACAAGGCTTCGGTTTGCCCACAGAGGGGTGGAGGTCAGCGAGCTGCTTTTTCTTCAGCTAGACCTCAGGGTCAAAGTTGGGGCAGGGGCCAGCCCCTGTCTTGTTATCAGTGTGGATAGCCTGGGCACCTGAAGAAGTTCTGCCCACAGTTGAGTGCCACTTCTGGAGCGTCTGGTTCTAGGCAAACGCAGAGTTATCAGCCCGCTCAGTCTGTGCAGGCCTCAAGGGCCAATCCGGGAGCTTCGTCATCCCAGACTATGCAGTAGTCGTATGCTCCTAGAGGTGAGCAGGTGGATCAGGGGCCTACAGGGCGCATGTATGCTGTTACCACGCAGGACCTAGTACCGGCTCCATCAGTAGTGAGAGGTACCTTTCTGTTTTGCAACTCAGTTGCTAGTGTGTTGATTGATACGGATGCGTCTCATTCTTTTATATCTGCTGCATTTGCATCTGTGTTGGAGTTGGAGTTAGCACTATTAGCATCTCCTATTTCTGTTGTGTCACCTGTTGGGGGTGAGTTGATTTTGAAACACGGATGTAGAGGTTGTGATATAGAGGTTGCCGATCATAGGCTTCCATTTCCTTTTGTAGTTATGCCCATGAAGGGCTTTGATGTTATTTTGGATATGGACTGGTTATCGTCATACTGGGCAGTTATCGATTGCTACCGTCAGAGGGTTACTATGTGTACCTTAAGCGGAGAGTGTTTCCATTTCTTGGGGGACCGGGTTGGTAGTGTGTTGCCACCGGTGTATGATCCGCGAGGGCGAGGTGAACTTTGTGGTCTACTTGCCAGCTTTGAGAGTGGTGAGTGCGATGAGACCCAGATTGTGTTGCCGAGGGTGGTTTGTGAGTATTCGGATGTTTTTCCCGAGGATCTCGTTAGTTTGCCACCTCACCGAGAGATTGAGTTCTTTATTGATTTAGTGCTCGGCACGGCGCCGATTTCTATGGCACCTTACCGTTTTGCCCTAGCAGAGTTGGTTGAGTTGAAAGTTCAGCTCCAGGAATTGCTAGATAAG